>JBAIZL010000001.1:49428770-50028770 GCA_036971475.1 Prosapia bicincta | reverse complement strand
ATCTTGCTCTTGCTCTCACATTTCTATGAGCTCATCAATTAATTGTCAGCTCCGGGTTGGGTAGATCCAGCAATTCTTGAACGTCAGCAATATCCATTTCTAAATTGAGTCGTCTGGCAAAACCGAGAACTTCTTCAATCACATCAGACTCTGGGACTGATTCTGCTTGAGTTTCAATGGCGAAAAAAATAGACACCTTTTTCCAAACACCATTCAAAGTTTTTTGTGAAATTTCATTCCAAAATTTCCAATAATTTTCAAAGGATCTATGACATTGAATTGTTTTCAAAAATCTTCAACAGAGAGTTCTTTGTTCTGTCTCATAGCGTCATGAATATGAGCAAATAATCTTCTTGTGTAATAAGCTTTAAATGTACTGATGATTCCCTGATCCATCAGTTGAAGCAAACTAGTTGTTTGGTGGTAAAAATATCTCTTTCGAGCGTGTGTCGAAATTAGTTAAAGTAGTAGGAGGATGGCCAGGTGCATTGTCAATTAATAATAATTTAAAAGGAATTAGCTTAGACCAACAATAATGTACAACTTGAGGTATGAAATGATGGCTAAACCAGTCCTCAAAAAGGGAAGCTGTCACCTAAGCCTTCCGATTCAACATCCAAATCACAGGCAAACTAGCTTTAGAAATAGGTTTTAATGCTCTTAGATTTTCTGAGCCATAAACTATGAGAGATTGCTACTTACAGTCGCCAGCTGTATTTGCCCCAATCTTCCCCGTCAAGCGGTCTTTGGCGGCCTTAAAACCTGGAAATATTTTATCTTCACGCTCTATAAAAGGTTTTTTGGGCATTTTCTTCCAAAACAGACCAGTTTCTGCATATCTCGGACAGCATGAATTAAAACCGCGTAACTTGGGAGTCGCATAAGACAGGGTAGTGTAAGTCGAAGTATTAGTGTACTTGGAATTGTATTACATTAGAGTCCTAATTTTTTAATGTTGAAAAAACTTCAATCCTAAGAGAAGACAATGGGTTTTACCTCATTAAAAAAAACTGCTAGCAAATCTTTTGTGAAAAGTCAGTTTAAAAAATTGCAGCACTTACTATAGTATACTTTTTTTACTTAGAATTTAATAAAATTCTACAATCTTCAAATATAAATCAACACATTCAAAAAAATATTTAAAACAATCACCATCCTATTCTGTAGATTATTTAAAGTTAACAGTGTGTGTATACTAATTCATTCTATATAAACTAGAAAAAATTTCATAAATCAAAATTTTAGCCCGTTAAGCGGTTTTTATCATTTTTTGACAATATAAATGATTGTAAAAAATGTGTAAATTTACACTAAACACTTTTAAATGTTTTAAACTTGCCTAGAGTAGCACTTATTTTGCTTGTTGAGGACGGCCGTTTCGGGAGATGTGTCCCTTTACCAACTCATCTCCCGAAACGGCCGTCCTCAACAAGCAAAGTAAGTGCTACTATAGGCAAGTTTAAAACGTTTAAAAGTGTTTAGTGATTACTAGTAGCTCACGCGAAGATGGAATCAACAAATGATAAATTTACAATTACATATTTAGACCAACTGAATCTGTTGCGTGTTGAATCTTTTTTCTGGTGCGAGGTGTATAAAGAGAAGATGTCCTCGAGTTTCACTCAAATATATCCATACGTTTAGATATTACAAAATTAACTAAAAAGGCGAGGATTCTCCACAGCCTTTGTGACAGAAAGTTAAAGCAGCCATTCGTATTTTTGACGTTCGGATTATTGACGCTCTACTGCTTATATATTATGCCCACACATATACAAAACACAAGTAGTGGTGGTTTAATTGCAATTATTTAATAAAATGAAAGTAAAATAAAATTTTTGTGTTGACCTAAATAGGAATTTACTACAAAATGTTTATTATATTTTTTGTTATATAATTAATGTGAGTAAAATAGAGCATTTAAAATGCCAGTTTTCCAAGTCATATAATCTTTTACACAATTTATATACCTAGCCTTATTTTAAATTACAGAAAATATGAAAAATGGAACATCTATAAACAAATTTATGAACGATCTGTAAAATCTGGTAGTCTACAGCAGGATTGCTCAATAAGGGACTACATTTTTATAGGGTCATTCTACAAGACCTGTCAATATTTTTAAATACATTCAATAAGTTTTTAAAAAAATGTTTAAACTATAACTAGCATAATTTCTCAAACAAATTTTTTAAATATTTTTAGTCTATAGTTAACATAAAAATCATGGAAAGCCTGTGTTAAATAATATGCAGACATCTTTATTTGTTGCTGCCTTTTTGATTATACATTGTCTACAATTAGACATTGAAAAGTCTATTATTTTTCTTTTCAAGGGTGTCTAGTGAAATTCCAGGATTTTTCAAAGATTTCCAGGATAGAAATATTTTTTTCAGGATGTTTAAAAGTAAAAATTACGATGTTAGATTTATAATAACAAATATTTATGAAAAACTTTACAGCTTTGTATTTTATTCCTATTTGACTTACTTATTACAATGTTTATCCATAAAATTTGAGCTTAACTCATCCTAAGATACAAATATTTCTTCTTTACGTTTTCAATATATCATTAAAATTATGAAATTGATGACATATTAAATTTTAAGATTTTTCAATAAGTTTTTTATATTTTCCTTCTTCCTCATTTAACAATTCAGTTTCTGCTTTAATTTCTCTTCCTTTTTTCCTTTAAAGCAATTTTTATTTTTGTGGGCATCACAAAAACTTTTTATTATATCTTTGGTAATTTCAATTTTTTTGAAGCCACTAACAGATTGAACTGCATCATGAACGTTACACAGTGCTATTAAACAGTCTTCTTGTAACTTCTCGATTAAAACGTTTTTATTAAAAGAAAAACTTCTCATTGCTTTTAACAGTTTGATATATTTGTATCGATTTATAGGCATGTCTGATGTTAATGTGGGATATTCGATCTCTCAGTAGGTCAATTCCGTTTATTACGTGTAAAAACAATAGAAATACCTGGCATTTATTCTTTAGATCTTAAATACTGTAACTTGCTGTATAACTTTATTAAGGAAAATATGCCATCAGTCTATTTGATTACAATCACAAAGAATGTAGGCCTCTATTCTAATGACATTTTATCACAAAAGAAATAAACTTGTCACAAGTAATGGGTGCAATTGTAAATATTCTGTACTGTATATCGAGCTCAAATGTAAACATATTTGTCTCTGATACAGTAACATTTATATTATCTGTATGTACCCTATAAACAATCTCCAATATATTACACATCTCAGTACTGTTTTATGTAACTAGCCAAATTTAGTATGTACTTTATTAAATTGTTGTTCTCATCAAAATCAAGTTGAGAATTGGGGGTTCCACTGTAGTGGCCTGGTCTATAAGATTTTTGTATACCCTTAAACGGGTCATTCCGTGTCAAATCAACACACTTTTAAGAGATTTTTTCCATCACCATCTCAGATTATGATAAAATTTGGAATATAGGTTACCTTCATGAAGAATTAAAAAAATACCAATTTTTAGCTTAATATCTCAAACGGTTTCCGAAATAGGGCCATGTAAAGTTTTCAAAAAACGGTCAAAATGTCGCTGAAGGAAAACGTTTAAATGGTCATAACTCCTCTCCTAATAAAGTAAGAATCATGGGAAAGGTGTCATTTTTTAGCTCTTTTTATGCTCTTTTTAATGATATATAACACATATAGGTTGTGAAAAAAAAAAATATTTTAAAAATCAAAAATAAATTTTTGAATTTAAATATTTTTGAAAACACATTTTTAAAAATTTTCAAAAAAATATATATATAATAGGTCTTATTATCACTAATTTGTATACCAAGTTTAGTTATGGGATTGCAATGGGTTCATAGTCAAAATAATTTTAAACCGAACCTGGCTTTAACTAGTTTTACGTATATTTGTATATAAAAACTTTTTATAATTATAATTAATGAAATCCAACCATTACCATTGCATATATTTCAAACACAGTGAAACTTAACATAAGGTCTACATGTGTTGGAGGTATAGTGATAACATTTCATTGGTTGTTAAAATTTCATCTTCTCGTCTGTAATGAAGGTCAGAACCACATTAACGCGGTCTGTACGGAAAGATAGAATTATTTTGTGAATAACCAGAGAGCGTATATCACTTGGTAGCAAACGTATTAAATAAACAAAATTTTAAAAAATTATAGGATTTTTCAAGATTTCTAAAATTCTAGGATCGCTAGACACCTTGCTTTTAATAAATTGGGGATGTTTTTTGAATTGTACTTCATTGTGTGTATGAGTGAATCTGTTTGATGGTAATTATTAAGATCAGCGACTACTGCTCCGATCGGCGAAATGTTTTTTCCCTGATCAATTTGACCTAGCTGAACATGAATCTCAAGTTTTATTTTTACTGCAAAGACATATTTACATTTAAAAAAATAACCTAACCTAACCTGACTTATGCGCTTACTAACGCATCGAACTAAAGAAAACTAGGTCAGGTTAGGCTAGGTTATTATTATTTTGTTTAAAATGTGTTTGCAGTAAAAAAAAACTTCAGATTCATGCTCAGCAAAGTTAAATGGTTCAGGAAAAAAAATTTGCCGATCGGAGTGGTAGTCGCTGATCTTAATAATTATTGAATGTATATTTGAGTAAAGAATGTAAAAACTAATTATATTGAAGATGATGTAATTATCATAAACAAAAAAAGGTAAAATATACAGTGAACAATTGATCAAGTCAACTGTAGAGACAAATGTATGTTTGAGCATTCAGGTTGTTAATAATTTTTGAAATTTTAAACACTGCCCCATTTAGCACTGGAGATGTGATTTGCGGTCATACAATGCCAAACAAGGGAGCTCTGTAAGAGGTCGAACGATTACATCAGGTGATAAATCATATTCCATAGTTCTGTTATATGTTTATTTTTCTTTTTTTGTAATTGAGTTTAAGGTAGTTATTTATAAGTGCTGCCACCTACAATATTTTAGAAATTTGTTCAAAACCACCAATTTTCCAAAATATCATAGGTGGCCGCGCTTATAAATAACTACAGAGTTTAAATATTTATTAAACCCGCTTCTAACACCTAAGAGTTTCTATTTCACATCTACAAACTAATACTCTTCCTTAGTTTTTGAAAATGACATTTAGTATACTTGAACGAAATAGACAATCAATATTTTCACTGAGATAACAAGACTCAGTCAATAGATTTTTTTTATAACTAAACTTATCCTAACTGAACACTGTAAAATACCTATAATTATAGTATATATTTTAATTTTAGTACAAAATCGTTTCACATTAAAATGGTTTACAGCATTTAAAGCCAATTTGATGTTACTTAGTACAAATTTATGAGTAACATATTTGAAAACAAAAGAGATTGAAGTTTGAGTAGTGTTTGCAAATTTGCAATGTAAGTAATGTGATATTGATATAAATACCATATCAGTTTTATAAGAGGTACACTAATAGAAAATATTAATTTGAAAATAAATACTTTTAACATGCTTTATTCATGATATTAAGGTTTAAAATGTTTGTTAAGTTTTGTTAGGTGTTAGTAAAGATTGTGTTTTATTTAATATAGGCCTACTGAAGATGTCTGTTTTAAAAATTAATGCAACTAGTAACAACCCGTTTTGTATGTCAGTATCACAAATCAATAATTTTTAAACTAATATTATTTTCAAGTTACTTAAAACAGGTTTAGGCAAAACGTACCTATACAACGATTAGGATAAATAGAATGTGAAGGAGTTTTTTAAAATTGACAAAATTATTTATAATCATAGTTGCCTGTATTTTTTTAATAATCCACTAATATTAATTTTGTCATGATAGTACGCATTATTGGCCTTGATGAATTGTGACATCGACCTTACAGCAGGTAAAGTTGATACAAACATGGATACTGACATTTACAATAAACAGTACTTATAGCATTGCACAATCTTTTGTAATAAAAATAACTAATTCTTAATATTACATAAAACAACAAGAAACTGAAAATGATTCAAATACCTTTTTAATTTCCAAATCAGAAGCACTTTTACTCACACCCAGTACATCATACAACTTGGTATCAGCCATTTTTAACGATGAAGAACGAAAGAAGAAGTTTCAGCAACTCTAATGAATTTCGTCAATTGGCAGCTGGATGATACAGAACAAAGGATTGTACAACACTATTTTTTAGTAAAATGTGTATCAATAAAATACCTTCTATGATTCGCTATTTCTGCAATACGGATATAATATCTTCCTATATTAATAAATCAGGAAGACATTATACACATATATAATGTCAATCTGATTTATGTAAAACAGTTAGACTTATATACAATATAAGTTAAAAAGTGTTCAGTGATTAAATAAATGCAAGAAAAGTGTTTCTTATATATATATATATATATATATATATATATATATATATATATATATATATATATATATATATGTGTGTGTGTGTGTGTATGTATGTATAATTCTGTTTTGATACGGTAAAGTATTGAGTTTTGACGAGGTAAAACATCAAACATTATTCCAAATAATGCGTGAAAATTATTATTGAAATAGTTCAATATTATACTGGTGAATTGTCTCTTTTTCCATTGGACGTGTTTGTTAAGATTAAATTGATAAATTAGATTTCATTTTTAACAGTCTTTATATAAATATTAGTAAAACTTCGAGTTTTTGTGTTGTACATCTTGGACTTTTTATTTAAATTACTAATAAACTGTTGGTATTACTTGGAAAAACAGCTTCTTACTGATATTTTTCAGTAGATGCGTTTCCTACTAGGTCAGTGCATTGTTCAATGATATGAGTCAGAGACAAGATTGTTGCTCCTGAGGAACAATAATTTGCTCTTTCGTAGTTACTCAGTTAAGTTAACCAACTATTTATGTTTAAGCGGAATTGCTTCCTGTCGTGTCATTAATAGAAGATACTCAAAATCCAAAGTAAGAATGTTTTAAAAATTCTCATCAATGTTTAATTTCCCTGAAGAAGAATCAATGTCATCTTAATTTAAACCTGTTAACAAATTTACAACGAAATTAAAAGTTTCTGTTAATTATAGGTCTAAGTAAATGATTTCATTATTAATTTTTACTTCCATGGTAAATATTAAAACTCAATGTGTTATTAATTTCTTTAGAACAATACTTGTATTTATTGCTTTGTTCTCATAAAGATGTATAAATCATCCCAAGGAATCGTATCTAATGCCCATTAGATCCATGTAATTTTCTAATTTCTACGCTAATTTTGTTTGAGTAATAGAAGATGTATAAGCACTATGGAAAGAGTTAAGAGGGGGGGGGGGACAAGGAGGCATATTAACTGATCCCAACTGCCTTTTGATTGGTCTGTAGCTCCTCTCACTGCACCCAGAACAAATGTCAAATTCATAGAGCCTTTAGAAAAAAATATTTCGGCCCCAAACATGCAAGCCTCAAAATAAATTCCATGGGCCTCCAGTAAATGAAATGTTTATATTATTATGGTTGAAAATTTGAGCATTTAATTCACGCCAAAATATTATAATATGTACTTGTATGTAAACATCAAATGTTTATGATTTCAATTATATCATTTGGTAGAATTAGTCATATTTTACTTACCAACTTTACTCGGAAATTGAACTAAGTAATTGAACAATAACTGCCATAACTACAATATAGGTACCTATGACATGATATAATATAATGTGAAACATATGATATGTTTTATATTAACAAATACCAAAATTACCACTTTTCTCGAAAATAATAAAATTTGACTCCACCCCATTACAAAAAAAAATTAAATGAAATATATATATATTGTAACATTTATAGAATGGGCTATATAATATTATTTAAGAATTGGAAGAATATATTAGAAATAACTCACACAAAATTTAAAAAAAGAAATTCATTAAAAGATTGGTTAGATTAAATTGAAACGAAATTTAGGTAAAAGCCTAGAAAGGTTATAAAACGGTTGTATCATATAAATAAGATATTTGAACTGTAAATACATAAAGAAATTTGTTGTATCAAATAAAATTTAAAACAAGATAATCTAATAATAGTTATGTGTAAACAAAATTGTAAATATTAGTAACATAGGGCATAAGTAATTACTTGAAGGAGAAAGTGAAATACGATTGTAAACAATGAGATTAGAAAGGTTATGTTTCTATGAAGTCCAGTCAAAACACACACATTTCGAAATATTACAAAAGTAAAACACAAAGACACTTCACACACTAATAATAGTAATTAAATAAACACTGGAAGGTTGGTTAAGGATCGGAAAATTGAAACAGTATGTTAACAAAATTAAAACTGGTGAAAATAGTTCGTTGACATTAACAGATGTGAAAGTAAAGAAATAGGTCAAGTTGCAGTCGACTCTAGTGGGAAGGAACGGAACTTCGTTCAATTAGAGCATATGATTTTTTTTTTAAGAAGGAGGCCGCCATATTAAAAAAACAAACAATTGTTTAAAATCTAAGGACGCGTAGTTAGAGTCTGGCGTGGTGACGCCGAGGAAACGGACCTGCCCTGTGCAGTCAAAATTCAATTTGAAAGGAATTCGTCAAAATTATACAGTTTTGTGAGGAAACTTGGCCAGATTAAACAGGAATAAGAAAATGTAAAGATAAAAGTACAGTGATAATATATTTTGAAGGAACTAAAACGAATTTAAGTGTGAAAAAAGTGAAATTTAAAGACAACGGAATTCTATGTGTGAGCAAGCCGCCATTCGCCGTTATTTGATAAGTTAAGTACCTAGCGCTATATAAAAAAATAAACTTTAGTGGACTCTTAGGATAATAGGGAAGTTTAAAATTGTACATTAGAATATCTTGTGATTAATAGTAATAAGATCATAATCCAGTTCAAATAGTTTCGCCTTTTTGCTTATTCCAAATTAAAGTTTTTCCATCAGGAAAATATTTATTAAAACTAATTTCAAAATTTAGTATTGTTTTTCAAAATTTATTTAATTAACCTAAGAATTAAAAAATTATAGCCCATGCTATAAACCCCGAGATAATAAGAGATCGTAAAATTAGCCAAGGGTATTAAAATTGTGTAACTATAAAATTAAAAGAAATAAGAGTTAAACCGAGTTTGTTAAAACCTGTTAAGTTGTAAATTTTTGTTTTGTGTATATTGTTTAAATGTTGAGATGAAATTGTGATAATAAAGAATTATAAATATTTCTGAGTTTTTTTGTTTTAAATAGAAATTTGATATCATCATTCAAACATTCATTTAATAGTAAAAAAAATAATTATAGATGGCGTATTTTATAAAAACATTACAATATATATATATATATATATATATATATATATATATATATATATATATATATATATACATTCCAAGCGGCAAAAATACGAGGCTGAAGAAGTTGTAAGACGAAAACGTTTCCTCCAAGTGTAAGTTAACAATTTAACAACTTTAGTTAACAAAAAGTCTGGTCCCAAGTCAAAAAAAAAAGTGTAATAAGTAAATAATTATGGTAAAAAAGAATAAAACTGAATAAATTACCATTATATATATATATATATATATATATATATATATATATATATATATATATATAAAGAACTAAGTCAAAATACAAATACAAGAATTATAATTGAATTTTCAATTATATTCAAGTAAAGTATATTCAATTATAATACTTGTATTTGTATTTTGACTTAGTTCTTTATTATTCAGAAGAATACATATTGCGATATTTATATATATATATATATATGTATAGATGATATTTACTTTAGAGATGATACTTTGAATTTGCCTGCAGTGTGGAAATGTGTCGTTGATAGATTTTATTGGTAGAAAGATGAACAAAAGGAAAGAAATGTAAGTAATTGTTTGGCTCAGGTGTGTGTGGATTGACGTTAATGGGTGTGGCTTCATTCCTCTCTATATAAGAGCAGAGTCAACTGCGCTCTTCAACTGTTGTTGAGTTCACCTGGTCAATACTAGATGAGATTCTAGCGAAACGTCGGAACTACTATTTTATGCACTGTAGAATGAACGGATTTACTCGAGATAATAATTATTCATCATATATATATATATATATATATATATATATATATATATATATATATATATATATTTAGGTTAGTTTTGGTTGGTAAAGATTATTTAGATTTTTTGGACTAGGAGACTGACAGACTTACCTTGGTAAGAGTCCACACTGTAGTCTTGAAATAGAAACAACTTATATTTAACTAGATTACAACTTATATTTATTTTATTTCATTCTCTCATATTTCTTTTTGTGTTTTCTCTTTGATTAACAAAGACCACTGTGTGGTTGAAATATATCATTGGGTAAGTGCTTTTATGTGTTTCTATTTCAAGACTACAGAGTGGTCTCTTACCAAGGTAAGTCTGTCAGTCTCCTAGTCCAAAAAATCTAAATAATCTTTACCAACAAAAACTAACCTATATATATATATATATATATATATATATATATATATATATATATATATATATATATATATATATACACACACACACACACACACACACACACACACACACACACATATATATGTTATATCGAACAATCTCCACATTGTTTTTTAAATGTTTGTAAAACATTTAAAAGTGTTTAGTGATTTTTAAAGTAGAAATTAAATAATTTGACAAACTTGAGATGCTTTGCAAACTCATTTTGTTTTAGTATGGCAAAAACTAAATTAAGGTTTTCATAATAAATAATTCATATCAAGAACTAATTAAAGGGAAGCTAAAACTTATTAGTTAAAACTAAATGTTAATGCCTAAAATTAAACTACCGCTACACATTTAAAAGGAGTAAAAACTAAGGCATTAAAGATAAAAAACTAATGGTATGTAATTAATAATAAAAAACCTTATAATGATACTAACACTAAAAAATTAAAAGATATAATTAATTGGAAAATAAGGTTAATATAGTAAAAATAAATAAATAGAGAATGAATAAATAAATTTTATTAAATATATTCAGATGATTTAAGAAAGCTATGCCATTGTCAATAGTTGTGGGATTATCTTTCAACACCGATTTTAAATTTCTTAAGTGGTTCTTCCACCCAGATATCAGGAAAACAATGCTCCTAAAATAAACAATGATTGTATATTCAATAGCAAATGAGTTTTTCTGATAATGAGTTATATGAGTTGTTTAATCATGACTATACAATGTTATCAAAGGTTGGAGTTGAATCCTTTATTGACGAGAGAGCCAAATATTTCGTCGATAGACAATGGAATATTTAAAAATGGATTTCCAAACAACCTAACAG
The DNA here is from genome assembly GCA_036971475.1 of Prosapia bicincta. Classification (NCBI taxonomy): domain Eukaryota; kingdom Metazoa; phylum Arthropoda; class Insecta; order Hemiptera; family Cercopidae; genus Prosapia; species Prosapia bicincta. The sequence continues at coordinate 50,017,440 of JBAIZL010000001.1, read as the reverse complement.
TGAAAAATGTAGCTTCCTGTTTACTTTTGTAACTCAGGAATCTAAGAATCCCAAAAATAAAGATAGAAAAGCGTAAAAGCTTAGTAGAAAATGTGATGAATGTTTGTGGGGAACAATAATAAGTTTTCACTTAGTCCCATAAACAGAATTTAGTTTTGTGATATAAAACAAAGCCAGTTTTATAACAAAATAATATTACTAATTTTAAAAATACTTAACCAAGTGAATACGTAATTGCTTACTTGCTGACACGTTTCAAAACAGCTATGCAAAACACCTTAAAAATACAAAACACACACACACACCGACATACACAATAATTTAAATGTTCAACACACATTGAAACAAAGTAAAAACTAAAACACTACACAACAGATAAAGAAAACGTATTAAATTATCACACATTTTGAAGCCAACAGCCTTTTCTATTATATGACACATAACTAAAACAGTCCACCCCATTCCACAGTCATAAATCCATTCCTGTTAGAGCCTTTACACCTAACCGATGCCGCCATGAGAGGGTTAGTTTCATAAAAGGAACAAATGTTTTGAAACGCGTCAGCAAGTAACCAATTACGTATTCACTTCGTTAAGTATTTTTAAAATGAGTTTAATCAGTGAATTCAAGATGATTACATCAAGCAACTATAATATGACTACGGGGTACTAGAAACTAGTTCCTTATGTAATAAATACTTTTGGCATAACCTGAATATTTTTTACTAAGCAATAACTATAAAAAGATGCAGTAGAATTATCTCTACATAATAAACAGACTTTGACCAGGCCATGCTGATGCCTATGCTTAGATGGCTAAGTCGCTTAAATGACACTGTCGCTTTGTCATTTTCTCTAAAAATGATGCAATAGAGCTGTAAATAGAATACATATAGGGTAGAAATATTACTATTAATTATAAAATTATTGTATCTAGTGTTTATGTTTTTTTTTAATACAAACTTTCAAAACCTGCACTTTACACTATAGTACCCTAAAAATCTCTGACTAGAAACATCATATCTGTTGAAACTAGTTTAAATGATTCAACAGAACTATTATGTAAATAGGTCACTGTGTTGAAAAATGACTTCTGTTTATTAAACAGTCAAAACGTTTTCAACTTGACTTTCTACTAGTTATTAAACACTCAAAACGTTTTCAATTTGAAGACATATATAAAAATAAGAAGAGTAAATATGAAAAAAAATATTTTTACAATTTTACATTATGGTAATCACAACGAATGTGATACATGATTCTTTAATTGCTATAAATATTTATTACACTTTTGCTATTACTTGTGACCAGACATTTTGTTAACTAAACGTTGCCAAATTGTTAACTTACACTTGGAGGAAACGTTTTTGTCTTATGTCATAAGACGAAAACGTTTCCTCCAAGTGTAAGTTAACAACTTAACAACATTTAGTTAACAAAAAGTCTGGTCGCAAGTAATATCAAAAGTGTAATAAGTTATTAACAACCAGCTCAGTCATGAACCGCAACAAGATTTTTCTATAAATATAACACACATTTTAAATAAGTTTAATCTTTTTATTAACCTTTCCCAGTTTGTTCTCAATTACATTTGCATTTCAACTATTTAATGAGAACTTTAATGAGAATGATGCCTCAGACCGCCACTCTCAATCTCAATTCATCTATTACAATCAGGTTCTACAGTATTTCAAAAACACTTCAAACCAATTTGAAAATATCTGGCATAAATCTCCATAAAATATTTCACAATTATATACTTCTGCTAATAAATATACAAAGTGTTCATTTTGTGTTAATTTTCCCTAGTGGTACCTATAAACAGTCATAAAGTGTAAAAGCTATTCTTCACTATTACAGTGATGACTGATAGAGTAACCAACATATGAAGGATGTGTTTAGAGATTAGCCCTGAAAACTAGCAATTGCAGTTGTCAGATGATTTACTTTCATTCATTATAGCCCAAAGACCCACAACATCCATTCAGTCTTCACAATATCTTTGATTAGATGTCTTAGGTCAGGGGCTCCTAAACTTTTTGGGTTCAAGCCCCCTCTTGAGATGGGATCTTCCCAGGCTCCCTGTTTGTTTACACTATGAATAAATGGTATGGGCATATGAAAAAGAATCAAATATTATATACAAAGCAAACCATTTATTTATTCATACATAGGCCTACTTTCACAAGAAACATAATATAACATTACAAGTTTTAATTTTCATGGTAAATTTTAACTGGTAAGAGAAAAATCTGTTAGTGAGATGCTTGAGCATGTATTTTTTACACTAGCATGCCCACTCGAGGTTGTATTTTAGTAAGGGGACAATCCAAGTCATTGGCAACATCAAATTGGTTCCTATATTAAATATATTTAATCTATCTTATTATTTTCGAACTGGTCTTGTTCCCCCCCCCCCCCCTGTTCGGTAACTTATGTCTTAATCAAAAATTTGTGTACCTGGATTAACTTTTTCGAAGTCTATGAAACAATATGTTGGGATGATAAAATGTAAAGATGAAAGGTCTTTATGATGAAGAAACCTTTCATTCATTTGGCAAATTGTCAAAACAAAGACGAGTATTTTAAATACATTTCAGGATCTGAGGTTTAAAATTTTTTTAAATTTATTGACTCCTGGTACTGTTAATTCTGAAGTAATATCAGAAATAGCTTGGAAGATTTAATGTGATAAACTGACAGAACACTTATTGATGTTCAACACCACTGATTGTGAGGGTTTTTTACAACGTTCAGCCATAGAATATCCCTAGACTTTCCAAAGGAATCTACATTTCCTTGCACAGTTGCTTCATACCTCTCACAAGTAGGAAGTACTGTAATTCTGATTTATATCTTAGTGTTTTAGCACAGAACAATGAAAAACACCTTATGATAATCTGTATTGTATGGTAATGATGGTATAAACATTGCTTGCATCTGGTAAGGACTAATTAATCTTAACATGCATGAGTATACTTTTTTTAGAAATTTCATTTTATGAAATTCGATAATTTATTTTCAAATTTAATTTTACTTGTCGATTCGATCTTTTCATTACTACTAACCCACCATAACCTTGACCTTATAGATGATTCAAGTTCAAGCAGAGATTTGTCAATATATCTTGCAATACTCCTACCACCTGTTACATCAAAGTATAAAAATTCTTCTTTGATAGTAATGCTATTTAAAGTTATGTATCAAATGCAGAGATCTCTATTATTTCTGTGAAATGTTGGCTACCTCAACCTCAAAAACTGTGAAAAACCTATTCTTACGTTTGTTTGGTTAACAATCTTTGATTGGATTAATACTTGAAAGTCAAGAATAAAATTCAATACTTTACACCGGAGTGACATCTTTACTACCTCTGAGGAATCAATCTTTAAAATCATCATAATCTCCACAGGTATAGAATTAAAGTTAACTTAAAAACTATTGTTTTTTGCTGTATTTAGATCAATATGTCCCCAATCTGGTGTTCCCTATAAAGTAAGTTTTTGTTGGTCACTAAGAATGACTCTAATATAATTCTGTTTCAATTTTTATGTTTGAATTATTTTGTTGTTGATCAATATTGGTAACATTTCTTCTAGCAAGTCATTTATATTTAGTTCACTTCTAGCTTACCTGTGGTTACAGTGATCTCTGAAAGTCTCCAAAGATTTTTCAAATTATAACGTTGCTTTGTAATGAAAGAATGCATACTTTGTTTGTTCCTTTTTCTTTTTAAAAATAAAAGATTCTTAGACTTCTCATTTCCAAGGGAAATAGGAGACATTTTTGCTGGAAATACCTATTCAGTTCTTTAGTTTTATCGATAGGAAAGATTTGTTTTATACAATTTTTAAAAATTATCCACTTTTTTGATGTTATGTAAATTTAAATAAACAAAATTGGTAATGTAATTTGGTTTAATATCGAGGCAGGGAGCCGACTTTTGAAGACTTCTGACCACTAATTTCACCTGTAGAAGGTCACATGCCCAGCAAAATAATGAGAAACATCATTGCTTTTTATACGAAAAACAAGTATATCTCCTCTATATTTCCTTCCAATAAAAATAAATAAAATATTTAACTGCTTTAATTTGATCTTGAATGCACAATACACCAGGGTGACTAACTTCCCTACAAAATTACTACAGCACAGGTCACCAACGTAGAAGTTCTACAATCTAAAAAAGTGGTTAAAAAATTTTTTTCAATTCTAAATCACTGTTAGTAAAGATAAAATTTACCTTACACCGCAATAGTACACTGTAAATGGCTGTAAAACCAGTTAAAAATAGAAATATTATAAGCTAAGTTTTCCTAGGGACGGGTTTTTTGCGCCTTGCATGATGTATTACTACCAGTGTGTTGTTGCCTACTCCTGCATACTTTTAATTGGACTGATTTTCTAGCAAGCATAACACGCTCTATGCTGACGCAATAAGCGTGATGCATTTGCCCAACTGAATCGAGAGGAGACAATTGCGTCGTGTGCTAACTGTTCTTGTGCGATGTTTTATTTATTAGGAACGGTTGAAATTTTTAGATGTAGTGGGAGATGAAAGAGAGAATTTTTCTAACGTTCTGGCTACACCCAACTATGAACCATTAGTTATGACTGCAGAAACTGATTTGGAAGGAAATAAGGAGCATGGTCTAACAAGCAAATGCCTGAGCAATCATTTTGTCATGATTCATCTCTCCAAACACTTGGTGAACAATTGGCTCCATTCTCGGAAAGTCAAGTTTCTGATGTGCAGTATCATAACGCCCAAAATTAAAAAGGAGGCAAAAAAAATATTGCTCTTGATAAATATTTGAAAGAAAAAAAAAGAAGACAAGGAATACTTTAAAAGATGTCTGTTGCAGCAGGAAGTGCTCAAGTCCTCTTCTGCCAGATTCAAAATGTATGCAATGCTAACTTTTCACACGTCAATCTAAAAGCTTTTCAATTTCTTATTTTTGTCAGTGAAATGGCTATTGAATAAAATTTTGAAAACCCATATCACCAAGATCTTTTCTTTTGTATATTTCCAAAAAATATAGCCCTCTTCTTTATCGTCATCCATAATTTGTTTAAGAATAAACATTGCTATAATTTTTTTCTTAAGATTTCAACACTTTAGACATATACGTCAAACGAAGAGATCGACATGCTGGTCTAGGAAAACACTTTTCGGCCATGTAATACATTTCGCGTTCCTGTCAACGTGATTGGGTGAAAACCGACTCCTACTACGCAAAAAAAGCGTTGCTAGGAAATCTTGGCTATAGAGAAAAGCTCTGAGAGACCCTTAACCTTCTTGTTGTAATTGCTATGAATGTGGCCAAATATAGGCTCCTGCAGGTAACTAATAAAGCCAAAAATACCATTCCTTTGAATAAATTGTTTGTTGTCTGACTCAGACAACTGTCTAATACTAATTATAAGATCATATGGTAAATGATAGATTCATAATTTTATTTGTTCGCTGGTATAAAATTACCTGAATTTTTTTCTAACTGTAAACATGAATTGAGTTTAATGAATAGCACTAGTCAGTTATAATACTGCATCAATTTTTTAGTAATACAATCTTACATTAATTTTTCAACCATCTACAGAAAACGTATAGTCCTAATGAACACTATAAAAAACAAAAGTTATAATTACTTACAATTAAAAACAATTTATAATATAATATTAAAATATAACCTTTAAATTTAACCAACAATATTAATATTTTGCATGTTAATTAAACATTATCAACAATTTTTTGTGTAATATGAGTTATAAACATATATAAGAATTATCAAAAAGCATTTATGTTATAAATATGATACTACACATATATCTATTACTTAAGTATATATTAATAGAATATATATGGGTCAAAAGTAAACAATCAAATTATGTAAACTTATGATGTACAATTAAAAATCATTAGTGACCAAGTGCAATAATATTTAAAGGCTCATTATAAATGTATTGTAAGTTATCAATATCTTTTTTATTGTTAAAATGTGCTTATGTAAATGAACAAAGGGCATTTCAGGAAATAAATGTCATAATTGTTCATCATCAATAATCTTTAGTTACTCTCAATTAATCTTTGGCATGTCTAGATAATCCTAGTTTTCAGTTCATGTTTTGTTTGTTCTTTATAATTATCACAACCCACTTGATAAACTAAATTTTCAACATTAACTTCAATAATACTTTCTTTTTAACAAAATTAGCCCTTTTTTTAGTACAGTACTATTAAATTTCCCCCCTTGTCCTTCTTATTGCAAGCAGTGAATGCTTAAACACTTTTTTATAACAAAATTAAATTTATTTTTAAAACTTGAAATAATATTAACCCCTATGGTTTTTAAATAGAATAATCTTTAAAATAAGATAAAACTATTGAAAGAGATCTTAAAATTTTTAATGCAATCTTTATTACTATTATTAATTATAGTTAAAAAGGTTACTGGACTTTTGCATCCATCATCTACCATGGACATCGGGCTATCGGCTACACATGAAGCTGGGTGCCTGTGCGAAGAAGTAAAAAGTAATTATAGTTTGAAAAAATATTTATCAATAAAGGGGATAAATGACTGATAAAATAATGACTATTTTATTATGGTCATGATTAATCATTCATGTATAAAATATACTCAACAGTTCATAAATTTTCTTCGTGGAATATAAAATTCAACGATTCAAATGCTCTCTTAACCAACATAAACTATACCTATTTTTTGATTTATTGGAGGATGAGAAAAGTAATTAATGTATCCAGTAAAAATCTTTTTCCTAAACCCATTTGTGATGTATGTACATGATTTTTAATTGTACATTATACACTTACATAATTTGATTGTTTACTATATATATATATATATATATATATATATATATATATATATATATATATATATATATATATATATATGCTTATATGTATCCTATTAATATAGATATAGGCAAAAGAAATATGTGCAAATCATTATTGTTAACTGATGATTTTTAATGTTAAGTTTTTGTTTTATTATTTACAACATACATGCTTTTTAATAGTTTCTATTTATAACTCACATTATACAAAATTTGTTTTTAATAGTTAATAATTGTAAATTTTTGTTTTAAAGTGTTAATAACAGCCACAAGTTTTCTGTAGATGCCCTGAATGTAAATGTAAAGATACTCATTAAACTCAATTTATATTTTGCAAGACATTAGTGAAAAAAAACCAATTTTTCTGTTTATGTTTGTATTATTGTTTTATTAATGTTGAGTTCGATTGGATGAAAATCCTATGGAGCTATCCTTACATAAAGGATTATACTATGACGAAAACCAATCACATTTTATCTAGAGAAAAGGCACAGTAGGCTGTTTATGGTTACTTGATTTGAAATGTTTTCATTGTTCCCAAATTCCACTAGAGAAAATGAAGAAAGGGACAATACCGAGTATTTAAAAAAATTTTCTCAATCATTTTAATTTTATTTCTTTAAAAATTATCAATTTTTGTAGAAAAGGAAATATCCTACATAAATATAAGTTTACAATCTCAGTTTTTCATGATAGAATGTCTTATATTTCATCTGTACTTTACGACTTGTGCGCAGCTCAAATGAACTGCTTGCCAGATGGTGACTAATGCCATATAAGTTAGAGTTGAATGCCAGATAAAGGGTTAAAAACCTTTGCTGATCAAAGGTTAAATATGTGGGAAAGCTCTAGTTAAATTTTACTCGAATTGCACAGTTTCATTCATACAAATGACAGGTTTTACTGACCCTTTCAAATAATTAATGAGATTACTGTATTGGTTTCCTTAGCTATTGCACTAATGGCTTGAAAAATAATGGACTGAAAAGGATTAAAATGCACCTCTTTCAACTGTTAAAAAGTAGTGACTAATGAAATTACAAAGAAGTTTGGTAAATTATTTGTTACTGCCAGTTGACGAAGCAATTCAGAAAAAAAGTTATATTTTAAGCTGCCTATATTTGGCATATTTAATTGGGTAGTTAAATACACAGTAAAAAGATTTGATCAAAGATACTCAAGATCTATTCAAGTATAATAACAATCCTGGTTTGTCATATTATTGGTTTCTATATTTGACTTTTCATTATACGAAAATTTATAAAACATTGTTATTTAATCAACTTATTTTGTTCAAACCGTCAAGGAATCCTATTAATTTCTTAAAACTTAAATCTAGAAGCTATACGAAAGTTACCTACTAACAGAGCAAAACAAACCACCATCATAGCCTTTCAAAAAATTGGCTTTATTGATGAAACATTAATCATGTTCACTGCAGCATTGGCGAGTTACAAACGGCCTTGGAGCAGTGACCACACAGCGGTTTTGTGACTAAATTAAAGATTTTATACACTAGACGAACAAAAAGCTGACAAAAACACATGCAAGGTGAAACTAATGAACACACTTGCCATGAAGTAACTATAACATCAGGCCAAGAGAAATGTCAAGATGATCCAGTAAACCAGTCATTTGTATAAAAAACAGAGCTCACTAAGACACACATGGTTGTATGACCAGCTGCTGACCCTTGGCAGTTAGTGACCCTTATGTGGGGAAGATACATCCTTTTTAACCTTTATAAAACCTATTTCCTTAATTTAATAACAGTGATAACTTTTTTAGTAAAATGTGAACACACACACAGTAGAACCTCATTATAATCTACTAAGGGCCAGTCTGACTTAAGGAAAGTCTGTTATAAAGCAAGTATTATTATTTATAGCGATAAAAAACTCTGTTACTGTGAGGAAATTCAACAAAAGAGCTAGAATTAAAAAAAAAAATTTCACCTATTTTAAAAGTAGTTTCAGTGGAGGGTTAGCTTTGTAAAAATAATGAATGTTTTGAAATGCGTCAGCAATTACGTATTCACTTAGTTAAGTATTTTTAAAATTAGCTTAGTCAGTGAATTCAAGATGATTACATCAAGCAACTTCAAAAAAAATTTAATAAGGAAGCATTCAGGTTGAAAATATTTTAAAGTTGTTTGAATAAACGGATGTCATAATTCACCCCGTAAACTTTACCTGGGGGGTGTCTGTTTATAGAACATTTATAACTTCTTGATAAGTTAGTAATATAAATATTACTGTATTTCTACAATATTTACACTTCTCTTCCATCATTTGAAGTAGTATTAACAGATATGACATTTCAGGACAGCGACCTTTTAGGCGTTACAGAGTAAATCATAGATTTAAAAATGTTTTTGTTCAATAAAACATTTATAAATATTAAATAAATTATTAATAACATTACTACAATTGGTTATAATCATCTTGATTTCACCAATTAATTCAGAAAAATTTGTTTTAAAAACTAAACGTAAACTATAGCAAGTTATTGTACTGATGCTTTTCAAATTTGTCGTTTCATTAATGAATTCTACCTACCATATACAACAATCAAGACTAATTTAAATGTACTGATGCGTTTCGAATTCGTTGTCTCATTATTGCAGCCTACCTATATATACAACAATCAAGACTAATTTAAATATTCTCCATATACTGAACTATAGCAAGAAATTAGCTCCTAAATAATAATTTGAAATATATAAACATTAAACATATTTTTGACGACCACACGATCTTCCAAAGTAACACTCTCACATATTACACAACTTGCCTTTACTAGATGATCCCCCCCCCCCACTTGCAATCTTGATTAAAAGCCATCAGTAGCAGGAGGCTTTGTCAATGAAAAGACAGTTTTTACACCTCGTTAGGACAATAGGTCGCTATATTTTTTCCTATTAAACAATTACGAATATTATTATATTTAAACCATTTACAATTCTATTACATCATTTTTTAGGGGAATTACACTAGACACAAGGTGAAATCAAAACGATTGAGAAGCAGTTTATTTGTCTCACTGTTGTAGGCTGTGTATGCCTGTTTATATGGATAGTATGATCTTTTTTTCAAAATACAGTCTCTTATAAGCAACATCCGGATTAACAGGGTCTGTTATAATGAGGCTCTACTGTATATAAATGACTTATATTTGATCGATTTACTAAGAAATAAGTAATTTACAGAAAACCCAATTCTTAATGAAAATGGGTAAACTATAAAAATGAAAATATATATATAGGAATTTTTTGACTAGATAGGAGACTGACAGACTTACTTAATGGAAATAGCCCAAAACTGCAATCTCTTGGAAATAAACACATATGATAACTTAACACACTATTGAAATATTTCGATCAAAAATGATCTTCATCAGTCAAGAAAGAGAAAAACTGAAGTGAACCACAGATGTGTATAAATATCCAAATGTCACAGATTTATAGTTTATGATATAGTGCTATATGTGATTTGTGTAAATATTGATTACTTGAAACTAGATATTAATAGTGTGTCAGAAGGAAGGTAAATGGAGTTGTTAAAAATGACATGTCCAATACACATCCCAACAAATAGTTTCCATAGCCTATATATATATATATATATATATATATATACTGTGTGGGTCCAAGCTCCGTGTGGTTGCGGGGGAAGAGGGACTACAGCTTTGTAACTGTTATGTGCGTGTATTCCTTTTCAAATAACATTCGGCCAGTTAAGCTAGTGGAAGTGTGTGTTTTAATAGAATTGTGCATGTTTCTTCTATCGTCTAGCCTAGTGTTTTTGTTTAGTGTTGATAATTATACAACACTAATTTTAATTTTTAATTAGTGTTGATGTTTTAATTTAGTGTTGATTATAGTTAGTCATGTCTCAAAGTTCGTCAAGTGAAAGTAGCCGTAAAAGAAGTTTTGTTGTACATAATGAAGCTCGAACATTAATTAGTAAAATAATTGAAAAATGTGACGAAGAAGCAAAAACTAATTCATTGCGTTTCCCATTAAAACAGGCCACATAAAGAGCAGCAGATTATTGTGGAAAGTCAGATAATTTTATTCTGAAAGTCCGTAAAGAGGCTAGGCACTTGAAAGAACAAGGTTCAAGCAGTAAGCTCTCCTCGCCTGGTAAAAAAAGAAAAACCAGGTTCAATGACAGAAAAGTTTCTGTTGATGACTTCGATAAGTGTGTCATTAGAAATATAATTCAAGACTTTTATAAAAGTGAAAAGGTTGTACTGACAGCAAGAAAACTACTACCCATAGTGAAAAAAAAAATTCACTTCCCATGGGGAAAGAAATCTTTGATAAGAATTATAAGGGGAATGGGTTTCAAATGGAGAAAGTGTAGTAGTAGGAGAAAAATTCTTATAGAAAAATCGGAAATTCGGGAATGGCGACACAGATATTTAGTGCAAATAAAAGCGTTACGTCAATCGGGAAGGGATATTTTTTAAGTGGACGAGACATGGGTAGACAGTAATATAACTGTTAAAAAATGTTGGCAGTCAGATGATGTTTTCGGTGTATCAGAAAACGATAGAGCAGGATGCCGCCTTATACTTCTACATGCTGGTGCAAAAATGGATTTGTGAAAGGAGCCAAGCTTCTTTATAAGGCAGGAACCACTTCCGGTGACTATCACGGTCAAATGAACCAAAATAATTTTGAGAAGTGGCTCAAAGAGATGCTTTTGCCAAACATTCCACCCGCCTCTGTAATTATAATGGACAATGCACCATATCATTCTGCTCTAGCAGAAAAGTTTCCAACCAAATATTCAGTAAAAATGGAAATGATAAATTTTTGGAGGAAACATGGTATTAACTGTAACGAAACAATGAAAAAAGAAGAGCTCATTCCTTTAATTAACATTCACCGATCGAAAGAAAAAGTTTTTAAAATAGACCAGTTTCTCTGTAGTTTAGGCCATACTGTCGTTAGAACTCCACCTTACATGTGTGACCTAAACCCTATCGAACTAGCTTGGGCTAAAATAAAGAACTTCGTGAGAGAACACAACCCTGACGGCAACTTAAGTTTAATAAGGTTACAGGAATTAACTGAACTGGGAATAGAAGAAGTGACAGAGAATGACTGGATCGGATATTGCAACTAAGTCGAAGACCTTGAGAAATATTACTGGGAAACTGATGGCATAGTATCAGATGTAATAGACGAACTAATAATTAATATTAATGCTCAAGACGACAGCAGTACAGACGATACTACCAGTGACAGCGATTCCAGCATCAGTGACGCAGATCGCACACTTGCTAGGCCACTGTAATACGTAAGTACATGTTATCAGTATTTGAATAGACGTCTTTTTTATGGGTAGTAGCTTTACCCTCACTTAGCCTGTGTTTACGCATTCCTCGAATTCCTAGCAAACACACGGAGGTTGGACCCGCACAGTGTATATATATATATATATATATATATATATATATATATATATATTTAGGTTAGTTTTGGTTGGTAAAGATTATTTAGATTTTTTGGACTAGGAGACTGACAGACTTACCTTGGTAAGAGTCCACTCTGTAGTCTTGAAATAGAAACACATAAAAGCACTTAAACAAAAATATATTTCAACCACACAGTGGTCTTTGTCAATCGAAGAGAAAACACAAAAAGAAATATGAGAGAATGAAATAAAAGTTTAAGTGCTTTTATGTGTTTCTATTTCAAGACTACAGAGTGGACTCTTACCAAGGTAAGTCTTTCAGTCTCCTAGACCAAAAAATCTATATATATATATATATATATATATATATATATATATATATATATATATATTCTTGATATTTTACGTTATCCATTGTTTTTCCGTTGCACTGACTTTATGAAGTTAATATATTACTATTGTAAGTAATTTTTTCCACCATTAAGTGCAATGATTTTACCTTGAGTGATGAGGCGCCTTTCGGTCACTTGACCATTGTCGAATCAATGAATCAGTGATTCGACAATGGTCAAGTGACCGAAAGGCGCCTCATCACTCAAGGTAAAATCATTGCACTTAATGGTGGAAAAAATTACTTATATATATATCAATATATATATGGGGCTTTTGTTTCACTTTACAAAAATTAAAAAAAACTTTAAATCTAATTGATAAAACTAAACTGAATGTCTTGTTTTACTTTCAATAAACAATGTCTCTAGGACATGCTCAAATTTGATTTGTAAATTAATTAAAAAGCATTACTCAAACATTTTTTGCATATGGAAATGGTTATACAGAAATAACGTTAACTTACAAACATTATCTAGACATAGTTTGAAATTTAATTTCTAGGGAATAATTATAATCTCTAAAAAAGGTTTAAATAAGATGCAAGATTCAATAAGGTTAGAGTTCACAAGAGCTGTTAAAATTAGTTTGTCTTGATCAAGATGGAATCAGTCTATGTCTTTAAATCCTCTTATTTAGAATACATATTTTTAAAACAAACAAATTACAACAGAAATCTCGTTTTCTTGAAGAAAAGTATTCCTTTTTACAGATTCATGCTTATACATTTCTTCATTGTTATTAAAAAACATTGTAAATTATTTGTAAATATAGATAAAATAATTAAGGAGTGTAACAAAAAATTAATGACTTTTAAACTCGTAACAAAAAATAAGCTTTATTTAACAAGAAGTGTAAAGTAATGTACAGGCGTACTGCATCCAGCAAACCTAATTATATTCGGAAAATAAAATTAATTATAAACTTACGCATTTAATTATATGTATCTACTTCTGGTTTCAAAATATTTGTTTTGGATATGTCAGGAATTAGTTACAAGAGGAGTTCAGTTGTAAAAAATATGTAATAATAATTTCACAATGAAGAACATACAAATTTAATAACAAATCTGATAATAATATTCACACAGATAATTTAACTGAGTTTATTTCCAGCGACTGCAGAGGTATATTTATTTACATTGATTTTTTTAAAAAATAAATAGAAATAAAAACAAATTTTTAAAATGACAAAACTTATTTCTCTACCACGAGAACCATAGACAAAAAATAAAAATATAACATTAATAATTTTTGTATTAACTATATTATTTTAAACGTCCTATACCTTTTTAATGATAGATGATCTACGATAGTCGTGAAAAAGAAACAAATTTGGTTCCATCTTTTAAAAAAATACCTATACAGAATGAATAAAATGTAAACTGGTTGTATCATAGAAAATTCTAAATATGTTATATATACTAAGTTTGAATATGTAAAAAAGAACACTTCTTTTGATACACAATACATCTTACTAGTCACAATCACCAAGAGTTGGGCATAAGATCTTTTTTAAAAAAATATTTTTCGATTGTTTTTTTTTTACTTGCACCACCTTAGTGCCTATACAAAATAACAGGCTTACTGTAAAAGGAGAGGGAAAAGGCAGAGATTATGTTAACAAAACCATATGTCAGTTAGATGTTTTCGTTAATATCTTTACATTTTTATAATTCCATTTATTGTTTGAGTGATCGACACTTTTCATAATACCTTTTTAACTGACAAATAATTACAAGCAAAGCCTATTATCTTTCTCAATTTAGAAGTAAATATTTTATAAAAAACCACAAACCAAGCTAATTAAATTATAAAGGAACAAAAATAATATATGGTAAAATTTTAAACCTATGTTTGATGTACAATATCAATTTATTATTTTTCAGTTAATTTTTGTAAAATTTCAAATGTGATGTACAAAAAAATTCACTGGCATTGATTTAGACCTAAAATGCATCAAAGTTAAAATGTAAAATTTAAAATGCAAACAATTTTTGTTTATGTTTTGTTAACGATCCATAAATAACGCGGCAGTCTTTCCTTATCTTAGACTACAGCTAAATTTCTAAGCTGTATATACAAAAGAGTTACATATATAACTAAACACTCTCCAACATATTATCAACTATCTTGTAGTTATACAATATTAGGTCCACTTTACAAGTTGTACACAAGTTGATAAGCATTTGAAATTAAACTTCGTAACAGTTATATACAAAAATGTCTGTTATGATTTTCTTAAAAACAGTTTTAAAATACATAAATTATTGTAAAGCTCGTAACGAGGAGCTGCCTTATTGGTGGATATATGTTTATCCTTCCAGATGTCATCATAAAAATACTTTTAGTTGTTGTAATCAGCATTAAATACTGGTAGAGTAGCAGGAATACTGTTAATCAATACGGACTTGTTCGACCGTTCTTATACCGTAACCTCGTGTCATCACAATTATGGAAATAAATCTGACTATGAACACACAAACGGGTATTGAAAAAAAACAATACATTAAAAGTACAAAATACATTAAAAGTATACCTTGTAGAAACAACACAACTCAATAATTAGTTTAAACAAATAATAAAATACAGTTAACAAAACCTGGCTCTGGTGATGTATCACAGTGTAAGAATAAAATAAAAAACCGTCCGTAACACTCAAGCACTGTACAACGCACCATTCACAATCACAAGATAACATCCGGCTTGCGTTCGTTTTTAATTACAACTTTTAAAATATATTTACAATAAATATTTTGTTACAATAACTATAAATATATATTACTAAAAATTAAAGATAAATATAATTTTAAATACCTTTCAAGAAAATATCCCCTCGTTGTTAAATTATTAAAGGAAACCAAACACTTTTTTCCTATACTTCAAGATAAGAATCTTTGGTTCAAGTACAAATAATATACAAAATTTTTAATTCTTAACTTTTACATACAAAATTATGAAAAAGAAACATTCTAAATGCATAACATTAGATTTGCCTTCTTATTAGAAGGTAAACAAAATATTTTTGAGAAAAATTTAAACATGAGAAGATATATGAATAAGTTTATTCATTAAAGAGTTTGCGACTATTTTTAGTAAACAAATGTGCTATTTATAAATATTTACAATATAAAAAAGGAAATATTTCTTCCTAATTAAAATTCAAAAATATGAGACAAACCTCCAACTAAAAACATTCTTACAATTTTGTGTTGTGGAATGATCACTCTTAGAGGGCAAGCCGAATGCTATCAACACTGGTGGAAAGATCTAGTTGGAATGTTGCTCTTCCCTGGCCCTTGCTGCAGCTGCAGCTGCTCTCCCTGCACTACTCCTTAACATTTTACGCTGGATAACATCTCCTGGAGATTTCTTTCCCCGACGCTTTTTCCCTCTCGCACTATTTCCTGGTGATTCTTCACTGCATTCCTCTGCTCCAGATTTTGTTACTGTTGATGGAGGAAGCAAAGATTCTATATCAACACCAATGTCAGTACTCTGTTCGTCCTCCAATGCATCCTGGGTTTCTGTATTAGATTCTTCTAGTCTTGATTGAGGGTCTTCTGTACAAACTTCATCAATAGCACATAGCCTTTCTGGAGCAACTGATTCTTCAGGTAACTGTGGTTCAGTCGGAATAGGTATTTTTTCTTGTTCTTCAACAACACCATGGCCAGAGAGGTCTAAACCGCTAGAGCAATTTGAGGCTTTACTAGGAGCAGGTGATGGAACTGGCGAGTCTTTGACTTTTTTTACAAAGGGGGGAGGACTTGGACTGGGTTGTTTTGCTGCAAGATCTACAGGTGCTGATATAAAAGATTCTTCTCTTGACCTTTTTAGTAACTTATCATCTTGAGGGATTCTAGCAAATAATTCTGCAGAGCTTTTGCTCAATGCTTCTAGGGCTTCTTTCATTTCTTGTTCTCTTGTTTTAGGTGTAAAAGGTAAAGGCGATGCCGAAGGAGATGGAGGAACAAGTCTTCGTGAGTCCGGATGCCTGGCTTTATTGGCCACAGCAGTGGCTCTTGTTA
Source organism: Prosapia bicincta (assembly GCA_036971475.1). NCBI lineage: Eukaryota > Metazoa > Arthropoda > Insecta > Hemiptera > Cercopidae > Prosapia > Prosapia bicincta. Next base: position 50,000,733 of record JBAIZL010000001.1, on the reverse strand, counting down.
AACTTTCCAAGAGATGAGTATCGTGAGGGAGTAAAAACTGTGTAGGAGTTGATGATGATCTTTGTTTTTGATTAGAGCTAGATGATGAAGAACGACTTCCTCCAGCTGGTGCTGAAGTAGGCATTGTAGTTGTTGATGATGTTGCTGCTGTAGAGGCTGTTGTTTTATGAGGACGTCCTTGTGAACTAATTGTTTGTGATGTAGTACTTACACCAAGGCCACCATTTAACAAAGCTAAACTATCATAAGCTGAAGAAAGTGATCCTGGTTGAAGTGAAAAAGGGTTGAGACCACCAAGACCAAGAGGAGTATACAAAAGGCTAGGATTCGGAAAGAAGAATGGAAGAGATGATGGCAAACTTGAAGAAGCTGATGAAACAGGAGTGGTTTTTGAAGAGCTAGTTGTTTCAGGTTTGCGAGGTTTCTGAGTCTTTGAGCTACTAGTTCCAGCTGATGATGTTGCAGGATCTGTAAGAGAAGAGTCCATTCCAGCCAGTGATGGAAGACCTAAACCTGCTAAATTTGCAAATAGAGAATTTGTCAAGTTCATATTTCCTAGTCCAGTCATACCACCTAGTGCACTCATATTTGGCATTCCACCAAATGGCAAGAGGAGGGGATTATTCTTAGGATCAAAACCCCCTAGAGATAATCCAGAAAGTAAAGTTGATGGATTGATACCTGCTAAACCTGCAGAAGCAAGAGAAGGAAATGGTAAATTGGTTGTTGGAAGAGGTGAAGCCTGGCTTGTGGGATTCTGTTGTCCTGGTGGACTAGAAAGCAACGGGGGTCGGCCAGGTCCCTTTTTTCTGTCTGACTGTGGTAGCCGCTTTTGCAAATCATGGGGCAAATTCCCTCTTTCTTTGACAAGTTCTGCCCATTTTGGATCAACATCAAACATCGGATTCTCTAGTAACCACTGTGCAAGTCTTTTTAACTGAGGAGCTTTTGAACCAGTCAACTGAAAAAAATAAAATGAAATTTGATACAAAATACTCATCATTATTAAAAAAACCTATTTTTGAATATTTTAAAAATCTATATACAATTTTCCTCTACCTATTGTAATACATTTTATTATACAACATATCCTTTATTACATTACATATCTAGTGAAAATAGAAACAATTACGCTCTTTATTTATTTATTGTAACATGAAAGAATTACAGAAAAAAGAACATAAAAAGTTACATAGGGGATAAAAATCAGAATTTAATTATTTCTGTTTTCATCAAAACTGATTTTGAGAGAATTGAAAATCACTACTGTTAAGAGAAAGTTTCATGGTATATACTAAAATTTTTTTAAGACCATGAAAAGACCAGACCTGTACATAGTACTGTTGTTTTATATACAACTTTTGTTTTTAGATTTATCATGATTATTCATATAATAATTTTATTCAAGTTTTATGCTTCAGGAGCTATATACGTAATTAGAGTGTTGAAAAAATGCTTTCATTAATTTTTCAAACAAAAAACGACTTTTGGATAAAGTAGATGCCACATATTATTTTGTTATATTATTCCTTGGTTTATAATGAAAACAGATGAAATATAATTCAATATTTTAAACTTGCCATTTTTTTTGACTTTTAATAAATTCTCTTCTACAAACATGTCAGAAAGCCTGTGGCATTTTAAAAAATTTGCCGCTAGCTCCAAGTCTAAAAAGAAGTGGAGTCCATTAAACCTTCTACAAGAATTTAAAAATAAAAAATAAAACACTCTATGAATACAAACAACCTCTCATTAAGCATATCTTATTCCACAGTTTAAATGTCAGAAAGAGATAGTCTTAATCATGTAAAGCCGTTCTAGTTTAAGAGGTGTTTATATTTAATAAAGAAACTGTCACATGGAATTCAATTATATTATCTTTAAAAAAATAAAAGTTTCAGAATTAAGATGCATGTAAATATATTTACCTTTTTTCCAGTAATTCTATTGATGACGGAAACATTTTCTTCTCCAGTAAGTTTCTTCCAATCCAAGAGGGTGGGGTCAACTCTAGGTCTTCTACGACGGGGTAAGAAATCAGCACCTAAAGGTTGCTCTGGCATAAGAGATGTCTGTTCTGCCAACCATTTATTTACCTATTTACAAAAATGTATCTATAGAAATAAATTTAATGACAAAATGATTTGGTTTATTTGTGGTTTACAAAACTTTCAAATTTTATTGTGAAGTGGCCAAAAAATTAATATAAATACTGTCAATCGTGTGAACGTTTTCGAATATATATATGCACTAGTGTAGTTGATATGCATTTTAATTTTAGAATTTTAGTAAATAATTACATACATAAGAAATATTGTTTTTTTTTTAAAAATAATTGTAACTAAATATTTATGTATTCCTTACCATGAGGGTCTTGGCCCCTCTAGCTCATCCTAAGATTAAAAAAAAAACAAAATAAATATCCAAGCATATGTAGACCGGTAGATTAAAAAAAAAGTTATTTCAAAAATCGGCGAATGTAGGAGATGACGGGATTAAAATATGTATACACAAAATATGTGTTTCCATATTTACATATTATCGTTTTTTAATAAAAAGTAATTAGAATAATGAGTTTATTTTATTTATCTATCAAGTACTTTGTCTTGGTACTTTATGTAATAGTAATAGGTTAAAACTTGAACTTTTTAGTATACAATGCCTTCATGTCCAGTACTCCCCTTATAAACCTTCATATGGACGGCCATGTCCCTTACAAACCTTCATATGGACGGCCATGTCCCTTACAAACCTTCATATGGACGGCCATGTCCCTTACAAACCTTCATATGGACGACCATGTCCCTTACAAACCTTCATATGGACAGCCATGTCCCTTACAAAAAATCTATTATGTAAATTTTTAAAACATTTATTTAAAAAAAACTGCCCAAAGGCTCAAAAAAAGTAACACAATAATTGTATATAAAATATTTTTTTTAAAATGAGTTGTAAAATAAAAGAATTTGAAGACCAAAATTAGTATTTTTAAGGACACAAGCAATTAACCCAAACTCTATTATAGGAAAACTAATTGTCATTTACTAAACTTTGAAAAAAAATTAATTGTTTTACACACTTTTTATAAATCCTCTACCAAGAAGACTTGTTTAGAATAAACTATAATAAGTCTTACAATAATTATTTTGTGATGAATAACTATTATTTTATGGCGACATGGGATGCTTCATAATTTGTTTTATACTGGTCTTCTAAGCAAAACCAAACACCCGGTCTTCAGTATTTAATAACTCCCTCAAGCATCGTTATAAGGAATGTCAATGTTTGACTGTTCCATTTGCAGAAAAATGTTGCGCATTCTTAATCACCTATACCTGAAAACGCAACTTATACTGAAACAAAGATTGTGCTACATTCCTCAATGACAATAAAAATAGCAAATTTTGGTTTCTCTTTAACCAGGCATCTAAAGCACAATACTCCTGACGTTATCTATGTCTAGGAATTTTTGGAGATCTACGGAACCCAACAACACAATGTGCCGGAACCCAACAACACAATGTGATTATCTACACAGATGGTTCGAAACTGGACAATTGGATAGGATGTGCATTTTGTGTAATCAGGATGCATTTACTACACCTATGGACGGCTTTGAGCTTGTAGTATGTTTACAGCAGAGCTAATTAAAATTTACAAAGACCTAACAACTATTCCTCGAACAGCTTTACATTATCTTGAATGTTACTATCCCAAAAGCGCATTTTAAGCTATTCAGGAAATGTGCTCCAAGATCCATAGTGGGAAACATTCAGTGTAAAGCAACTGGCAGTTATTTGCATTGACCACTCTTTAACAGGATGGTTGATGTAATACAAGGTTCTACCACTACATCATTTTTGTGGAGATACAGTAAAACTTAATCAATTGAGACGGGATGAACAAATTCAGATAAACAAAATTTAAGATAACTGTATTTTTTCTGAAAAAAAGTATTAATTATTGTATGTTGCAAATGGATGAAGACAAAATAGTTTTATATTTTTTCCAACCTCTAAGCTAAGATCTTTGTCCGAAAAAATCGGACTTGAAATGGGTTTCCCATAGAAAATTATTGCATAAGCCACTTGCAAATTGCATCTTCTAATTCTTTGTATTTTTGCTGCCCTCATTGATTTTCTAGAACTTTCATCTTCATTTTCAAGCACTGACACGAAGTTTAAAAGTACTTTATAGGTTTGCCTTTTAATGTCTGAAATCGTTGATTGTCCAACACCTACCCATAACACCTTTATCTGATAGGTCTATAACTAATTTATCCGCAATGATAAAACATCTAATTTTCTTTTTGAAGCAATGGTGAACGACGAAACACAATCTTAAACAAAACGGACTGATGTGAAAGAGTAGTCTACAAGGACCGATTAACTGGCGATGGACGTCAGCCAACTATACAGAACTGACGGTGATTCAGCATCTAGATAATGTTTGAGCTGTGCCTGCACTAGCTTTCATGTAGAAAGGACCAATAGCACATGTAGACAAAATAACCATTTTGGAAATCACAGTATGTTTCCTAGTTTTTTCTCTCTGAAAATCTGAAAGCAATTCAAATAGTCAAAGTTTGGACAGTTGGAATTCTACCATACCACCACAGTAAAGCAAGTTCTCTTTAAATGTGATTGTGATGAGATGATTGAGTTTTATGAATGTTACTATTTTCGAGGGAGTTTAAAAGCGGTGTAAAAGGATGATGCTAAAGCTATTGATTGTGTCATTACTTTCCTACGCCACCTACGTTTATTTACTAAAATTTATTATTATTTTTTTTTTAGTTTTAGTTAGTTTAATTTAATTCTCCAATGCTGGTATCTATCTTTTAATTACAGTAAAAGTAGCAGTTTAGATTTACAAATTAATAATATTTATTTAGTTTGTAAAAATTGTGTTGAGCACAAAGTTTTTTAAAATTAAATATTAAAACCTCGTAGATTTTTCACAAAATAAAAATAATAAGAACTCTGCAACTTTGAAAATTTTAAAATGATTTATAAAATTTGTAGATAAAACTTAGCTTGAGAGGTTATGTTGATACAAATAAAAGATATACACAAAAGTCACAAATTAATCATTTATCAACTCAGATGAGTTTCAATGTCCAAGTCATCATCATCAGTGAGTGTTGCTACTACAAACTCTAACTTACTTAACAAGAGTTGTAAGTTAGAGTTTGTAGTAGCAATACTCACTGATGATGATGACTTTGTCATTGAAAAGTGTGCGAGTTAATAAATGAGTTTTGTGTACGTCTTTTATTTAAATTAAAACTTGTAGAGGATATTATTTTGTATCAAAACACAACTATTTTTACTAAACTAACACCATAATACCAAATACATACTCATATATTTTGTCCACCACAAAGTGCAATAATTTTACCTTATGTGATGAGGCACCTTTCGGTCACTTGACCATTGTCGAATTAATGAATTAATTTTCTATATTTTTCTGGTGTTGATGTACGGTCTGAGATGTAAAGAAGAAAAAAAATGTTAGGTCCTTTTTTTTTCTTTACATCACGGACCAAACATCCACACCAGAAAAATATACAAAATGAATTCAGTGATTCGACAATGGTCAAGTGACTGAAAGGTACCTCATTACATAAGGTAAAATTATTGCACTTAGTGGTGGACAAAATTATTTACAAGTAATAATAATAACTTCATATATATATATGAAGTTATTATTATTACTTGTAAATAACTGTAAATAAATACTTCATAAAGTAAGTGCAACGGAAAAATAATGGACAAAGTGAAATATTACAGCTATATATATATATATTTATAGGTTAGTTTTGGTTGGTTAAAACATCAGACATGATGTTAAAATTATGAATATGGATAGACCAACAGCTCAACATGCTGCGAGTCACAACATCACAACTTTTGATGACTGCTATACCACAAAAATAATTAAATCATTCCCCCCTGATTGCAATCCCTCAGAACTGAGAAGGTGGGAACTATCATACCAGTGGTATACCAAGTCCAGAGAATCCCCTAACCTCAACATCAGATAAATCCATTTATTTATTTATTTTTTTTTTATTTTTTTTTCCTAATAGCCTTATCTCTTTCCCCCTGACAGACTTATATAAACTATAATCACTCATATGCTCATGGAAACAATATATATCTTTAATCTGTGTCATCTGATTTCTACTCTACACAATCTGTGATTACAACTTAGTCTCCTAGTTCAAAAAATCTAAATAATCTTTACCAACCAAAACTAACCTAAAAATATATAAACACATATTTAATCTTTCCATTTTCATATTCCTTCCCTATCTTTGTATGTGTTCTTTCCTCCTTTCCTATCTTATATAATGAATCTTCCTAAGCTGTATTTGAAACAGCTTAAAAACCTGGCTTTTAAAATCTCAAAAATAAACATGCACATACTGTTTTTAGAAGCATGTCTAAATCTAGGCATTACACCAAAGGGTTTAAATATGAAATCACCACTGTCAGGTATGCCCCAGTATATCAAAACTGTTATTTCTCCAATTTACAAAAACAACTCTTTCCAAATTACAAGTTTGGTCTTACAGTGTCACAAACAAGAACAAGTCAAATTATCTGAATTACTAACCTCAACTGCCAAATTAATTACCTCCAATTTTCCATATCAAATACAACAAATGGAAGATACTCTCAATAAAGCATACATACTCCAAGACAATCTTGCAAAGAATAAAATACATAAACTTTCAAAACTCTGCATTCAAGAAATAAATCTTTTTGGCCAAATCAAAAAATATGATAATCCAGTTTTACCTGCGGACAAACCACCTCTTGTTTGTGACAAACCTAGCCTAAGTTCTCTCTTCAAGATACCAGTACCCTGTGGATAACTCCCTAAACTGCCAACCCAATCATTACTGCTAAATAACAAAAATAATAATAAAAACCGTCCTGATATAAGAAATAACCCTTCACCAAAAACAGTTGCCGTGCACAATATTTCCAACCACACACTCTCGGAACATGAACTACAAGTAATTTCTAAAGGCCTGTCATTCACACCAGCTAAGGAAATAGACCAATTAAAGTTAGGAAAAGATGTTTTCAGCTTTGCCAGAAAACTTAGGATAAAAAATTATATAGCTCAGACACCAACTTTCAAAACGGATACAAACATAGACGTATGTCTTGCAAAATTCAAACCACCCTCCAACTGGGATCCCCCACCACTACCACCTGATCACCCCATTGAACTTTACATCAACTTTATCATGCAAAGCATCACCGATATAAATTTCACTAAAAATCTGAAGACTAAACCTAACCTTACCAAATTAGAAAAAGCGGCAATATTTTCGTTGAAAAACAATAAAGATATTATGATTCTTCCAGCAGATAAAGGTTCAACCACTGTCATTATGAACAAAGAAGACTACATCAAAGAAGCAAATAAGCAACTGTCAGACATCACAACATACAAAATACTTACAGATAACCCCACTACAGAATTCAACAATTTACTCTCGGACCTACTCAAATATACAGCTCCTGAAGAAAATATTTCGGAAACATCTCTAAAATTATTATATAATGAAAACCCCTCTACTCCTCAATTCTATATATTACCAAAGATCCACAAAAACATAATCCCTCCACCTGGTAGACCAATAATTGCTGGCTGCAATTCAGTAACAGAAAGAATTTCAGCTTTCCTCGACTCACACCTTCAACCCTTAGTAAAGAACCTTCCATCACATACTCAGGACAAAAATCATTTCATAGATCGACTCTCACAAATATCTGTACCTCTACCCCAGGTAACTATTTTGGTCACCATAGATGTCACCTCTCTATACCAACATCCCTCATGCACACGGCCTATCTGCAATAGAGAATTTTCTAAACAAACGCCCAGGCAAGCCTTCTCCTACTACACCTTTTCTTGTGAACCTGACCAGGTTCATCCTCGAGAAGAACAACTTTCAGTTTGAGGGAAGGAACTACCTTCAAATAAAGGGAACAGCAATGGGCACCAGAATGGCACCATCGTATGCAAATCTGTACATGGGATTGTTGGAAGAAAGTTTTCTAAAGACACAAACACACCAGCCATTATGTTGGTATAGATATATAGATGACATCTTCCTAATTTGGACACAGGGTGCTTCAACACTTGAGGCATTTTTAGACAGCCTGACACAATTCTCCACACTTCAATTTACATGGGAGAAATCTACATCAGCCATCACCTTTTTGGATGTAGAGGTAACACTCCAGAATGGAAATATCAACACAGGAATTCACATCAAACCGACGAACCACCTGATATCTCCATTTCGACAGCAACCGCCCAATAAACATAAAACGATCCATTCCATACAGTCAAGCAATCAGGGGTAAGAGAATCTGTTCGAATGATAGGGAATTGGAAGATTTTAATAGAAAGATATCAACAGCCTTCCAGAGAAGAGGATACCCAAAAAGACTCATTGAAATTCATTCAGCACAATCCTCGGTTCACCCCAAACCACAAACAGAACAAAATAAACTGTCTTTAATAACAGACTACCATCCTGGTCTACATAAACTCAACAAGATATTGAGAGATAGCTTCAAAATTCTTCAAGGTTCCGTCCACACCAAAAATCTTTTCACCGTTCCACCGCAAATTTGGTACAAGCAACCTCCCAACTTGAAAAACATCCTAGTACATCCTAAACTACCAGACCCTGATGCAGAGAAACCACACAAACTTCCTCATGGCTCCTTCCCATGCAATAGACCTAGATGCAAGACGTGTCCAATACACCCCTCAGCAAATAGTTTCAACAGCCAAACAACAAAAATGGTCTTCAAAATACAGGGTCATCATAATTGTACATCGAAAAATGTCATATACCAGCTACAATGTAAACTTTGCTCAGCACAGTACATAGGCCTGACCACGGATGGTCTGAATATCAGAATGAATGGCCACGGACATGATGTTAAAATTATGAATATATATAGACCAACAGCTCAACATGCTGCGAGTCACAACATCACAACATTTGATGACTGCTATACCACAAAAATAATTAAATCACTCCCCCCTGATTGCAATCCTTCAGAACTGAGAAGGTGGGAACTATCATACCAGTGGTATACCAAGTCCAGAGAATCCCCTAACCTCAACATCAGATAAATCCATTCATTCCCCCCCCCCCCTAATAGCCTTATCTCTTTTCCCCTGACAGACTTATATAAACTATAATCACTCATATGCTCATGGAAACAAAATATATATATATATATATATATATATATATATATATATAGATAGATTTTTTGGACTAGGAGACTGACAGACTTACCTTGGTAAGAGTCCACACTGTAGTCTTGAAATAGAAACACATAAAAGCACTTAAACAATGATATATTTCAACCACACAGTGGTCTTTGTCAATCGAAGAGAAAACACAAAAAAAAATATGAGAGGATTACAACTTGTATTTATTTATTTTATTTCATTCTCTCATATTTCTTTTTGTGTTTTCTCTTCGATTGACAAAGACCACTGTGTGGTTGAAATATATCATTTTTTAAGTGCTTTTATGTGTTTCTATTTCAAGACTACAGAGTGGACTCTTACCAAGGTAAGTCTGTCAGTCTCCTAGTCCAAAAAATCTAAATAATCTTTACCAACCAAAACTAACCTAAAAATATATAAATATATATATATATATATATATATATATATATATATATATATATATATATATATATGAAGTTATTATTACTTGTAAATAATTTTTTTCCACCACTAAGTGCAATATTTTTACAATTGTGATAAGGTACCTTTCGGTCACTACCATTGTCGAATCACCGATTATTTTTCTAATGTGAATGTTCGGTCTGTGATGTTGGTATTTGTTGACGTCATACATATTTCTTAATTGAGGTTATTTTTTCATTTGTTATTTCATGTTTATGTGATATTAGGTGTGCTGCAACATTTGATGTTTTTTTATTTTTATTTTTGAATGCTCTGTAATGTTCTTCAAATCTTATTTTGAATGATCTGATTGTTTTCCTTATGTAAAAGGAGTTGCAGTCGTTACATGTAACTTTGTAAATTCCTGATAGGTTGTGTTTTTCTGTATTTGTTTTGTAATTTGTGTTATTAAGATATTTTATTATTTTGTTGTTTGGTTTGTATGTTGGAGTGTAGTATTCTTTGTTGTATATAATTGTTAATTTTTCTATTTTGTTATTGGTGTATTTATATTTTAGGTAGATTTTTTTTATTTTTGTGTTCATGTTGTAGTGTTGTGTTAAGGTTAGGTTCACATCAGAAAAAGCCTTTGTTAACATTTCGCACACGTTGTTACACTTTATTTAATTTTGTACGCAAAACAATACAAATTCTTTGATCCATTTTTTTACAATTGAAAATCGCAGAGCTCATGAAAAGATGTCTAACCTTAGCAGCTGCCACAGATAAAGTAAACAATGAATACAGCTGAAAATTGTGTCCTACTCAAGGGGCATGTATACCAACACAATAAAAAAAATTTGACAATCGGACTCTCCAAATGCGTGAAATTTTAACATTACGGGTATTTTTTTAACACAACTCATGTGTGTATGTATATATATATATATATATATATATATATATATATATATATATGACAGAATTCAACAATTCACTTACGGATCTACTCAAATATACAGCTGCTGAACAAAATATTTCAATTCTATATATTATCAAAAAACATAATCCCTCCACCTGGTAGACCAATAATTGCAGGCTGCAATTCAGTAACGGAAAGAATTTCAGCTTTCCTCGACTCACACCTTCAACCCTTAGTAAAGAGCCTTCCATCACATACCCAGGACACCAATCATGTCATAGATAGACTTTCACAAATATGAATTTAACCACAGTGGAAAAGAATGTTTTGCTTTAAACTTAGCTTAAAGGTAAGAGCAATGACCCTTCCCTATTGTATTCTTTCCTGACAAATTGTAGCAGATAACGGGCCAACACAGTAAGAATTAACAACCAGCTTGTCATGAACAGCAACAAGATTTCGGTAAACCCCATATTTCTGGGTTTTGTCCTTACAATTATGCCTATTCGTTTGTACCTCTACCCCCGGTAACTATTTTGGTCACCACAGATGTCACCTCTCTCTATACCAACATCCCTCATGCACACGGCCTATCTGCAATAGAGAATTTTCTAAACAAACCTACAGGCAAGCCTTTTCCCACTACACCTTTTCCTGTGAACCTGACCAGGTTCGTCCTAGAGAAGAACAACTTTCAGTTTGAGGGAAGGAACTACCTTCAAATAAAGGGAACTTTAATGGGCACTAGAATGGCCCCATCGTACGCAAATCTGTACATGGGATTGTTGGAAGAAAGTTTTCTAAAGACACAAACACACCAGCCATTATGTTGGTATAGATATATAGATGACATCTTCCAAATTTGGACACAGGGTGTTTCAATACTTGAGGCATTTTTAGACAGTCTGACACAATTCTCCACACTTCAATTTACCTGGGAGAAATCTACATCAGCCATCACCCTTTTGGATGTAGAGGTAACACTCCAGAATGGAAATATCAACACAGGAATTCACATCAAACCGACGAACCACCTACAATATCTCCATTTCGACAGAAATCACCCAATAAACATAAAACGATCCATTCCATACAGTCAAGCAATCAGAGGTAAGAGAATCTGTTCGAATGATAGGGAATTGGAAGATTTTAATAGAAAGATATCAACAGCCTTCCAGAGAAGAAGATACCCAAAAAGACTAATTGAAAACCAAATTCATTCAGCACAATCCTCGGTTCACCCCAAACCACAAACAGGACAAAATAAACTGTCTTTAATAACAGACTACCATCCTGGTCTACATAAACTCAACAAGATATTGAGAGATGGCTTCAAAATTCTTCAAGCTTCCGTCCACACCAAAAATCTTTTCACCGATCCACCTCAAATTTGGTACAAGCAACCTCCCAACTTGAAAAACATCCTAAACTATCAGACCCTGATGCAGAGAAACCACACAAACCTCCTCATGGCTCCTTCCCATGCAATAGACCTAGATGGGATACACCCCTCAGCAAATAGTTTTAACAGCCAAACAAAAATGTCATACCAGCTACAATGTAAATTTTGCTCAGCACAGTACATAGGCCTGACCACGGATGGTCTGAATATCAGAATGAATGGCCACAGACATGATGTTAAAACTATGAATATGGATAGACCAACAGCTCAACATGCTGTGAGTCACATCACAACTTTTGATGACTGCTATACCACAGTAATAATTAAATCACTCCTCCCTGATTGAAATCCCTCAGAACGGAGAAGATGGGAACTATCATACCAGTGGTATACCAAGTACAGAGAATCCCCTAACCTCAACATCAGATAAATCCATTCACTTTTTTTCCTAATAGCCTCATCAGACATCTCCAATCTCTTTTCCCCTGACAGACTTATATAAACTATAATCACTCATATGCTCATGGAAACAAAATATATATATATAGATAGATTTTTTTGGACTAGGAGACTGACAGACTTACCTTGGTAAGAGTCCACACTGTAGTCTTGAAATAGAAACACATAAAAGCACTTAAACAATTATATATTTCAACCACACAGTGGTCTTTGTCAATCGAAGAGAAAACACAAAAAAGAAATATGAGAGGATTACAACTTATATTTATTTATTTAATTTATTTATTTTATTTCATTCTCTCATATTTCTTTTTGTGTTTTCTCTTCGATTGACAAAGACCACTGTGTGGTTGAAATATATCATTGTTTAAGTGATTTTATGTGTTTCTATTTCAAGACTACAGTGTGGACTCTTACCAAGGTAAGTCTGTCAGTCTCCTAGTCCAAAAAATCTAAATCTTTACCAACCAAAACTAACCTAAAATATGTATATATATATATATATATATATATATATAATCTGTGCATCTGTGACATCTAATTTCTACTCTGCACAATCTGTGATTACAACTTATATTTATTTTATTTCATTCTCTCATATTTCTTTTTGTGTTTTCTCTTTGATTGACAAAGACCACTGTGTGGTTGAAATATATCATTTTTTAAGTGCCTTTATGTGTTACTATTTCAAGACTACAGAGTGGACTCTTACCAAGGTAAGTCTGTCAGGAGACTGACAGACTTACCTTGGTGAGACTCCACTCTGTAGTCTTGAAATAGAAACACATAAAGGCACTTAAAAAATGATATATTTCAACCACACAGTGGTCTTTATCAATCGAAGAGAAAACACAAAAAGAAGTATGAGAGAATGAAATCAAATTATTGTAATCACAGATTGTGTAGAGTAGAAATCAGATGTCACAGATGCACAGAGATTAAAGATATATATATTGTTTCCATGAACATATGAGTGATTATAGTTTATATAAGTCTGTCAGGGGAAAAGAGATAAGGCTGGTTGGAAGGAAAAAAAAAAAAAAAAAAAAATGAATGGATTTATCTGATGTTGAGGTTAGGGGATTCTCTGGACTTGGTATACCACTGGTATGATAGTTCCCACCTTCTCAGTTCTGAGGGATTGCAATCAGCGGGGAGTGATTTAATTATTTTTGTGGTATAGCAGTCATCAAAAGTTGTGATGTTGTGACTCGCAGCATGTTGAGCTGTTGGTCTATCCATATTCATAATTTTAACATCATGTCTGTGGCCATTCATTCTGATGAATGGAAACATCATCATTCTTGTTCATGGAAACAATATATATATATCTTTAATCTGTGCATCTGTGACATCTGATTTCTACTCTACACAATCTGTGATTACAATAATTTTATTTCATTCTCTCATACTTCTTTTTGTGTTTTCTCTTCGATTGATAAAGACCACTGTGTGGTTGAAATATATCATTTTTTAAGTGCCTTTATGTGTTACTATTTCAAGACTACAGAGTGGACTCTTACCAAGGTAAGTCTGTCAGTCTCCTAGTCCAAAAAATCTAAATAATCTTTACCAACCAAAACTAACCTATAAATATATATATATATGAAGTTAATATATTACTATGTGAGTAATTTTATCTACCATTAAGTGCAATAATTTTACCTTGAGTGATGAGGCACCTTTCGGTCGTTGACCATTGTCGAATCACTGATTTTTCTCTGCTGTGGATGTTACGTCCGTGAAGCCGGTGTTTGTTGAGGTTACGCGCACTTTTTCTTGATCTGAGTGTATGATATTTCTGTATAGTATGTCTTCTGTATATGTTGTTTGTAGATTCATTAAGTTGTTGTGTATGTTTTTATAAATGTGGTATTTTTCTAGTGAGTTTAGTTCTATTGGGTTGTTATTTATTTCCAGTATGGTTAGGTTATTTTCGTAATTTGTTATTTCGTGTTTATGGGATATTAGGTGTGCTGCAACATTTGATACTTTAGAATTTTTGTTTTTGAATGCTCTATAATGTTCTTCAAATCATATTTTAAATGTTCTGGTTGTTTTTCCTATGTAAAAAGCGTTACAGTTGTTGCATGTGATTTTGTAAATTCCTGATAGGTTATGTTTTTCTGAATTTGTTATGTGGTTTGTGTTATTAAGATATTTTATTATTTTGTTATTTGGTTTGTAAGTTGGAGTGTAGTATTCTTTGTTGTATATATTTGTTATTTTTTCTATTTTGTTATTGGTGTATTTATATTTTAGGTAGATTTTTTTATTTTTATTATTTTCATGTTCCGGTTGTAGTGTTGTGTTGAGGTTAGGTTTTTTTGTGAATTTATTGTATATATTTTTTATAATGTGTTTGTTGTATCCATTTTCTATTGCTATTTTTGTAATATTATCTAATTCTTCATTTAATTTTTGTTTGTTATCCTGTGTGTATTTTATTGCTTTATTTATCATGTTACTGTAAGTGTTAATTTTGTGTGTCCAGGGGTGGTTAGATTTGTAGTGTATTGTGGTGTTGTTGGAAGTAGGTTTCCTGTATACTGTAGTTTCTATTTTATTATCATTTATATTTAAAGTAATGTCGAGGAAGTTGATTGTTCTATTTGTTTCTGTTTCAACGGTGAATTGTATGTTTTAGTTGTATGTATTTAGTTTGTTTAATATTATGACGTGTTCGTTGTGAATGGTAGGTTGGTATATTACAAGTATATCGTCTACATATCTTGTCCATAGTGAGATATTGTGTGTGTTTATATTATTATTTGTTCAAAGTGTTGTAAATATATTTCTGACATGATAGATGATATGGGTGAACCCATGGGGAGTCCTGTTGTTTGTACAGAAGACATACTATACAGAAATATCATACACACAGATCAAGAAAAAGTGCGCGTAACCTCAACAAACACCGGCTTCACGGACGTAACATCCACAGCAGAGAAAAATCAGTGATTCGACAATGGTCAACGACCGAAAGGTGCCTCATCACTCAAGGTAAAATTATTGCACTTAATGGTAGATAAAATTACTCACATAGTAATATATTAACTTCATAAAGTCAGTGCAACGGAAAAACAATGGATAATATTAAATATCAAGAAAATATATATATATATATATATATATATATATATATATATATATATATATATATATATATATACACACACACACACATACAATCAATATATTATTATATATTTATTATTATTAATTATTATTATATATATAATATTAAAATTTTACCAATAAAATGGAGACTTTATAATAAAATAAGTCACTTACATCTGCTCCAGAGATGTTATCTTTGAGCACAGAGATGAAAACACAATAAGAAGGATATATCAAGACTAAACATAAACAGTTTCAATACACTTATATCCATGCCCCTGAAAATTTCTACACCACTGCCTCCAGTTTGAGGACTCCTAGTTTAGAGGATTAAAAATTGCTTTATAATTACTTATAGTGATTCAGTAGATGTTTATGAATGATTCAGAAAGTATGAGAAAATAGGAATTTTATAATATCCTACCTTTAGGAAGTGTTCTCTATGAAAGCTACATACTACCTTATGCACTCACCACTTTATACACTAGTTTTTGCTCAGTTGTCAAATGCTGTTACCAAGCTTGTACCAAACTAAATCTATAGCTAAGGATCAAGAGATAATGTGATCAAGGCGACAGACTTAAAGCTAAATTATTTTCAAGTCCTAGCAACAATTGATGGAATGAAGATAGTCTCACAAGAAATTAAAGGATAAAAAAATCATATATTTTGAATATAGCTACTTTTATCCTTTAATATAGCCATCATAAATATGACAACTTTAAAATTTTAACGCAGCAGTGACTTTTTAACCAAATGGTATCTATAAAAATGTATTTCAGTACTCATATGATGAGTATTTTAAAATATGCTCAAGGTTTAGAAGAGTAAATTCCAATCCAAACCACATGTAAAATAATTAATCAAACAATAATACATAATATTTAGCAAGAATTTTTTCTTTCTAGAGGAATTTCTTGTAAAGAGTTTTGTAAATAAAAAATTTTATGTGCTAATTGGTTAAAACAAAAAAATAATAATTAGATGTACTTTACCTTAGCCTCGTGAGAATAAGAACTTATTTTAGCTGAATAATCTGCAACTTTGCTAATGTCTGCAATCATAGCTTCATAAGTCTTACGGTGGACCTGAGCAGCAGCAGCTGTAGTGGGCTGTGACATCTTTATAGCTTGCTGCTGTTGTAGCAGCTGTTGTTGTAACTGTTGCTGCTGCTTGAGAATGAGATTATGCTGTTCAGCCTGGGCTAGGTAAGATGCAATATGTTTATCTTGCGCCTTGGTTGTTGGGTGGGGACTTGGAGGAGCAGTTTTTGTTACGGTAACACTAACACTACTCATTGGTAAGCTGACATTAAGATTTTTCTTTGGTTCTGATTGCTGTTCCTTTGCAGCTGATAATCCTAATACTATTTCATCCAATTTTCTTCGTTTCTTTTCTTTTCCTATTACAGGCTCTTCAATAGGCTAAAAAAAGTAAAATTATCAATGCCAAAGAAAATAATATAATGTATGTAAAATATAATATTGTTTTAATACAATCAATAATTATTCATACAAAGTAAGTTTAACTTACAACAACAAAAATAATGGTTTAAAAATCTCATGGTTTAAAAATCTCATGGTTAAAATGCACACAATATGCTTACACAACAACCTTACCATTTCCACAATGATTTTTTGAAAAAACTATTCTAATGCTCTTCAATTTAGTAGAAAACATTATTGAAAAAACAAAAAAACAATCACAAAGCTCTTAGAAACACACTACAATTAATTTTAAAGGCAAAAATTGCACAATCGCGTGTTTAATTAAATGTAGTGTGAATAAAATCAAAGCAAAAGAAGAAAAATCTTTTTTGATACTGGGCTAGGAAAAATCAGAAATTGTATTTTCAGGGAGCATAAAACTGCCACCTTCTATTCAATTGACAGGGAACATAAAATAGATATAGTGTGGATATCGATTGGACTAATAACCACGAACTAACAAAAAATTATAATAATGTAAAAACTGTTCCAGATTTGGTAAATTAGGTTGATGGCACAGTGTACAACAAATTTCTGATACCAGATTATTCTTTTTAACCTATTGCGGATAACTGTTCTATGGATGAAGTATGTTTTTCAGGACATATCAGTGATAGAGATAATACAGATATCATTAGCCTGTCATCATTGTTTAAACAACAAAAAATAAAATTTCTTGATGCAGCACTTACAAGATTAGAAGTTTGTACTGTAAAAGGGATATTCATCGCCTCTCCAAACTTACGCAAGATAAGGATAGATATTTATAGCTCATAAGTTGTCTTTTTATCATACACTCCAACATAATAGACTCATCATAAATTTTTATGTCAAGTGGACCTTCTGCTCAGTATAGAGTCTCAGTAGTTGATGTCAGTCAACATAGAAAATCTGCAATGATGGGATACAATCTGAGCATGAAAAAATAAGATACAACCCTTTACTTTTGGTAGCTTAAAATCGGCCTCACTTTCTAATTTAACTTGCGCCACAGGCAAAACATTAAATCTAAGATTTTATACAGTTGCATTACATATACACAAAAACATGCTACAAACTCTATTACACTAGAGTAAAATTCTAAATTTAAAAACTACTTTGTATAAATATATGTAAATACTTTTTATAATTAGTTTTGTGTCCATCCGAAGTCAACAGAAATAGTGGGAGAAAAATATCTGAAGGAAATTTCAAATTGTAACTCATAATTTCTTCAACTAATTATAATAATCTATTAACAAATAATACACAAATTACAAAATAATGAATAAAATTTTACCTGTATAAAATATTTAGTGCTTTGTATATATGAGAATATTCTTGTAGTGAAGTACAAATAAATTGACACTAAGAATTAATTCATACCCACTACATCACGAATAATTTATCCGCAATAAGTTTAAATGGTGTGCAAGGCAGTCAAGCCCACCCCGAAATGAGCTACCAACATTCTAGGTCTATTCCAATTTTTCCCCCTAGCATCATAAGAATGGTATGCGCTTTTTGGCATCATATTTCCAGCAATTGGCTTTGTAACTAATTGGCTACTTTGTCAGGTAAACATTTTGTTTCCTAAATTTCTTATATAGAAGCACTGATAAAGATATATATATATATATATATAGTGTGTTAAGTTTTTATATGTGTCTATTTATTTATTTCCAAGAGATTGCAGTTTTGGACTATGGTCATTAGGTAAGTCTGTCAGTCTCCTATCTAGTCTAAAAATTCCTAAATAAGCTTTAAGCTCTACTAGAACTAACCTATATATATATAACCAATTATAGTGCAAAATACACATGAACATATTGAAATACACACAAATATTAAAAACCCTATAAAAAATATTAGGAATAACATCAAACTTAGAACCTCATGTTCAAGACGACTTCTAGAGGAACTTTAGTAAAGTTAATTCAACTTAATGACAAATAACTTGCAACATGAGTTATGTGTTAATTATAAATATTGCAGTACTTTAATTCAACATAAAATTGTACGAAACAGAATCTGAAATAACCTTACATAATTTACAGTTTTTAGGTGTGAACCTGGATACTACTCCATAAATTGGGGACTAGGGGAATTTCAACCATTGTTACAATTTATAAGCAATTGTAGATGATAGTGTGCATTTATTAAAAAAAAAGTTAAAACACTTTAGTGTTCTCTGTTACTGTTTGCTGTTCTCATTCACATATATCTTAACTTTTTCAACATGTTACAAACCTCTTGACCTCAGTTTTCATAATGATCCTTAAAGACATTGCTCTTGAACCTTCATTAATGTTATTTTCTAATATGATTAATGCAGCCAGTTATCTGTACTAAAACCTTAAAGATTAGGGCAATGTATATAACCAAAATTAATTATATACTTTTCTGTATTAAGGAAGTTTCTTAGTCTTCTTATACCTTTCTCTTGTCAAAATAAATCTTTTTATCGAAGTGATTTCTTTATTTGTTTTTAATATACTATTTTTATTATAAAACTAATTAATCTCAACCTAAATAAATTTCTACTTCAATACATGTTTCTAACTTCTTGTGTAGATTAAAAACAAGACTAGTACATTTATTATATTCTTTATTTCAAAGTTAACTTTTTCATCACTATTGAAATAACTAACAATGATCCTTCATAAGACTATTAACTTCTAGGTTGTCAAAAGTGAAAAATAATATTGTACAAAGATGTAAATTACTTTCTAATGTACAAATTTACTGTTTTGTGCAGAAAATTTTTACTTTTAATTAGGTTAACCCAATAGAGGTTGAAACACTGCCTTGAAAATAAATATCATAAATTTACTAGTCTAGTTGTTTTCTTGAAGTAATTATAACTAAATTTACTATACACAATATACTTACACAATTCTTTTTTTGCATTAGTTTGCTCAGCATGTCATCCAACTTGCTCTTGGTTTGTTGGGGATGTTTGCTTTTGTTTGGCATTGAGAAGTCTTGTGCTTCTTCAACACCTGAAGACAAATCCTTTGAAATGGATGCTCTTGACAGTGACTCTGATAAGCCTGACTTTGAAACTCTAAAAAATAAAAAAATATTTACTTTATAACAAATAAATAATTTAAACAATGCCATATATTTTATTTTGAATTTTTTTAAATTCAAGCCTTGCAACTATCACAGCATTCCTAATACATTAAATAATAAAAGTTCATAAAAATTAAAAAATCTCAATTTTAATTCTATCAAAGTTAAACAATATATGAGGATAGGCTAATAACTAATGCACTTCTGCTTGTAGAACATGAACTTCAGAAATACATCTGGTGGAATTTGGAAGGACTATTTCTCTTGTGTACGCTTGTGCAGTTCAAAGATGAATGTTATGTTCATTCAGTTTGAGTAGAGCAAGTTTAGGCGTCACCGTCTGGTGCTACGTCAACAAGAGTTAACACTTAAGCAGCCGGCCACAATAACGGCATTTTTCCAGACAGTTGCCAAAATATTTTAAGCTTATTTCAAAATAATGTGTTCTTATTTCTTTACCCCTAGACTAACTTTTTTATCATAATATATATCGATATTTTACGTTGGCCATTATTTTTCCGTTGCACTGACATTATGAAGTTGATATTTTACTATTGTAAATACTTTAGTCCACCACTAAGTGCAATAATTTTACCTTGTTGTAATGAGGTACCTTTCGGTCACTTGACCATTGTCGAATCACTGATATTTTTCTGGTGTAGGATGTTTGTATTTGTTGACGTTACACGCATTTTCTCTTGATCTATGATGTTTTTTTTATAGTATGTCTTCTGTATATTTGGTCTGTAGGTTCATTAAGTTGTTGTGTGTGTTTTTATAAATGTGGTATTTTTCTAGTGACTTTAATTCTATTGGGTTATTATTTATTTCAAGTATGGTTAGGTTATTTTCGTAGTTTGTTATTTAATGTTTATGTGATATTAGGTGTGCTGCAACATTTGATACTTTTGTATTTTTATTTTTGAATGCTCTGTAATGTTCTTCAAATCTTATTTTAAATGATCTGGCCGTTTTCCCTATGTAAAATGCATTGCAGTTTTTACATGTAATTTTGTAAACTCCTGATAGGTTATGTTTTTCTGTATTTGTTTTGTGGTTTGTGTTATTAAGATATTTTATTATTTTGTTGTTTGGTTTGTATGTTGAAGTGTAGTATTCTTTGTTGTATATATTTGTTAGTTTTTCTATTTTGTTATTGGTGTATTTATATTTTAGGTAGATTTTTTTATTTTTATTATTTTTGTGTTCAGGTTGTAGTGTTGTGTTGAGGTTAGGTTTTTTTGTAAATTTATTATATATGTTTTTAATAAGGTGTTTGTTGTATCCATTTTCTATTGCTATTATCTATTGTAATGTTATCTAATTCTTCATTTAGTTTTTGTTTGTTATCTTGTGTGTATTTTATTGCTTTATTGATCATGTTACTGTAAGTGTTAATTTTGTGTGTCCAGGGGTGGTTAGATTTGTAGTGTATTGTGGTGTTGTTGGAAGTAGGTTTTCTGTGTACTGTAGTTTCTATTTTATTGTTATTTATATTTAATGTGATGTCAAGATAGTTAATTGTTGTTTGTTTCTGTTTCGACAGTGAATTGTATGTTTTCGTTGTATATATTTAGTTTGTTTAGTATTATGATGTGTTCGTTGTGAATGGTGGTTTTTTTTTATAATATCAAGATCAGAAATGTGGAGTAAATTTGTAAACCACAAAAGACGAAAATAAACTTAAATTAGAAACAGTTATACACTCGGTTCAGAAAATTCTAAATGTCAGACGTTTGAAAAATTTAAGTTTGCTAAGTAAATGATTAACCGGATTAACTTAAAAACTGAAAAACAATGAATAATCTACTGTCACTAAAATCAAGTTTGCAAACAGCGAAATGACCCGGAAAAGAAGGCTGCCAGTTTAAGACCTCGCCACGGTTCCACAACAAGACAAGATTCTGCATTTGAAATTAAAGGTTAGAAACTACCTTCTCTCCTTCACTTGAATTAAACAAATTTGGGAAAAATAAAAATATCAAGAAAATAAATGTTTCTGTAAAGTAAAATTTCTATTTAAGTTTAAATGGTTAATGTAATGGCTTTGTCAGATGCAGGGCATACTTTTGTGATGACTTTTTGACCTCGTCATCAAATCAAAATGGTGGACACAAAATTGTAAATAAGAAATATATTTGAGTAAAATAATAAAGAGATAGTTTTACGACAAAATAAATAGAGTCGGACCTCCATATATCGAAATTGTAGGTTCCTTATAAAAAATTCAATATATGGAAACTTTGATAAAGGGAAATCTGATTTTTCCGTAAAGACTCATATTACAGTATTACGCAAGTTTACGCGAACATAACCATAATACCTACGAAACAGTACTACCGTATTTGTTTACAATAAAGTTGGTTCTCTTTTACAGTATTATAAGGCTACGAACTATATTTAAATATCGAAATCTTGTTGCTGTTCATGACGAGGTGGTTGTTAATAACTTATTACACTTTGGTATTAACTTGCGACCAGACTTTTTGTTAACTTAAGTTGTTAAATTGTTAACTTACACTTGGAGGAAACGTTTTCGCCTTACGACTTCTTCAGCCTCAAATTTTTGGTCAGCCATTATTTTGTTTTCTATAATACATTTTAAGAGTTTTAATGACACCTTGGTCCATCGGTTGTAGTTTCTAGGTGGTATTTGGAGGGAAAAAACAAGCTTCACGTTCACCAACTTTTTCGAGACAGAAGACGGATGTGCAGGGCAATTGTCCACAAAAAGAACGACTTTTCTCTTTTGCTTAATCATTACTTCGTCAAATTTAAATATCCACCTCTCAAAAATTTCACTCGCCGTCCATGACTTTTTATTGTATTCATAGTCAACTTCTAACGACTTCACTCCTTTAAAACATCTTGGCTGCTTGCTTTTCCTAATTACCAAAATTGTACATTTCCCCCCCCAGACATATTAGCACATACCACAACAATAACTCGCTCTTTGCTGTGTTTACCTCAAAAGCATTTATCGTTTTTAAAGGTTAGCGTCTTATTTGGTAAACACTTGAAAAAAGGCCAGTTTCATCCATATTAAAAATATTGTCAGGCTCATACTCTTCTACAGTTTATTTTAAAATTGTAGCTTTCCATTGGCTACAATCTACTTCGGATACACATCCACTTTCTCCCGAAATAACCTTTTCTACGATTTCATGGCACTTCTTAAATTTGTCTAGCCATCCCGAACTTGCTTGGAACTCTTTGTGTCCTGATCTCTCTGCGTATTCAATTAACTTTTCTTTTACGAGATGTCCTGGAACAGGCATGTTTTTATCTCGAACCATTTTCACCCACTTGAGAACCACCTTGTCAACATCATCGTATTTACATATTTTTGAACGTTTTCTGTCCCCTCCTACAGATTCATAACATTTTAAAACAGATTCTGCGATTTTTTACTATCATCGACACTGTACTGGGTGGAATGCCAAACTTCTGTGCAACATCTTTTTTTTCGTACTCCACTATCAATGTCTTTTAATAATTGTACCTTTTCCGTGACACTCAAGAACTTTCTTTTGGACATAACGTCAACAAAAACTCAAAACCAAACTCAACAAAACTACAACAGTCTACGTTAAACGGTAAAAAAGAACACCGACTTACAGTAATCTAAGCAAACCAGACCACACACTAACCAATAACCGAATGACGAGACTTGTTCACATGAAATACAATACATTACTGCACTCTGTCCTGAAAAAAATGAGTAAGACAAGCGACTCGGAAATAATTCGATAAATAGAGAATTTCGATAAACAGGGTCCGACTGTATGATGTAAAAATTAAATTCAATTTCAGTTCTAAATTGCATGAAATTAGAAGCAAGTGATATAAATTAATATTAATTTTGCTACGTTTTATGATTTTGAAATTTTATATATTCATCATAAATGTCCGTTTTTAACTTGTAATTGTTTGGTAAACATGTCTATTCCATAAAGGCGTTTAATAAAATCATTTAATTTTGTTTAGTTAATATTTGATTTCTTTTTTGTTTGTTTTTATGAATTTATGTTGGTTTTGCAAAATGTCTATAAGTTAGGATTTAATTTGGTTCTCAAACATATGGGATTTCTGATTTATTTTAATATTAAATAGGAGGGTTTTTTAATTAATTTTGATGTTTTAAGATGTGTTTGGTTTTTATGACTTAATTTAGGTTTTGTAATACCATTTAATTTTTAAAATATGTTAATTTTGTTTTAAAATTATTATTAAATCTTCGTGATTTCAGGACTAAATTGTCAATTTGCATAGGTTGATTTTAAATTAAATTTGAATTTAATTGTTTTTTATTTTCATTACTATATTTTGGGGCCAAATCTTGATAAACTTTGAGGTAAGTTTAAATTACAGATATGTCTGTATTATAAGGGGAAATTTTGCGTTTTCATGATGAAAAAAGGGGTTAATTAAATTTAATATTATAATATAAATGATGTACATTTTTCTACAGATTGAATGGGGTGGTAAATATTTGTTTAGTCCAAATTCTGGTTAAAGTTTAAATAATATTGAGTTAGTTAACATAGAGAAATGGTGAATAAATCTTCTAAAGAAATATTCAAGTTGAATACAAGGGTAAAAGGATTATAAATAATATCAAGAGTTTCTAAATTTTACATTCTTATAAACTGTGTGGCTATGACAAATTGATTTAGTACGCAAATAAAAAGCGATACTTTTCACTATCTTGCATTTTGAGTAATACAGTTATACCTCGACTTGTGCTACCCCGTCTTATGCGATTCCCAAGTTACGCGGTTTTAAATCATGTTGTCCAAGATACGCAGAAACTGACCTGTACTGGACAAAAATCCCTAAAGGAACATTTATATCACATAAAGAAAATATTTCCAGGTTTTAAGGTCGCCAAAGACCAATCGACAGTGATGGTTGGTGCAAATAAAGCTGGTGACTGTAAGTTGCAACCTCTCATAGTTTATCGCTCAGAAAATCCAAGGGCATTAAAAAATATTTCTAAAGCTAGCTTGCCTGTGATTTGGAAGTCGATTCGAAATATTTTGGTGACAGCTTCCTTTTTTGAGGAATGGTTTGGTCATCTTTTCTTAACGTTATTGTCTGTCTAAACGAATTTCTTTTAAAGTAATTACTAATAATTAACAATGCACCTGGCCATCCTCCTCCTACTTTAACTAATTTCGACACAAGAGCGAAAGTGATATTTTTGCCACCAACCCATGGTAGTTTGCTTCAACCGATGGATCAGGGAGTCATTAAAATATTTAGAGCTTATCACACAAGAAGATCATTTGCATGAAGCTATGAGAAAAAACAACAAGCTCTCTGTTGAAGATTTTTGGAAACAATTCAATGTTTTAGATGCTTTGAGAATAATTGGACAATCTTGGAATGAAATTTTACAAAAAACTTCGAATGGTGTTTGGAGAAAGGTGTGTCTATTTTTTCGCCACTGAAACTCAAATGGAATCATGTGCCAGAGTCTGATGAAATTGGTGATGTGATTG
Source organism: Prosapia bicincta (assembly GCA_036971475.1). Classification (NCBI taxonomy): domain Eukaryota; kingdom Metazoa; phylum Arthropoda; class Insecta; order Hemiptera; family Cercopidae; genus Prosapia; species Prosapia bicincta. The sequence continues at coordinate 49,975,098 of JBAIZL010000001.1, read as the reverse complement.
AAGACGTTGTCGGTTTTGCCAGACAACTAAATTTAGTGGATAATGATGGCATTCCAGAACTGCTGGATTTACACAACCTGGAGCTGACAATTAATTGATCAGCTCATAGAAATGCGTAAGTAAGATCTTAAAAATGCAGATTCTTTAGACCCAGTTGACGTAGAAGATGAATTGACAGTTAGAAAAATGCCTTAGTTTAATTGAGCAAGGCTTACAAGTTTGGAAAACATAGACTCCAACAATGAGGGCATTTCTGGCACAAAACAAACAAATTAGTGAATTACGAGGACATTCTGTGTAAAAAGAAAAAGTCTTCAATTCGCCAAACGAATTAACTACATTTTATGAAGTCAATGTCAAAATAACTTCTTTTTTATTCTTCTTCAAATTTACTTCTTTGGAATATGTATGTATATAATATAATTTTTCTTTGTATTATGTATTTAAGATTTTTATAGAGACACATTTTTTCCTTAAATTATTAGTTTATTTAGTCTTTGGTTCAAACATAATTCCTATATGTAATGTATGTAAAATTTATATACTCCGATTTACGAGAATTCGACTTAAACGGTTATTGCTCATTTCCACCTATCTTGTAAGTACGGGGTATTACTGTTATTTTATTTATTTAAATAAATGTCTTAAACAATCCTATCATGTGGTCACTAAGCTGATAATGCTATTACAAAAAACTCATTCACCAGGAACTTAGCTCAAAGGGTTAAATCTCTGCGAGTTAGGTTTTTAAAAATAAATTCCAGTGACTTGTTTTCTGGCAGATTTTGGCAAGCGGTAGCACAGGGATCGGTTTTAAGCTGCATACGCTTGTTTCAAAATGTTTACCTTGCGACGGTTGGTTAGAGCGGCCCATCGCAACAAATCATTATAGGCAGCAATAGATACATGAGCTTGATTTTGGGTTCTGTATCCAAATTGAAATCAACTTTAAAAAAATCAGAATTGTATGATTTGGAATAAAATTCCAGAAATCTTAACAGATTAACAAAAACACCAATTTTTTTTCAACATCAATACATTGTGTATTTATACAGTTTTCCCAATCAATAGCCACCCTGACTGAATACGTATATATACCTAATGGATTATGAGAAAGTCTTTAACTGGGTGTAAAAAACAGGAGTTAAAGCCCACCCCTTTTATTCAAATTACACTTAGACAGTAAATTTTAAGAGACGTTGGATGGTAAAACTACTTAAATAACAATAAATAAAATATCATAAACATAATGAAATGCAATATTACTAAGAAGTGGCATCTCACACATAAAGAAAATAACATAAGAATTAAATATAATTAGGGCAATGTAAAATTTACAAAAATAGTAAATCTATATTAATGCTAAAACCAAAGTGTTCATACTGAAATTGAAAACAAAAAATTGTAAATGTGGACATTTACAAATATTGTGGAACAAATAATAATGAGTATACGACAAAACAAAGAAATTAAAATACAAGCAGAAATGTTTGTAGAAATTACAAGGTGTGGCTATAAAGTAACTGGCTCTCTGTGGGACATTGAGTGCAAGACTCAAGGTCACCTATCATACAGTTGTGTTCCTTGACATTCACCCTCCACATCCCAGCCGGTTGATCAACCTTCGCTTGCTCAGTCGGACTACAGCCTTCGTTAGTGTTTCATTGTTATTTCTCGCTCATCGGAAAAATGATATGTGGTTTGATTGACCAACATTGCAACTTGAAATTCTTAGTGAAACTAGGTAAATCCGCCACAGAAGCCTATTCTCGCTTACAAGTGTATGGGGAAGAATGTTTGTTACATGAATGGGTTTTAAGGGTATCAACGTTTTTAAGGACGAGAAGTTGTTGAGGATGATCCATGGTCAGGACGACCATAAAAAACGGATGAAACCATTGAGAAAATTGGAAACCTTATCCGTCAAGATCGCCGGTCAAGTATTTGTGCATTGGCATAAACTATATATATCGATAAGGAGTCAGCTTGACAAATTTTACATGAACATTTCAACATGATAAAAACGTATGCCAAAATGGTGCCCAGAAACCTAATGAATAAACAAAAAAACTCACGATTAGAAATTTACCCATCTGTGGAGTTGTTTACATAAATTGGGTTCCTGAGGAGCAGACAGTGAATAAAAAGTACTATCTTGAGGTTTTGGTTACCCTCCGTGAGAGAATAGAAAGAAAGCAACCAGAGTTCTGGAAAACCAAATTGTGGATTCTTCATCAAGACTACACTTCAGTTCAAAGTGCACTGGTTGTAGTTCAAAGTGAAGTAATTTTTGGCCAAGCATGGTATTCCTGTATTGGAGCATCTACCCTACTCACCTGACCTTGCTCCCTGCAACCTTTTTGTTCCCAAAAGTGAAGGAAGCCTTAAGGGAAACCAGATTTGATACAGTGGACGCAATGAAGGAAAAAACAACAGAGCTCATGAACAACCTTTCGGATAATGATTTAAAACACTATTTCGAACAATGGAAAATTTGAATGGAGAAATGTAGGAATAGGGAAAGGGAGTATATTGTAAGGGCTAAAATGAAAGTTGTAAAAAAAATAAAAATTGAGTGAGTTACAACAAAAGTTTCGTTACTTTATAGCTACACGTATCACTTTTCTTGACACCAACAACTTGTATAACCTAATCTCATTTAATAATTAAAATATTCTGCAGTAACCAATCCTAATACTTTCAAAATGTATCTATATAAATCCAGTTTGTTAAAAAGGATGTTTAAAAAAACCTAGGTTTAAATATTCAGAAAGTAGATATTTATAAGCTTGTACTTAGTAAAATAATTATTAAACGAATTAAAATGTACATGTACCCAGAAGAAAGGTCTATAGGTGTGAGTGTACTAGCGGTACCCGGTATTACCGTACTGGCTGGGGACAGTGTAGGCTTGGATGAAGAATGTGCATGAAACTTAAGATCATAGGGTGTTGAAAGTACTCTAGAAGTTTGATGAGCATGTTGGTGTGCAGGAGGTGGCTGTAAATTTGGAGTTACTGGTGTTGATCTCCTGAAAAAACAAATAAAAAAATTGTTAGAATTATTAATTGGTAGCAATCAGTATTATTAGATAGGTAATTAATTAACAAGTAGGTTAAAAAATTAATAATAAGTGAAAAGCTAAAAAAACTAAAATATACAATATGCGTTGCATATTGGTAGTCAATGCAAGATACACTTTCCTACAATAATTTCGGAAAAACCTTAAAACACACATAAATTAAATTATTATAAATATTTGAATTAATTAAGTAACGTAAGAATTTTAAATTTCTTCAACACGTAAAGTAATAAATAATATTAATACGTAATTAGTGGTATAATATTTAATATTCACTGCAGACGGTTTACTAACACCGGTACTGCATTTAGACCACATATCCCGATTTCTCTCATTTTCCTGCAGTATCTGATAAACAGTTACCAGATAATGTTCATACGAGCTGTGCTAAACTTGCCCAAAATTTTCTGAGTTTTGATTTTTAATCGTGTAACAAGTTGGTTGTTTCTGGGTTATCTAAATGGGACGAACAAAATATTATTCTATTTCATCATTAGAATATGACATCTATTATTACATAGGTAAAAGCTAGTAGTTAGTAAACTGATAATGTAATATAGATTTCTTATTTTGACAGTTAATAGAGAGACAAAAAATAAAAATGTCACTGTAATACAGTGCTCGTTCCTGCATGGTTTATATTCAACCCTTTTGGAGCAAATGTGGTAAGTTGAATAAAATATCTAGATTCTAAGCAATTTTGAAAACCTAGATTTTCTGATTTTGAGTACAAAAAAATAAGTAATAAAGAAATAGTAGCTTTAATTTTTTTACAAAATTATATGCGAAAAACATTTATTTGAACTTATCGACCAAGAGCACTAACATTTTTATTTTGTTTAGTACGCTATTTGTCGGCTTTTGGCAAAAAAACCCTAGAAACGGTATTCACAATGTGAAAGCTAAGAACAAAGTGATCCCTAAAGGGAATTTCTACATCTGTATTTGTGTCAAAGCAAGAAAAACAATTTTGCATATTAACCCTCTGCACGCATATAACGTGATTTTTTGTAAGGCTGAAATCTCTGCTAGTGTGTATTATGGGAAATCACATATTGACAATATTTAGTATATGGAAGTCCTAGTTGTTTGTTTAAAGTCCATAACAATGTGTGACAGTGTTTGTTTGGTGTAAATAAACTCCTCTGCTATGTTTATTGTTTTCGGCCACGTGCTACCGACCCGCATTCCGTTGTTTTAGCCACCAGGCGCCATTACGTGGTCTATGCATATGCGTATGATGGGAATTCTCGGCAGGATGCAGTTTCTGCCAACTGTGTCGTATTTTGTGTTCGTATTGTGATTGCTATAGTTGTTTACTGTTTACATGAGTGACCTTTGTTATGTACTGTAAGAATAATTTATTGTTTATAATTTCGTAAATAATAATTTTAGTTACTTTAATGATAAGGTACCTTTCGGTTACTTGGCCATCATCTAAAAGTAGTTTTAAAATTTTTTCTTGGAGTACTGAACTTGGGTGATGATGTACCAGAAATTTCCTTATGTTCACTGATAATTCTACCAACACTACTAAAAGATACACCACAGGCTAAGCCACTTTAGTTTGTAAAGGTTGTAGATAAGCTGTCATTTTCTTTTTTCATGTAATCATAAATATTATAAATAATTTTCATGGTCTGACAATGATGCCTCAGAAAATACTGAAGGAACCAGTCTCATAACACTACAATGTTTTTTTAAAAGGCCACAATACAAACTACACACACTAACACATAAAACCACTGAAAGTTTTATTGGCTGCAGCAAATGTTATCTGCATATACCATTTTCACTTTACCCTTGCTGTTCCCAAGAGTTTCAACACAAGCTATGCCACTTGTATTTAGTTCTTTTTTTTGTGGGCTTGTTTTAACCGTTCATCGGAATAGACATTGAGGAAATCACTAAGATAAGTCTCGATATCACATTTTGGTAATTATTAGAAAAAACATTATTATCTCAAAAGGTTACTTATGAGTTCAAGGCTGTCAACTTTAATAATACCTAAAGAAAAAAATCTATTTTTGAATGAATTTGGTATTTTAAATCTAACTGAGAAGGCAAGGATAATTCAAAGATAAATTTTATTATAATTTATATAGTAATATTAATATTGATTGTCAGTAATAGTCATAACTCTTTGTTTGCCTGTATAGAAACATTCTGGTATATGATATAATAGCACATTTTTAATTTCAGTTCTGCAAGAAAAACATGAACCCCTAATACCATTAATTATTACCACCTTATGACAATTTTTTCAAATTAAGAAAAATATTTTACAGGACCTGAGATGTATGCCAATGAGTACCTTAAAAAAAAATCTTTGTAACAAAATTCCAATTGAGTTGCCACTCAGCCTTAATTACTAACAAAGCCTTAAGAACATATTAGCTGAATTTACCTCGAGTCCTCAGAGAGAGATTCATCATTGGTTTCCCAAACAGAAGCGGGCGAATGTTTCATAGCATGAGACATCTGCAAGTTGGTACTATTTAACAAGGCGTGTAGTTTAGCTGAAAAATAGTATAGTTTTATAAAAGTTTTGTTTGTATAATAACAGTTGTGAAATAAACCTAAAGCTACAAAGATACTCTTATTATTGGTCCTGAGATTTAGTACAAAAGGGTTAGATAGAACGGTTATAAAATTTAAACACAGTACAAGATCTGCACTTAAATTTGTAATTTAATTGGTTATTGTAATTTTCAAAGCAGACAGTGTGAAAAATGTATGGTTTATTGTTGGAATCATATCTGTTATTACTTTAAACTGTCTTTTGTTCAATTCTAATCTTGTAAAAAGCCTATCATATTGATTTTTTTGTTCTATTGAGTAAAGCTTTCTTGAACAAAGCAGGACTAAAATGCAGGAAATCTGGTAGTCTCTCATGTCACACTGAACAACTCATTTCAACAACCTTTTTATGATAACTAAATTGTGTACCAGCCACGATGGTAGTTTCCTTGTTCTGCGCAAAATCTATCTTGAACACTTGTAGCCAAATTTGTTTCATAAAATAAACACACATCAGTAAAAGTAGCAATGTTTTCACTTAAAATGCTCATGCTATTAGTGACAGGTTTTGGTACTACATGAGGCAAACAAAAAGTGTTTTAATACAAAATAACACTATCGATTCCGTATGATTTCAAAGTAGTAAACCCCTTTTTGAATTTGGTACAATGGCACTGAGTCAAACTAGTAGAATTTTGATACAAAATAACACCTTTACCTATTCTGTAACTCAATTTAATAAATTTAGATGATTTTCAAAGCCATAAATTCCTTTTTGACTCACCCTGTGTTTTGTTGTAATAATAAATATAAAAACCATTGTATGAATTATAATGAATGAATATATATATTCTTGATATTATACGTTATCCATTGTTTTTCCGTTGCACTGACACACATTGTCTTGATTAAAGTCTAATGAATTAAGATTATTTTACAGTTTTCTCATGAACGAATATGATTATTTTCATGTTCATTACCTTTTTTTGTACTAGATATAACTTTATTTAGTATCATTACAACTGATATAGGTAGATTTATTTTTTACAAATTCAAGTCGGTAAAACAATTCTAGAATAAAGCTATGTTTTTCGGATTAAAAATAATAATTATTATCTATCAAAACACTACATGTATCCTTAACAAAGAGGAATTTTGTATAATTTGGAAGACCAACAGTCTTAAATATATAAACCTCTAATGAGAAGATTAATCTCAATCTCATTCTCAGAACAATAGCAAGAAAATAGTTTATAAAAGTTAAAGTTTGATTTAAAATCTAGACATCTTAATAATGATGTAGCAGAGATATTTTTAATAAAATTATGTGACACTATTGAGCCTAACAATTTTTAAAATAAATTCTTTAACATAAATGGGTAAAGTTTTTATTGTTAAAATAATGTACTTTATATCATACACAATGATTCTATTTTCTGTGGATGCTGTCAAAGAAGAAGTAATGCTTTACAAACAAAGAAAGTAACAATTTTCTAATCTTATTAACAGAAATATTACATAATTTGAACATAAGTTCAATATTTAAGATAAATAAATACCTCTCTCTGTTTCAACGTCAATAGCAATGTGCCTCTTGCGCTTCATACTCTGAGACGAATGTGCAGCTTGCCTAGAATGATCAGTTGTAATTGTGATGACTTCTGATCCTTCAGATAAAGACCGTGGTGTTGATGTGGGTGTACATGTTGCATCTGGTGTGTCATGGTCATCCAGTAGCAATCCTAAGCCAGTACTCATTGAACCACTGGAGTATGCTGAGAAATTTCTTCCGACAGGCCATTCTTTATGTTCAACACAATGTACAATGTGTTGTAATCTTACTTGCAGCGCATGATCCTAAATATATATAAATGTAAATTAATTTATAGAAAAAAGTAATTTCAAATAATGAAGATCTTTTCACCTGAATTATAAAGCCAATTTTTAAATTGTTATTTCACAAAAGATTAGGCAATCTAATATAATAACAAAATAAAGTGACAAATTTTGTCATCAGTGTTATATTTTTGTAGTGTTTTGTTGGATATTACAATACAATGTTTGAAAAAAGGAAGACATTGTAGTTATAATTAAATAAATGTACAAAATGAAGCAATTATGCACACAGTTGATATGAAATATTATAAGGTTTTGGAATATCTAGAAATGGAAAGTAAATATGAACACAAATTAATGAACTAACTCAAAAAGAAATTATGAAAAATACCTTTAACCTTTGGAACTACAATTATTTGATCGCCGGCCACTCCCCCAGATCCAATTAGTTAGCATGCATGCGTTTTGCCCACGTATGTTTAATTATTCATTAAGAAATTAAGACTTCAAGTAAATATATATTATTATATACCACTGTGTTTAGAATAAAATGAAGAACAGTAATATGAGGTAATATATAAATAATATTCGAGCTGGCTTGTGAGTGAAAGTTATAATTAAAGAATAAAAATATGATACAACTCACAAATATAAATTTTTTTATTTCATACGCGTTTCAACGACTAATTTGTCATCATCCTCAGTGAAGATACACAAATCAAATTAACTAAAAAAATATATATTAAACATAACCTATAAAGTTTCAACAAAAATAAAAACAAAAGTCAATTCATTTGTAATATTTATTATAAAAATGTAAAACTATGCACACCCATAAAATGCCAAGAATTGTGTACCTACTAATACTCAGCTGCAACTAGGTTTGAATGTTACATAATAGTTCACTTTGATGTAATTATTTTAAAACAAAAGCAAATGGCACCAAATACCATATTTACAAGCACAAAATATATTTAGAAAAGTAGGTACCACGTTTAAATTATTGATGGGTCGATTCTCGATTCCACCGATTCTAGAGAAGAGTTGATTCCCAATACCTCGATTCCAGTACAGCCGGCGTTTACAGATCCAAGGGTAAATATTTGTTGCCGCTCTAACAATGTAGAATTTACACATTGGCGGTAAAACATCTGTCACTGCTCCAATATAATATTGAGTTTACACTACAGTGGTCAAATATCCGTCAGAGCTCTAAAATAATGTTGCATTTACACATTGGCGGTAAAATATCCGTTGTCGCTCTGACTTAATTCCACATTTACACATTGGGGGTAAAATATTGGTCGCTGCACTATCATAATGGTGCGTTTATACATTGGGAGGTAAAATCATCGCCGCTCTAACATTATGTCGCGTTTACACATCAGCGGTAAAATATCCGTCAGAGCTCTAAAACTTAATGTCGAGTTTGCACATTGGCACATTAAAATATCCGCCGCCGCTGTAACATAATGTCGCATTCACATATTGGCGCCGCTCTAACATAAAGTCGCGGTTGTAACGCTGGCACTATAACAACTTTTTGAAAACGTGTCTTTCAACCATTACCTGACAAATTTTAAAAACTATATTTTTTAGTTTAAACCGTTACTACTACTTTCAAAAATTACCAGAAAAACATTTTTAAAATTTTGTTTACAAATTTAGCCATTTTGGCTTGTTTTAGAAAAAAAAATCCGAATGGGAATCATGGCATATACAGATAAAAACGTTTGGCAAAGTGCAGTCAAGTCAAATATTTATTGTTTACAAAGAAACCACTATACTTATCACATAGAAGTGTGCATTTTACAAACAAAAGACTATATTTATAGGATAAAGTTGGTGTTAGTTCTACAAGTAGTTAAAAAGTCTTTTATGCTAAGCCTGAAAACATTTAAGATGGAAGTCGACATTACACTTGGAGTATTGCTTCCTTAATTTTGTGTTTCTTTTTCTTTTCTTTTTGTCGATTGTTTTTTTACTGCAATGGCTTACAGGATTGAATCTTAATTTTCAGCTCTTTTTTTGTAACAAGATTTCGGTAAGGCAAGTCTGCTAATGTTTTTTGGGTTGGACAAAGAGGTCAGTGCTAGTTGAAGCACTTATTCTCCTGAAGTCAAGCATTTACCTCTTTTGCCATAATATGGAAGAAAGAATGTGAGAATTGACCACCATAATGCCAATAAGATTGGTGAATATAGGAAAGTACCATCTTTCAGCTTGATTTTTATCTTGTACCTGTTTATAAACCATGCCATTCTCTCCACCCATGCACTTATTATAGGTAGCAATGTACTTAGACTGAGAAACTTTTATCTTCTCTTTAATAATTTTTGACCAGCGAGTCACAGCTGACTGTGGTCCGATTACTTCGTTGTTCGATAAAACCTTTACATTGCTGTTATCTTTCCAAGTGATGGCAAAAAGCTTGTTATTTTCAGCAAAACTATAGTCACTTGCACCACGTTTCTTTTTTTCTGACTTGATAGGACAATAGTTCATTCTATTGTATTGGACTGTTCCGGTGATACTAATACTATTTCCATCGAGTCAAAACTTGTAAAAAAGTTGTTGAAATAAAAAATATGATTTTGGGAAGTATTAGGAACAGAAGCTTTGGATATAATAATGGATGAGTCTAGAGACATTGTTTTAACATTGAGATATCTGTACTCCCCCCCCCCCTCATAGAGTTTGCCATGAAAACAGTAGCCCGTTTCTCCACAACATAATAACCAGTTTGAAGCCCAATCTGATAGATTTCCCACATATAAATTGCTTCAAGAAATGATGGACGTAGTAGAAAACCATTTGTTCATCGACACTCAAGTCTGTAGAAAATGAGACATGTATTGTCTAAAATATTTTCATTGATCTTCTCTAGATCAGAAAGATTAACATTATCCAGGGGCAATTGAATAATATGTCATCAAGAGAATCAAAAATTTTTCATCATTCATAAGGGTTACTAATTGGTTTAGACTCAAGAACTCCCATTCAGCCACGTCTGCAATTGGAATAAACAATGTAGTACGGGTCTAGGTAAAACACACAGATTTTGCCATGATCAACAAATGGGTATCACTATTAAAATGACTGTAGTTTGTAAATTTTGTTAAAAAAAAGGAAACCAACCATGTTACTAGGTTATGGAAATAAAAACCACTATCAAAGAGGAGTGATATAAAAAAAGTTATTTACTGGAAAATGTAAAACAAAAACATATAATCATACATGTAAGCTGGTTACCTCTATCAAGATGTATAAATAAGTACAAATACCACACTATTACCCAAATGCTACCACTGCAATGTATGAACATAAACTCAATGAACCTGAGAATGCCTCAATACAGCTGTTTAGCATTAACAATTAAGTGCTAACATCATAACTCTGTTTATAAACACAAAATCCTCGATTGGGACTCATGGCAGGGAATGGGTTAAAATATAAAAAAACATTCTTTTTTAATTGGGTTGGTAATTGTGGTATTTGGAATCGAGAATCAATTTCTTAGTATCGGTATCAGAATCGGTAAAATTTTGGAATTGACAAATCACTCTAAATATAAATTATTGAAAAATGTCATTTAGGCATATTCAAAATTGTTTTATTTGTTTAGGCTGAGATTAATACACATACTCCTTTATTTGGGCACTGGAAAAATACTCCAATTTATTGTTTATTATAGTTTTTGACAGTGTGAAACTTTTCAAATTAAATGTTTGGATGTAATCTCTGGTTAATTGGGCAAACGCACAGTACTCCTACAGCTCACACTTTGTAAGCCTATTAGAAAGCACTATATCTATATATGTCAGAACTAGAATAAAACAAAAACACTAATAAAGGAGGTTTACTGTGTAGTATATCGTAAACAACTGTCTGGAACCAGTTGTTTATTTACGGAAAAGTGATGATATATATAGGCAATCAGCATTATAAAAATAAACATTGAATTCTCATAACACAGAGCACACATTATCATTCAGTAAGATGTTCTAAAGTATGTAATAGTTGCATTGCAAAATATGTCCGACTGAGAACAGGATTTTTAGCGGTGTCGGCTCAGTTTGCCTATGGAGCACAAAAAGTTAATAAAAAAACCTCATGTGAAATAACCTTGTGTGGTGAATTAAACCAAATGACAAAAATTTATCTCCTAAAAAGCAAAGCTTAAAAAGTAAATTTAGAATTAAATTCAGATTATGAAAATAAATTTACTACCTTAATAAATGGATAAAAAGTTATAAAATTCACCTTTGGAAATTTGTAGCAAAAAAATTATTTAACAGTCTACTCAGGTTACAAAAAGAACAAAGAGTACTAATACATATTATTAATTTCCTTGACACATTCTACCTTTGATATTAACTACAAGAGCAAAATGACTTGAGATGCTTGAAAATATTAGGTTTTCCTGTTTGCTTCTGAAATAACAAAGTGTGAGAAACAATTTTGAAGAACTGTTACAAAACAGTATTTCCCAGCAGTGGAGAATATTAAAATCTATATGGATTATTAAAAATGCTTTAGCATATCTCATGACACTTCTTATGAGAATATAATTGTTAAATTTTTCCCACTTAATGTATTAGTTACATAGACTTAATAAAATTGAAGATGGTAATGTCAAATAGTTCTATTGTCTGTTATTAGACATTATCAAGGCATATTTTTGCAATTACTGCTTAAAGAGCACAATGAAACAAAATGCTATTAAATTAGTTACTACCAAAAAGTTATATACTGATATCACAGCATGAAATTAAGTAGCTATCACTATCTGAAAATTGTGGGAACAAATATTATGACAATATTCAGTCAATAATATAATACAACCAAGATAAACTCTGCAATAAACTCATGTAACACAGATGGATTACATAATTAATCACTTAAACTATTGTTTACGTGATTAATAAGATTCAACCGAACGTAATGGACTATAAAATTCAAGAATACATAATTAACTTAAATTTGACAAAAATTCAACTCTGTATTTTAAACTATAACTTCAGTTAAAATAAAAAAAAAAAGTATTTTCTAGTTTTTGTTAAATTTTACTAAACCGTATCACTCAAAAAAAAAAAAATTCAGTTGTTTTCTTTGAAGAACACACCTTATTATATTAATTGCAATATATGTTGAAGAACTTACTGGCAGTGCATTGAGTACATTCTTGGATCTTGGAAATTTATAGCATATAAGAGAAATATTTGCTGTAATGCTACCTCTTATATTTTTTAAAAAACTATTTGGTATGCAAGCCCTTGAAGCTCAGTTTTTTACTACAGCATTACCCAGGTAATGTACTTGTTACAAATGATTTATGAAGTATTCCATCTCAATAATGCTTGACCCGTCATTTAAGTGTGACCAAATTCTTGAAAATTTAAATGAACCAACAAACTTAAGCATGTATTTTAGTGTTAGTGGTAATGTTATTGATAAAATTAGTGATAGTGTTAGACCTAAATGTTGCAAAATAGAAAAATCAGTATAAGTCATTTATGATTTTTGTTTAGTTTCCAAGAAATTTTAAAAAATTACTTAATGAGAGATGGCGTTAATATTACCTGTAAATTTTAGCAGTTTATTTTCATTACTTTTTGAGATAACCCAGACTTTAAGAACAACAAAATGTTATTTTTGAATAATCAAATACAACCACAATGGAAAAACTATGAGCATTTTAAATACGGGCGTGAAAGGTTAAAAGCAAATACGACTTTAAAAGAGAAATTCATTACATTCAACATAATAAATCCAACTTTTAAAAATAGTAAAGTAAAGAAGAATAAATATACTTACTTTGGGCCATTTTATTGGGTTCTGATAACTTTGCTGTAGGAGTTGTGCTACAGTAGCTTCTCTAGAATGTTTCTCTGATATGACAGTTGTATCGATTTCAGGTAATCTGTGCATAACTTCTAATTCAGGAAACATGGCTTTAAACCTATCTACAGCTTCAGAGTTACTCATATTAGTTTTCACAATTTCTAAACTACTTTTTACTTCACTTTTAACTTTATCTTCTACCATAGTTCTATCTACATCACTTTTTACAGATTCACTAATATTTGTTATAACTAGTTCACTACTTTTTTCAACTTTATCACTTTTTACACAGTCTTCAACTTTAGTTGCATTTACAATACTATTCTTATCTTTAATTGAACTTTCATCTGGATAATTTTCTATCCTGTTTGTAATCACACTTTCACTACACTTTACATCAGATTTTGTTTCACCAGGTTTTGTGTCCTCTTCTGTTAGAAACTCTTGTTCTGGTTTCCTGGAAATATCTACTGCTTCACTACTTTCTTCTTTAACATTCTTGTCTTCTATGTATTCATTTACCTGTTTATCCTGTTCGATATCCATTGGTTCATCTTTCTTATCATCTACTATATTTGAATCCGAAATCTGTGGAACAATATTTTCTTTAACCTCCTCAGTATTAACCTCATTTTCAAGTTTCTTTTCACTTATTTCCAAACTACTTTCATTTACATCATTATTCATATTTTCTTCCTTCATTTCTTTTTCAATGTCTTCCTCAATTTTAGGAACACATTTTGGATCTTCATTTATCTCTTCTTTTACATTAACTGTTGTTTCTGTCTTTATTGTTATTTCAACCTCATTACTTTCTGCACTTGTAGTTTCTTGTTTCACACCTACTTTCTCAATTTTAAGCGTACCTTCTCCTTTTTCTAGTTTAACCACTATTTCGTTACGATCTAATCTAAGAATATCTTCTGGTCTTTCCAATTTTTGATTACTTCCCATTCCCTCATTTTTCACCGTCATTAAATTTTTATGGACAATCTCTCTAAATGAAAGTTCTGGATCATTTAAAATGAAGAAATCTGTTCGTCCCAGACCATGCCTAAAACAAAAATGTATTGAAATTAACATATTATTACTACTAGAGGTCAATTAAATGAATATTAACATTTACATTAGAATCGACTACTTAATGCAGTAAAATAACATTATTATTATTAGAGGCAAATCAAAGGGTTTAAGAACGAATTAAGCTGATATAACACACGATTGGTAGTCAAAAGATTGATAGAGTGAAATGGAGTGGCATGTAGAATTCTGTGGTTCTGGAAAGAGAAGACCTCAGGGAATTTTTGTTCACTTTTAAAGCTATCAGCCAGCATAAATATTTTTGTCTATGAAAGGAAAAAGATTGTGAATATAAGTGACATAAAACCCCCCGGTACTTGATATAGGACAGGCCTTTCAGGAATGTTATTCCTTAGTCAAGTTATGATTACACTCCCAGTACCATCGGTATCCTTATATGTAAATCTATTGTAACGTTTTTTTTATATAAACCACATTTAAAGAAAGAAATTTACAAGACATAAAATTATTGCATATAGTATCAAAACCTAACTGGTATAGTTCATGAAAGAAGATGAACAATCAAATAATCAGTGTGTTATTTAACAGATGTTTCAACAATGAAAGAAAGGTTTTACTCTTTTTCTCTCTAGTCTCAAAAGAGAAAAATTCATTAAAGAAAAAAATAGCCTTGGTACTGGAAGCAAAACCTAGTTGGTCCAGAAATTTTATTACAGGAAGAATTTGAATATTAAGAAAGCTAGCTTAAATAAAAGTTAATAAAAGCTAATATTATTGAAAGTATTAAAAAGTATAGTGGTGAAAGAATTTTGATTATAAAATAAATTTAAAGGCTATAAATTTGAACAAGAACAATAAGTCTCAGCTAAGTACTAGATTAAGGAAAACGTGTAATTAGTATTTAAGTTAATATTGTAGAATTATTCTTATAAGCAAAATCAGTTAATTAAATTCATTAAAAAATGTTTTAATATTCTTTTCAAAACTACTAACTCCAGGCCTAGGAATTTCTTTTCTAAAATTTATTAAAGAGTTAATTGCATAAACCAATTTCATTTTGTAACCAGAAATGCTCAATAGATTTATAATAATTAATACCCACCAAATAACCTGGGAGAAAAAATTCTTGTGCTATTTAATTAAATTAACTTAATAGAATAAGAGTGTTTAAAATTTTATAACTAGAGTAATCAAAGACTAAATTAAAACAAGGATTAATTGAATTAAAAGAAAGTGTTCATTATTTATTACTATAAATGGTAAGTAATAAAATTAAAAAAAAATATATATATAAAAAATAATTAATAAATTTAAAATATTTCAAACACAAGAATACTTTTAATGAATATATTTATTCCGAATAAATATATTCATTAAAAGTATTCTTGTGTTTGAAATATTTTAAATTTATTAACTATATATACAAGAAAACATATCACCACATTTAATATATAAAAAAGAATCTAAATTTTACTGTTAGGGTTACAATCATTTTGTAATTCTAACTGGCGCCCAGCAACTTATTGTTCTCTAAGGATAATTATTAAATTTTGTTTTATCATAAAAAAAATTATTATTACAATTTGACTCCCACAAGGTGGAGCAGTTATATTAAAGGAATTATTTATATTTACCATAACTTATAAGAATATTACACTATATTTATCCTATATCCCCATTAGGCAAACTAAAAATGTTCTAAATTATAGTTTGTTTAGGTTTTTCCTGTTTATTTACAAAATAATTTATATCTTTAGCTCACTAAAGTTGTCAAATTCAAATTTTGCATAAATTTGAAACATGTTTTCAAAATTTTTGATAAAATTTGCTGACAGAAAAAACTTATAAAAAAACACAACTTCTAGTTTGAAAATGGTGGACATACAAAATTACTAAAATTTAGTAACTCAAATTAGGAAACTTTTATAAACATTATAATAAGGTAATACAGAAAAAACTTATAAAAAAACACAACTTCTAGTTTGAAAATGGTGGACATACAAAATTACTAAAATTTAGTAACTCAAATTAGGAAACTTTTATAAACATTATAATAAGGTAATAAACACAGTTTTTTTCTAGATAAACATTTTGAGACAAGTTTATTGCACTAAGAGCAATTAGCAAGAGATTATTGAATATTTGTTAAACCCCTCTCTTGCTTAAAAGTGCACTACACTATTATTATTTCGTAGCCAGCTAATTATGGTTTCATGATCAGCAGATTATTTTTTTTTAAATCTGAAATAGCCAACCCAATGTTAGTTGCTAATTTTACTTTTCGTTACACTGTATTTAAGGAGAGCCTTTCAAATGCTGAATTTTCCTTATACATTTTATATTTGGTCTTGTCAACAACAATGTTAAATTATATGTAGAACACTTTTCATATAGGAGGCACCCCAGTCAACACTATTTATTAAACACGCCAGATATTTCAAATACAAAAATTATATAAACTAAGTAATTGCTTATTTAATACATAAGTGGTGTTAGGTAGGTAGCATTACATTAAAATATAAAAATAAATTGAAATAAAAATATGGCAGTACTATACTACATGCAGTGCATTTAAACAACTACAAAATGGCAACCTTCTTCATTATTGAGAGTCTGAAGCATTTCTAATTGGTCCACAGGATTTATTGGAATGTTGACGTCTTTTAACAATATAACAACTGGAGCCACTGTGGTGTAATTTTTTTATTATAAATAAATAAGGATTTATGTTGTTAAGAGATTCTATTTATATAAATAAATTCTAATAATATATTAAATAAATCAACAACAATGGGCTGATTATGATTACTTCATTTGTTAAAAATATTCATTAGCTGATTATAAAAACCTACCTCACTGATTTTAAAACAACAATAGTAGTAATTTTAATAAATGCAAAGGGGTGAGGAAGGGTGCTCAGCACTAACATTTATTGCTCCACTACTATTGGTTGTACGCAATCAAAATGGATCTCAAATTGTAAATCTATTTTTATATCTTAACACTTTATGTTACTATTCTTATATATCTTGAATAAAATGTACTATTTTTGGGTTGTTAGATGTTTAAAACCTTTAAACATGACATTTTAAAATTGGAAGCGTTTCTGAAATTTTAAAAAAGCTTTTGGCTAGGTTTAACATTTGAGCATAGTTTAAATCTGATAGCTTTAACGACTTTGAAGATGAAGCACACATTTTGTGGAAAATACAAGAGGCACAAGCAGAAATCTAAAAATGTACTTTATAGGAAATTTTTAGTTTATTTAAACTTCACGATTATTGTTAAAACTCAATGATTAATTTGTGGAAGACACATGTATAAAAAAAAACTGAAGAAAATCATGTTTTGGGTTATTTCATTCTAACACCGATTAAGAACAACAAACCGGACACGTTTCCTATACCGTACAACTGCGTTAACTTAGATCTCCAGGTAACCTGGTCTGGTGTAGATAAATGTAAAAATCAGTTTCGTTCTGGCAACATGCAACTACTACAGACATCTCAGATTGCACACAAGTTAAGTGAATTAATCTTTTTACTAAAAGTGAAATTTCTTTATTGATATTATCTGATTAAACCGGAAACAAAAATGTTTGTTACCTCAGATTGGCTGCTAACTTACTGTACTTACATTATTACATTTTTTAAAACTCATTTAATGTAAGAAACAGTAAATTTATATCATTAATAGAGGTAACATCAACAAATGTTGAAAAAGATACAGTCAAGAACGGTTTTTGAAAAGGCAATAAAATAAACTGCCATAAATTTTAACAAGTTTAAATTACACAAGGAAGCAATAAAAGAAATCAGTACAAATTAATGCCAGTAAGATAACGTCTATTCAGGTTAGATTAGGATAAGTTCCAGTAAGCCTGACAATAATTTGTCACATTCTGCATTGCTAGTGAATCTCCCACTGCCAGATTCATTCTTTCGGTGTTTCAACTATTCTTGGGTTATACTGATACACTTTACTCTTCAGGTAGCATTCAAAAAAAGTTGCAGTGGTAAAGTCTATGAAAGAGGAGGAGATCTAGTGATATCCTCATTTTGAGAAATCACGTTATTAGGAAATACATCATTAAAAACATTTGCTCTATTATGCTTACCATTGCTGTATGGGAGGTTTAACTATCTTGAAAAAAGAGCCATAGCTCTCGCCCTGTTTTCTCTGTATTGGGTAAGCAAAACAGAAAAAAAATCATGTGTGGATCTGTGAATGTCACAGAAATGCCTAGAATATTTGTAAAAAAAAAGCCCCAATGAAGAGATAGTGAACAACTATTGCATTAAGAAGTTAGTTGTTGATGCAGCTGTTTAGCTTTCACATAACTCTAATGCCTAAAGTTCTGATTGTTGGCTTGACCAGACTAAGTTTTAATTCATTGAGTATGACATTTCTTCAAAAAACCGTCTTCAACTCACTTAGATTGTTTCTTTAACAATTTAGATTTTGTTAAGATAATATCCCAAATGGTGTAGACCATTATGTAAACCTGCTGAAAATTTTAAATGTAATGACATCTGGTAAGCTAAGTGATACAGGTTTTTTTCACTTGCGAACACATTAAATGTTTTCAGGAATGTGCAGTTTTTCCAAAGATTCTAGTCAGGTATAAGGTATAGTCAGGAATAAGAAAGTCTACTCAAGTCTTAACCAACTTTTTAAAAGCACAGCTATAGACTCCGTGTACATGCGAACAATTTTAAAATGAGTGCAAAATCACATCATTCTTGCAAACAAAAACTACCCCATTTTGATAAAACGTAGTGAGAGCGTATACTCAATCCTGTGGTATCCATCCCTTTACTGTTACGGAATGCTAAGATGTCAATTTTCTGATGTAAGATGTCAGTGCAAGATTTCTGTTTTTTTTTAAATCACTCTTTACAATTTCTTACACAGTATTTTAAATTAAACTCTTTACACTCAAAAAAGAAGTATAATTGATTATTTAAACAAATAAATGGATCTTTAATCATTATTGTAACTAAAATTAAAGTTAACACTATTCAAACAAAAATAAAGGGCGTTTACCAGAAATCACACCCTTCAAAAAGTTTGACCAAAAATTGCTTTTTAACAAAAATAACATCCCATAGTTAGCACCCTTCCATTGAACACACGTTTCCAGACGTTTTCTGAAATTAAGCATTAAATTTTGTAACATTTCTTACAGAATGACTGATTTACCTTTGGATAGGGCTCTTCAACTCTGGCAATATGCATGGTTTTTCAACATAATCATTATGATTTCAAGGAAATCCTATTGGCGGTAGGTAGTTAATGATACAGACATAACTTTTCCAGGGAAACCCTGTCAGACCCATTCCATTAATATTTGAGAAATATGAGTTGTAGCCCTCTTGCTGGAACCATATTTGGATTGCTATGTACTTGACACTTAAATGCAGGCAAGAAAAAAATTATTCAACATTTCCAAGTACCTATCTGCCATAACAGTAACTACCTGTCTGTTATTGCTCTAAAAAAATATAGCCCTATAGCCCCTTCACCTAACGTACACCATACCATCACTCAAGCACTATGTAAATACCCCACTTGCAACAACTACGAATTTTCTGAACACCAAAATCTTAAGTTCTGATTGTTTAATAAACCATTAAGATGAAAAGGTTTTTTCTTATAAGAAAAGCTCAGTGCTCTAGGTCCTACATCTGGAATGTAACTGAAACTTCCAACTCCCATCTAGACAATAGGTCCTATCTAACCTACATTCTCCTACTATTTACTGTATGCTACATCAACACAAAAACATTCGGTTCCCAGTAAACATCCTGTATAAACGAATTTACAGACATGTGTAATACAAAAATACATATTTTTTAAAAAATGATTAAATGTATAATAAGCATACTTTGCAACTCCAATAAGTAAATCCTTATCATGTTTGCCAGGAATCCACCAGTCTGGAACGTCAGCTGACACTTGGCATAGTCGTAGTCTCTCCTCTAGTTGGGAATGAGGTAAAACTTCTTCACGAATTTTGCTCAATAAATTTATCCTTTCTAAGGTTCTCCTTGCCTTGTCCTCAGGTAAAGGTTCTACATACAAATCCACACATTCTGAAAGTGGAAAGAATAGATTAATTACTGAATGATATATACAGTCTTATGGTATTAAAAGTTATTGACCTTTTGGATATAGGTCAATTAAATTAGCTCTCATATGTGTCCTAAATTTGTTACAGGCTATTTTAATCAGCCTAGTAGGTTACACCTGGACTGTATGTGTACAGGTTATCAGCCTGTATTTGACGTATGTACTCTGCCATTTTGTAACAAAAATTGGTTTTTGTGTTTCTTTTTTAATTTTAAAATGGTTATGGAAGTTATTATTTTATAATTTGCATAGAATGAAAGGATGCAAATAGACAACTTTTTGTTATAACATCATAATTGAACAAAAACCATTCTAATATGATATAGATAATGATTTGTATTTTTAATAGTGATTAAAGGGGATAGTAATAATAATGTTAGCCTGGAACTGATGGGGATTAGGCTGGGAAAGATGAAACTAATACTGAAGTCTACTAAAATAAAGACGAAATAAATAAAATTAAAATACAAATAATGCTGAAGATTATGTAAAACATATACAGTTAAAAATAATGACCCCCTTCCATAACTTCAATAAACTTTGTGGAGAAAGCTAACAAATGTCAAATTGAAGAAATACCATCAGAAATCTGAAAAAAATATAAAGCTGTAGAAAAAGACATATCTCCTAAATCTGCTTAAACAGTTACTATTTATTAGGAATATACTGTGGTTGAGTTTAAAGGGGATATGTCGACATAACCCCACATCATCAGGTAGATTTATGTTGAGACATTTATTTTCTGTCGTGAATGAAAGGTCAGTTTAATACCCTACTACTATATACTTGTATAATAATTAATGTATATGTTATGATTTTACTCGTAACAATACAAGTAACAAATTTGATCATATGTCTGATAAAGGGAATAGTGTATTTAAAATCATATAAACAATAGAGTCCGATATATCGGACGCTATGCAGTCGGACAACACACAAGGTCCGAAATAGTTATAAATGTTATTATTATTATTTCTTTTTAAACACTGGTATTGATAACTACATAACATTAGTTCTTCTTATAAATACTTAGCAGAAAATGGATTTGTGCAAAAGGCACTATTCAGGCTGGCAGAATTAAACGCTTTACCCTTATAACCATCAAACAATTAGAAAAAGAAGAACGAGCATCATTGTCTTTTGGACAGATGATTATGTTGCTAACATTATGTTGGCATGATAAGTGTCAGCTTTGTAGCATCAAACTGTGAGAGTTATTCTGTTGGAAAAACAGGGCGATGGTCAAGGGGAAAAAATCTAAATTCCAGGTACCCCAACTAATCGTAAATATAATAAGGAAATGGCAGGGGGGGGGGTTGTCGATCTATTAAAACAAATCATTGCTACCTATTGAACTAGAATAAAACAACATAAATGGTGGTGGCCCAATATTTGTTTGGCGAGTGTGTAGTAAGTGCAGGGTTACTTTGTAATAAATTACTGCCTGGAGCTCCAGCTACTCAACAGATTTTGCACCTCAGAAAAATCTGGGTCATTAATTTATTGAAAAGACATGGAAAACCACAATACCAGAGACAAAAGAGACCTCTACATGATATTCTCTATGACAACATCAGTCACTGGCAAGCACCCAATGCAACAGAACGACGTTGTCCAAACTATACAGGAAATGCCAAATTCATATGTTTGAGTGTCAAGTTAGACTTCATTCTAAGTGCTTCCAACAGTACTACAAACAGTAGAAAGGACTTTTGGGAATTAACACGTTTCATGTAATAACATCTGTATAAGTTCTCAAATTTGTATCATGAAATATGTCTTGGAATAAAGTTTACATTCCAGTTTTTAAGTATTTATAAACATTTTGTGGATGAATGTAAAAGAACAAAGTACATGATTTTAACAAAACAGATTCCTTGTATATTCACTTATATAAATCTGTAACCATTAATTATTATTAAAACACTCAGGCAAGTTATTGTGCAACCAAGTGGAACAATCTTGTGATATACATTTGGATCCCCATGTAGTCTGAATGGATAGAGTCCGATTTACTGGACGTACCATAATTAACAAAATATGAAAATAATTTTTCTAAAAAAATTTTCCTGTGTTTATTATATTGATATTACCAGTATACAATGAATAAAAAAGTTTCAAATCAAATATTTTTTTATGCACTATTGGGTTAACAGACGTTGAATAAAGCTCAAGTCTTCTTTCTATCATAATACTGAACACCTACCTTCTTCTTCACTAAGTTTTATGCAACAAACTCGCTTGCACATGGCACAGAAAGCTCTGTAGTATTCAGTCAAAGTTTCATCAAATTTTTTGTCCAATCTTGAAATTGCTCTAAATTTGTTCCATTCAAACCTATGTTTCTGCCTAAACATGAAAATAAAAACATAAATTATTATTAAATAATTGAGAAAAGCATTATTAAGAAATGTTTCGTCATTCAAGTTTTTAAAATTAAAGTTCTAAAATATTCTTTAGGTTTTTGTTTCAGGAAAGACTAAGAATGCAATTTTTTAGTTAAAGATTGTTTTGCGATGTTAATTAACAAATCACAATGGCAGTTTTTAAAAGTAGCTGGTATTTATTTGAGAGATAACTGTTTCTCACATGGACAACTTTATGTTGCATGTTCTAGAATAAGATTTTCCAGTAGTTTAGAGATTCCAGCTCCATATGAAAATAAAATCATGATGTACATACAGACGTTTTGAAATAATCATAGAATCAGGAAAAATTCAAAATAAAATATCCAATACGTATATTTATTGATTTTTTAATTTTAATGATTCTTATATTATTATATTCATTTTCTCATATTTGGACCTTTTCCAGATGGATCAGTATGCATTTCAAATATTAAAAAGAAATTATTAAATTTCATAGGAAAAAGATTAGAAACATAATATGTTATTTATAAACTATAACATATATTTCCTGAGACGCATTACAACGATGTTTATTATTATTATTATTAATTTTTATTTATTTGAATGATGATATCAAATTTCTATTTAATACAAAAAAAACTACTCAGGAACAATTCATAATTCTTTATTATCACAATTTTTATTTCAACATTTAAACAATACACAGAACAAAATATAAACTTAACAAATTTTAACACAATATACTAAACTCACTTTCTTTGATTTTTATTTACAAATTTTCATATACCCTTGGCTAATTTTAAGATCTCTTACTATCTCGGGGTTTATAGGCATGGGCTATATTTTTTTAATTCTTTTGTTAATTAAATAAATTTTGAAAAACAATATTAAATTTTGAAATTAGTTTTAATAAATATTTTCCTGATGGAAAAACTTTAATTTGGAATAAGCAAAAAGGCGAAACTATTTGAACTGGATTATGATTCTTCCTACTATCTATTAATTAATTCCAAGATATTCTAATGTACAAATTTAAACTTCCCTATTATCTTAAGAGTCCACTAAAGTTTATTTTTTTATAGCGCTATATATACTTAACTTATCAAATACCGAAATTCTGCAGGTCGCTTACGTAAGATCCCGTTCTCTTCAAATTTCACTTTTTACACACTTAAATTCGTTTTAGTTCCTTCAAATTATATTACCACTGTACTTTATCTTTAAATTCACTTCTCCTTATTTAAAATTGCCAAGTTTCTTCACAAATCTGTATAATTTTGACGGCTTTTTTTAAAAGGAATTTTGACTGGTCATGGCAGGTCCCATCTCGTAGCGTCACCACGCTATAACTGACTAACTCGTCTTTACATTTTTAACAATGTTTAAAATATGGCGGCTTCTCCTTCTTCTAAAACACATGTTGCTATAATTTAGTTCGATTTCTTCTCACTAGAGTCGATTGCAACTGACCTACTTCTTCTGTTTCTACAGCTGATGCAATAACACGATTGTTTTCACCAGTTTTAATTTTGTTAACATACTGTTTCAATTTTCCGATTATTAACAAACCTTCCAGTGTTTATTTAATTACTATTATTAGTGTGTGAAGTGTCTTTGTGTTTTACTTTTGTAATAATTCCGAAATGTGTGTGTTTTGACTGGACTTTTCCAAACATAACCTTTCAATTTTTTGTTTACAATCGCGTTTTTTTTACCTTACATCTCTCCAGCAATTGTTTATGCCCTATGTTACTACAGTTTACAAATTTGTTTACACATAACTATTATTAGATTATCTTGTTTTTAATTTTATTTGATACAACAAATTTCCTTATGCATTTACAGTTCAAATATCTTGTTTATATGTTACAACCGTTTTATAACCTTTCTAGGCTTTTACCTAAAATTAGTTCCAATTTAATCTAACCAATCTTTTAATGAATTTCTTTTTAAATTTTGTGCGAGTTATTTCTAATTTATTTTTCCAATTCTTAAAGAACATTATATAGCCAATTCTATAAATGTTACAAAACATTTGCCAATAGATTTGCTGAACGAATTCTTAAAATAAACTACTTTTTCTAACTTCAATGACTCAACAATAAATACTCCTTATATTAATAAATACAATCAACTATCAACATAATGTTTGTGTAAAGTGTGACAACTTTAAACTTCCACGTATGAAACCACGGTGGGGATGTAGTAGTTCTATATATTTACAATATTATAATTTTAAAAAATTCTTGAGCTAATATAGACTCCAAAGGTTCTTTGCTTTATGGGAATTTATTATTATTTTGTAGTTCTAAGATG
Organism: Prosapia bicincta; assembly: GCA_036971475.1. Classification (NCBI taxonomy): domain Eukaryota; kingdom Metazoa; phylum Arthropoda; class Insecta; order Hemiptera; family Cercopidae; genus Prosapia; species Prosapia bicincta. The sequence continues at coordinate 49,949,958 of JBAIZL010000001.1, read as the reverse complement.
ATAGCCTATCAAGAACGGAGGTGCAAATATCTAAAATGGACCTACACTTAGGGCCTTGTGTGGTTGGCAAGACTGAGGCAGTCACCTTAGGCGCCGCACTGGGGGCATTTGTAGTCCAATTCTATAGATGACAGTATTGGTCTCTGTGTTATACAGTTATACAATAGATGCATGGCCGAATGTGCACAAATTCTATCTATGCATAATGTACTAAGTATACTGAGCAGCATTGTCCACTGTGGTAGCAAGTGGTGAAAGTGGGAGTAGGAAATTGTTAATCATTGGCACCGGCAAGTCTACATAAACACCCCTCTCAATAGCAGTGTATCTCAGACACAGTTTACACTTGTCTTTCACCTGGTTTTATAGTGATATTGACACAAGACACGATGTCACTGTTTACACCAATTGCTAATAGTTTATTTTTTTGTGTGTTATGAGTTTATGAATACTAAATGATCTTGTAGAGAAGTGCATAGTGAAAGTAAAAAACTCAAGCATTATGTCAAAAAAAAAAAGAATGTCAGGGGCGCAAAAGAAGAAAATTGTTCAAGGAAAGTGAGTTGGCAAATGAGGCCTTATAAAGTAAAATGCCACAACTAACTAATTTTTAAAAAACGAATACAAGACAAAATGTTGTCATGGCTGAGACAAATACGTATGTACCTAGGTGTAGTTGTCACGGCTGAGACAAATATGTCTGTATGTAGCTGTAGTTGTCACGGCTGAGACAAATACGTCTGTTCCTAACTGTAGTCGTCACGGCTGAGATGAATACGTCTGCAGCTAGCTACAGTTGTTACGGCTGAGAGAAGTACGTCTGTATGTAGCTGTAGTTGTCAAAGCTGAGACAAATACGTCTGTTCTTAACTGTAGTTATCACGGCTGAGATGAATACGTCTGCAGCTAGCTACAGTTGTTACGGCTGAGACAAGTACATCTGCACCTAGCTGTAGTTGTCACAAAGTAGCAGTCAAGAGAATAAAGTCAAAGGATTTGTATCTATACCTTCCCATATTGATGATACCGTTAAAAGTGATCATGCTCGAGATAATAGCAATAAAAGAGTGATAGGACTGTCAGCACACTGAATTTACTATCAAATTGAAGAAGGTGCCAGTGATTACTATAGATGCTATAATGTAGCCAGCGTATATTATGCATATTCAGCAAGATGAGTTTGTTTTGATAGGTCGACTTAATATTTAAAAGATCATAAGATTTTGGAAAATGGAGAAAAAATATCAAGGCAATGGCTGATACAGATTCTGTATCCGTTTTAGATGGTTTAATCCCTTGGACGGAAGACTTTTCCATCATCGTAACTTTGATCTTGGGGTCTTTTTCAAGTTAATTTTATAGTAAAAGCATTCAAGGGAAGGAGGTAGATATCAGTGAATGAATATGTGGACACAGTAATCTCTGCTAGAGAAATAGCTACTGAACCTGGTATCAAACATGTTGTTCCTAAGAAAAGGATTCCTTAAAATCCCATTTTTATTTTGCATAAGTCTTCTGAAGTATTACAACCGTTACCCAAAGACACCTTTATGGGAGAAGTTTTTATCCATTAATGGATAATGTTTTGAACTCACTCAAGAAGAGGTCAACTGTATAAAAAAACACCAACAAATGTAAGGATTTTTCGGTAGTTACATTCCCCCAAACTTATATAATTTTTAACAACTCTATTTACCTTCCTTCTGACAGACTATTAATATCTAGTTTCAAGTAATCAATATTTACACACATCACATATAACAATATTTACACAAATCACATATAGCACTATAACATAAACTATAAATGTGTGACATTTGGATATTTATACACATCTGTGGTTCACTTCAGTTTTTTCTGCTTTTCCTCTTTTTTCTCTTTCTTGACTTATGAAGATAATTTTTGATCGAAATATTTCAATAGTGTGTTAAGTTTTTATGTGTTTATTTCCAAGGGTTTGCAGTTTTGGACTATTGCCATTAGGTAAGTCTGTCAGTCTCCTATCTAGTCCAAAAATTCCTAAATAAGGTTTAAGCTCTACTAGAACTAAACAAACAAACAAACAAACAAACAAACAAACAAACACACACACACACACACAATTAGGTTAGTTTTGGTTGGTAAAGATTATTTAGATTTTTTGGACTAGGAGACTGACAGACTTATCTTGGTAAGAGTCCACTCTGTAGTCTTGAAATAGAAACACATAAAAGCACTTAACCAATGATATATTTGAACCACCCAGTGGTCTTTGTCAATCAAAGAGAAAACACAAAATGAAATATGAGAGAATGAAATAAAATAAAGTAAAGTGTGTCAGGGGAAAAGAGATTGGAGGTGTCTGATGAAGCTATTAGGAAAAAAATGAATGGATTTATCTGATGTTGAGATTAGGGGATTCTCTGGACTTGGTATACCACTGGTATGATAGCTCCCATCTTCTCAGTTCTGAGGGATTGCAATCAGAGGGGAGTGATTTAATTATTTTTGTGGTATAGCAGTCATCAAAAGTTGTGATGTTGTGACTCACAGCATGTTGAGCTGTTGGCCTATACATATTCATAATTTTAACATCATGTCTGTGGCCATTCATTCTGATATTCAGACCATCCGTGGTTAGGCCTATGTACTGTGCTGAGCAAAATTTACATTGTAGCTGGTATATGACATTTTTGTTTGGCTGTTGAAACTATTTGCTGAGGAGTGTGGCTGTTGAAACTATTTGCTGAGGGGTGTATCACACGTCTTGCATCTAGGTCTATTGCATGAGAAGGAGCCATGAGGAAATTTGTGTGGTTTCTCTGCATCAGGGTCTGGTAGTTTAGGATGCACTAGGATGTTTTTCAAGTTGGGAGGTTGCTTGTACCAAATCTGAGGTGGATCGGTGAAAAGATTTTTGGTGTGGACAGAAGCTTGAAGAATTTTGAAGTCATCTCTCAATATCTTGTTGAGTTTATGTAGACCAGGATGGTAGTCTGTTATTAAAGACAGTTTATTTTGTTCTGTTTGTGGTTTGGGGTGAACCGAGGATTGTGCTGAATGAATTTGGTTTTCAATTAGTCTTTTTGGGTATCCTCTTCTCTGGAAGGCTGTTGATATCTTTCTATTAAAATCTTCTAATTCCCTATCATTTGAACAGATTCTCTTACCCCTGATTGCTTGACTGTATGGAATGGATCGTTTTATGTTTAATGGGCGGTTGCTGTCGAAATGGAGATATTGTAGGTGGTTTGTCGGTTTGATGTGAATTCCTGTGTTGATATTTCCATTCTGGAGTGTTACCTCTACACCCAAAAAGGTGATGGCTGATAGATTTCTCCCAGGTAAATTGAAGTGTGGAGAATTGTGCCAGGCTGTCTAAAAATGCCTCGTGTTCGTATCCATTTTTTATATTGTATGTGTTGTTGATATGTATTTTAGATCTTATGATTTTGTCTAGTATTTTTGCGATTATGTTAAGATGGTGCTGTTGTGAAATTTATTAGTGGTCTAAATGGTGTGTTGGGTTTGTGGATTTTAGGTATCCCTGATAATATTGGTGCGCATGGTTTGAATGGGTATAATCTTGTGTGGTATTTTAATTTATTGTTATAGTTTAGGGTATTTCGGTGAGTGACTATTAAGTTTTTTATTGTAATAAGGTATTTGCTAGTTGGGTCTGGGATTTGTTCGTATTTATTTTCTTTTATGTAGTTAGTCATTGAATCGATGTATTTGGTATTTTCTATTATTACTGGTGTATTTGTTTTATCTGATTTTAATATTAAGTAGTCGTTGTTTTCTAGTTTTTCTCTGAGTTTTATAATTTCTTTTTTATTTATATATTGTTCCGTTTTTTGTTTTTTTTCTGTTTTTATTAGGTTAATTTTATTATTAATATTGTTTCTTATGTGTTCAGTATTTTGGTGTGTAATTTTGTGGATGTTAGATTCTGTGTCAACTATTAGGTTTTTTATTATTTGTTTTTTGTTGAAATTAGGTAGGTTATATTTGAAGGAATTTGATATTATTATTTTTTCTTTTTCAGTAAATTGTGTTTTAGTTAAGTTTATGAATTTATTGTTGTTAGAGGTGTGGATTGGTTCTAGGCTATTTTTTAGGTTATGTTGTTGTTTTGATGTGTGGATTGGTTCTAGGCTATTTTTTAGGTTATGTTGTTGTTTTGATAAATTTTCGATTTTTCCGTTTTGTCTATTTATTGTGTGTGTTTTATGTTTAATTATAATTTGTTGTGTTTTTTCATGAATAATAGGTGTGAGAGTATCAAAAGTCTTCATTATTTCCAAATTGGTTGTGTATAGTTGTAAATTGATTTGGCTTTTTTTATGGTAGGCAGATTTAATGTTTTGTTTAATTATGTGTGATTCAGCTATTTTTGTTGTTTTATTAATAATAGTGTTTTGTTTATTTTTTATGTGTAATTTAGCGTATTTTGGTGTTATATTAAGTGTTAAGCATTTTTTATTAAACTGTATTTTGTTGATGCAATTCTGGAGTTTGATTTTTAGGTTAAGATATTTACGGTACAGTTGTTTACCTTGGTAGGTATTAAATTCTTGATATTTTACGTTATCCATTGTTTTTCCGTTGCACTGACTTTATGAAGTTAATATATTACTATTGTAAGTAATTTTATCCACCATTAAGTGCAATAATTTTACCTTGAGTGATGAGGCACCTTTCGGTCACTTGACCATTGTCGAATCACTGATATTTTTCTGGTGTAGATGTTCGGTCCGTGATATTGGTATTTGTTGACGTTACACGCACTTTCTCTTGATCTGTGTGTATGATGTTTTTATATAGTATGTCTTCTGTATATGTTGTTTGTAGATTCATTAAATTGTTGTGTATGTTTTTATAAATGTGGTATTTTTCTAGTGAGTTTAGTTCTATTGGGTTATTATTTATTTCCTAACCATAATTGAAAGTGTTTTTGTGTTTTCTCTTCGATTGACAAAGACCACTGTGTGGACTCTTACCAAGGTAAGTATATATATACATATATTAAATTTTTTTTGCAAATTCAAATAAAAATTGTGTGTACTCGTAATACTTATTTTCTAAACTACTTTAATATGAAAAAAAACAAACAAAAAAGACAACACAAATATTTTAATGGTTTATTGAACAAAATAATTAACATGTGGTGGTGGAGATCACGCTGTTACAGCATAATTTGTAACAGGTGCTAAAACTACCTATTAGAAACCCCATGGCGATATTTTCAATGTGTTGACATTTGTGTCTAGATTGTCAGCTTCATTTGACACAGAGTTACAAAACTGGGGATAACATGTCACATGACCAATCAAGCATTCCTAAATCAATATGTAAACATAAGGGTATTTAGGATTGCATAATCCAAATGATAAATAACAAAGTTAAGGGGAGGGACTTCTGAAAAATACTTCGAATCAGATTGATTCTGATAAGGTTAATCAAAAAATGACAGCCTCTGTACTGCTTAAGCCTCTGAAGTATTGCAAAATAAAACACCCATGAAACATATGCTTGTTTTGTTCCTCATTTCTGATTCATCCAACCACAATGTGCCACACCAAAAGTGTGTGTTTGTGTGTATACACTGGATGTTTCAGGAGGAATCTGCCAAACTGCACAAGCTTATTCCTCTCACCATAATAATGAAAAATGTTCATATAAACATGGGTCCGGAAATGCTTCATTGGCGAGTTATACAGAGTCAAAGATTTAACCTGAAATTCAGCTTCCTCAGTGAAATTAACTTACAGTAAAATTTCTATTGGATCAATTGAGTTTGTTAATTAGATGAGTTTCATGTAAAATGAGCTGACAAATCTTATAAAACCTGTCCCAGAACTCTATCTGCAATAATTTAAGAGAAAATTATGGAAAAACAAAAAATATTAGGTTCGAAAATATACTTTTTTTGCATTTGGATGCAATAACTCTCTTAAATTGCCTATAAACAAAGAAAAAATGTTCAATAAAATTTGTAGAAAATTTTATTCTCCAGAAAGTATTGTAAATAAAAATTGAATAGTTTTTTTTAAAGAGAACCCCCCCCCTAATTTAACCCCTTTAGATTTCTTTGTATGGGAACACATGAATACATTAGCATACGCTCAAAAATCGGATTAAAAACATTAACTTTTACACAGAATCAGGATTGCTGTCCGAGAAATAAAAACAGTTTAATAATGGTAGAGAATCCAACCTCTTTAAATTGTTGGGCTGAACTAATGTAAATTGATTAAGTAGTTTTATGATTATTACTGTAGATTATTTAAATACATTTTCGATTTGTAATTAAATTATTTTGAGCTATAAGGTACTTAGAAAATTTTGATAATGCTGATATTGGCAAATTAAAAAATTAATGTAATAAGTGAAATTATACGCAATTATTAATTATAAGTAAAATATTATAAAAAAGTATATACCTATCAAACTCTACGCCGTATGAAGAAATAGTGCGGTAAAAGTCCTGCTCCTCTCTGCGTGACCATTTACGCTGATGAACTTCCAGTCTTTGTCTCTCTCGTTCTCTTACAATTTGTTCAAACTTTTCTCTCCTTTCCACTTTCTGTAATAATATTTATAAAATTGTTATAATATAATCTGGCACAAAATTGCTTTAAAACACAAATGTATATATATAGAAATAATATTGCTAACGGAATTTATATTTATAATACATTGCATATCTCCATTTCCGAATATTGAAAAGTTCTGCAAGTTATATTGTTTTAATTATTCAACAGTGTTATATAACATTTTTCTGTTTTCTTAGGAAAAAAAATGTTTTTAAAAATAGATTAACAATGAAATAATACAGGTCTCCAAGTATGGATATACGTTCAATATTTGCTTAGACAAAAACTTTTACTCTGTTAATTTTAGAACTAGTGGAATACATAATTTTATGCCTAAATGTGAAAAACACCCTGCATTTGGATTTTATAAATATTCATATACTTTTTTGATAGTTAGGTGAAGTTTTATATAGTCCATAAATCCAAAATAATTGTTTTGAAATGGGTTTAAAAATAATCACAACAAATTTGTAAAATATAAAAATGGTTTAATAATTTTGTCTGAAGACTCGTCAAGTTACAGAAAAATGAAATGAAAGATATGAAAACTTATATACAATCTACAAAACAAAACCACAGATTGGAGATCAATATTAGATGGTTTGCTTTTACTGAAACATATCTGTCTCTAGAGGAGGTGTTGAGGTAAAATATGACCGGTACATCAGTGTATTGAAAGCAAAACTCCATTTAACAATCAAAGGCTACTAATGGAAACACTGCGATGAAAACTAAATTGCACCAGGAAAATCTGGATTTGAAGTGATTAATAGTCACAAAAATAATATGTTAAAAAAATTACTAATATACTATTTTTGCCATTACTGATTATAGGAGCATTAAAAACAAATTTATACACTAGATACCAACATCATTTTTCATGATTTATTATTAGTGTATAATATTCAGTCACATTCATAATTAAAATTGGTTTTTATAATCATCTCGATTTCAGTTATTAAATCAAAAGTAATTATTTAAAGAACTAAATAAAAATTATTAACTTACTATGCTAACGAGTTTCTAAATTAATTTTATTGACAAAGCCCAACCGGCTACTGGTGACATTTGTTCAAGGCTGAAAAAATGTAGCCGCCAGTGTAGCCACAAGCCTTAAATCCATCAATCAAAATTGTGAGCATCATTAGCTTTAACGTTTTTAAAGCAGATAAAGGTAATGTTTTAGTAATAATGCACGAATAAGACTGACAATAAAGTAACTGAATTCATGACAGAAAACAATGTAACCTAAAATCAAACACAAATTAAAAATCACCCAAACATGAGCTCAGGAAATAAATACTACAAACCAATAAAACCTCAAACACTTATACTTAATGCCTTACTCAAAATACAAAACAACACAAAACCCTTAATAATCTCACATATCTACACAACAACATTGAGCTGATCAACAAAATTAAAGACATCCACATACCATAGCATCATTTGACAAAAAAAACCTATACACCAACATACCAATTGAAGAAATACCTCACATACTACAAAACATATTCATAATAAACAGAACTCCATAAAAACTCATCCAAGAAATTATTACCTTCACCAAATTTATCACAGTACGTTATTATTTCACATATAAACAAAAATTCTATATACTAAAGGATGGCCTGCCGATGGGATCCCCCATCTCAGGTATCCTAACTGAAATATTCCTCCACTATATCAAACAATAATACATTCTATAGGACAACAAATAAACAAAATAATAGTATACTAATATACATTTTGATACTATAACAATAGCTACTCAATTACACAATTACGTTAACACCATAAACCAAAACCTAACATTCACCCTTGAAGTTGAAGACAATTGTAAAATGAATTTTTCTAAATCTCACCATCATCAAACCAAACGACAAACAATTTCAAAATATACATGAAACTAACAACTTCTGACACCGTCATAGACAACACAACACATTTAATTAACCACATGTCACACCACCTAATTAATATACCATGGAACAAAAAGACTGTGACAGAGAACTCAATGCAATAAAATATGTTGCACCAAAAAAGGGCTATGAACATACACTTATTGACAATACACAACTCAAAAATTTGAACATAAACAACACTTTCAAACAGCCACACTCTCGAGCTACAAAACAAACAATAAATACATCACCATCACAGCAAAAACATACAAAATTGCTTCAGAAGACTCAATTACCAAATATCATACAAAACAACGAACATTCTTAAGAAGCACACACACCTTTTTAATGACAAACAGACAAATACTACCTATTCATTATATACAAAATAACAAGCAGCAACTCCTTCACCTTCTAAATTGGCTAAACTTTTAGATGAGTTAGTACAAGATACAAAAAAACACATCAATAACATAAAAAACATAAAAACACAAAATCCAGCTACGCATCACATATACACAATCACCAAGACTAATTTAAACATTCTCCCAAGTCTTATTCCTTAGTAAAGAAAACTAAGCAGTACAGAAAAATTTGAAATATACAATAATCACATAACACAAAAACAACATATTTTAAACAGCTATACAGACTTTGAATATAACACCCTTTCCCAATACATAGTTTACAACCCAGCTATCTCACACCTCCACACCCATACATCATACACCTCCAACCCTGAGCAAATTCTGACCGAAGCAAGTTTGGCTTTATAAATGAAATGACGGTTTCAAAACATATTACCATAATTAGTTAATAGTTTTCATTTAGTTCCTTAAATAATTACTTATGATCCCTAACTAGCTTAACTAATTTAAACAAAATGGATTATTTAGGTATTTTTTTTAACACATTGTAGTTTATGCTTGAACTATGTTTGAATATGATAATTTAAGTATGTTCCCAGCGTTTGAGCTGTTTATGGCGTTGTTTACTTTGTCAAATGAAAGTTTAACTGATTGTTTATTACACTCTTAGAGTTTATATATTACAAATAAAATATTAATAATTAATTAATGTTCTTAGTTATTTATGCTGTAATATTTTACCAAATACATATTTTGAATGACTTTCTCAAATTCTTTTTTTAACTTTTTTGTAAATGAAAACATAACCTAAATGGGTATTGGAGGTATAGTTATATTTCAAATTAGTTGTTATTTCTTTCACCATTTACAATTTTAGTTTTTCATTTGTTTCTTGCATACACTGATATTGACTGCAGTGAGCAGGAAGAAGAAATTAGTTTCCACCTAATATCAACTAAGGCTGGACTTGATAAAATAACATTAACATGCAGAATGGTCATATTTGTTTATTATCTATGCTATAGACTTGCAAGATTTGGTCTAAAACAAAATTGTAAGATACTTGTTTTTTTGTCCAAATCCTGAACCTAATTTTTAAATGAGTCTATTTAGGCCAACAAGTGAGTGAAACTAATCAATATGCTGGTACTTTGGCATTTAATGAAAATTAAACCAAATTCATTGTGGGGGAAAACATTCCAGTCGAGTTCTATAAATGTACAATAGCAGTTTGTCCAAACAATTTTTTTTTTAATGTTAAAAGTTGTAACACTACAAATTAGTATTTTAAATATATATCTAAGAGGCCAGACCCAAATGCTTTAAAAAGTCATTTAAACATCTTTTACTTATTTACAAATTTTGAAACAAATTATTATTATTATTGCTAACTGTAAAAATTTAACTGATATTATGTCTGATAGGATCATGTCATATTTTATACTTAATCACTAGTAACAAGAAGTTTCTGAATATATAGTTTTAGCATTTCAAATTTTTAAAACTTTTTGACGAAATCTGCACTACTTGCATTATGTCTTGATAACTGTTATACTATACAATGATTTTTCAACTACTGTACAATGATTATCACATAGTAAAAGTAATTTTGAAAAATATTGAATATCTTTAACTTGAAAACATTTTTGTTGTAAACCTACACTAGAAAAAAGATTTAATTTCAAAATGTTTAATATTATTTTTCTAATTTTAAATGCTTTACACTAATTTAAAAATTACTGTAGAATAATTATTTTACAAATATATTGTAACACATTAATCATCATGAAGTAACTGTAAATAATAAATTTGTCATATTTACTAGATAAAATTTAAGAATATATTAATGCATCAAAATAAAGGTAATAGCTGATGAAACAAAATATGCATTAAAATAAACTGAAATATCACAGCAAGGAATATTTATTATATCTTAGCAGTTGCATAGTAAAAGACGAAAATATGTTAAACCATGCATGTGTCCACACGTAAATGGATTAATATTAAAAACAGGTATACTAAATTTTTGTTTTGTTTAATATAAACACTTTTCAAGATATTAAAAATGTTCCTAGAAAAGACTACTGCAAATATGTAAGCAACGAGATACAGGAAAAATGTCTTTTAAAACCAACTTTGCCTTGCTGTGATAAAAGTAATGTTAGTTTGCTTAAAAGTGGCAATATTTTGAATTGTATTTAGCCAAAATGGCAAAGGACGAACAATAACTACACAAGCAGGGTAAGGAAGGTTAGGTACTGACCCATAAATACATTGCAAGTTGATGCCAGTCCCAGTTGGTGCCAAGTTGTGCGTTGATGGCATCTACTGCGGCTGCATGCGGCTCCACTTGCTACACACAAACACAAAACCCCCTACATACACATGCACAACAACAAGCTAACTCACATTATTTTACCTCATCAAATACTACTGTTTTACTTATGTAATGCTACTTCATTTTATCGAAACACTACTCTCTTTCAATTTGTGTTTTTCAATCTGAATAAGGATTTCTTACTGAAGGTTATTTAATATTAGGGATGAGTCATACCATTTACATTTGTTAACACTTACAATTCCAAACAAATAGTAGACAAAATTTTAAAAAGTTTTATCTTAAGTTTATAGATATATATTATAGATATATAGATATTTATAGTCAACATTAGTCATACTGTAAATTTTTTATTTGAATGGAAAATACCCATAAGGTTTTTTTTTTTGTCTAAATCTGTACAACAAATTTTAATGAAACTGCAAAATTGTAAGATTTCATTAGGATATATAATGCTTTCCCTTTAAGGGCTGTGCTAGACATTACTTAAATACTATAAGCAAATTTATGAAAACTAATCCCCTCCACAAAGCTTCTCTCACAGCACATCAAACTGCGATCACTTTTGTCTTCACCTACAAAATATATTTGTGGAAGTTGTGCACTTTGTTCACATATGGTATCAAACAAGCATGTGTAAGGTAAACTTGGGCTTGAACTCTAAATACTAGCATGAAATTATCTTCAACAAACAGTTTTACAACGAAGGATGTCTTTTAATATAATTACTATTATAAACTAAAAAAAATAAAATTATTCATAAAAATTTATTACATTACAAACCTATACAAGTTTTCATTGCCCCCATTAACATATTATACACTTATTTTAAGAATGTTAATATTTTGAGTTCGCTTTTTAGTAATTTAATATTTATGCATAATTTATTATTTTGTTTACTTAGAAGTTAATTTGGATTTTCAGTTTACTTTCATTTATATTGACATAATAATTTAAAATGGCAGTGTTAAATACACTTACTATTAAAAGTCTACAAACAAAAAGTTTATGAAAATATATAATATTTAAATTAACTCATAACATGAAACAAAACCATTTCATTTCAAATCATAAACATGACAAAATGCAGCATATCTATCCTAGTTTATCATGAAGGTTAACACTAAGACACGATGGAAATGAGTACAGTAATACCTCGACTTACGAGATTCCCAAGTTACGCGGTTTTCAGATTTTAATGCCGTCAAAGACCGATTGACAGTCATGGTTGGCACAAATACAGCTGTTGACTGTAAGTTGCAACCTCTCATAGTTTATAGTTCAGAAAACCCAAGGGTATTAAAAAATATTTCTAAAGCTAGCTTGCCCGTGATTTGGGAGTTGAATTGGAATGCTTGGGTTACAGCTTTTTTTTTGAGGACTGGTTTGGTCATCATTTCATACCTGAAGTTGAATGTTATTGTAGGTCTAAACCAATTCATTTTAAAGTAATCCTTTTAACTGACAATGCACCTGGCTATCCTCCTATTACTTTTACTAATTTCAACACACAAGTGAAAGTGACATTTTGGCCACCAAACACAAATAATTTGCAGACGAATCAGGGAATAATCAAAACATTTAAACCTTAATACACAAGATCATATGCGCATCGGCATGAAGCTATGAGACAGAATAACGAGCTCTCTGTTGAAGATTTTTTGAAACAATTCCATGTTATAGATGATTTGAGAATCATTGGACAGTCATTGAATGAAATTTCACAAAAAACTTTAAATGGCGTTTGGAAAAAGGTGTGTCTATATTTTTCACCACTGAAACTCAAGCGAAATCAGTGCCAGAGAGAGTCTGATGAAATTGCTGATGTGATTGAAGAAGTTACCAGTTTTGCCAGACATCTAAATTTAGAAGTGGATAATGACGACTGGAGGATTTTCAAGAACTGGTGGATTTACACAACTAGGAACTGACAATTAATTGATGAGCTCATGCGTGAGCAAGATCTTAAAAACGCAGATCTTTAGACCCAGTTGACGTAGAAGATAAAATGACTGTTAGAAACTTGACAAAAGGCCTTAGTTTCATTGAGCAAGGCTTACAAATTTTGGAAAACATATACTCCAATGATGAGTGTATTTATGCCACAATACAAAAAAATTAGAATTTATAAAAAATTCTCTGTGAGCAGAAAAATCTTCAATTCTTCAAACGAATTTATTAGATTTTATGAAGCATTCTATGCCCAAATAACTTCTTTTTACTTACTTCTTTGCAATATGTCTGTATATAATATAATCTTTTGTTCTATTATGTATTTAAGATTTTAATACATTAATATTTTTCTTCTAAATTATTAATTTAGTCTTTGGTCACAATTAAACATGACTCCTATGCGATTGTATATAAACTTATACCCCGATTTACACTTACATGGTTATCGCTCAGTGCCACCTATCACGCAAGTATGGGGTATTACTGTATTTTCTCCTTGTATATTATGCCGAATGTGAAACAGATATGCCCATTGCCAAAATTAGGAATTTATATACAAATTTAGTTTCTGTAAATGGTAAAAAAACTGTATGGCTCACAATTCTTAGGAAATCATAATATATTTTTCAATAAATTTTTTTGCTAGCATTAGTATACGGATATTACTCAAATAAACTTTTTTTTGCCATTTTGACTGTAATTTTTTATGATGGGTGTGCAAAAAAAAGCCTAAACACAATTTTTTAACGATTTACATTATCTTTTTGTTGTCAAAAATAAATTTGTGATTATACCCTTTTGTGAAATAAAAACTACACGGGTTTGTAATAACCTTAATCAAAACATATTGATATATTAAAAACAAAGTACAAAATGCCGTATTTTATTACATAAAATAAGTTTTCAATCTAATATCATGTTATTTTTGCAAGTCTAGAAATCGTAGCAATATTTTAACATATCTTAGAAAAAAATTTATTTTTTATCAACTTGTTCAAAAATGGCTAACATTAAAAAAATATTTCCAAAAATATAATTTAATGAAAAATTGTTACGTCAATAAATTAAATTGTTAATGCAGACAAATGGTAATGGAGAACTGACCCATCCTTAATATATAAAAAATACTATTCAATTAAACCTAGAGAATTAAAATGTTTGTAAACTAAAAGTTAGATGAAGAATTGAATAGATGATGAAAAAGGTGCCTTCAAAAATATAAAAAGGAAATTAAAGAAAACATAATGAAAACTAAATCTACAAACTAACTAGTGCAATAGTGCTCCAAAATCATATAAAATTAAAAGAACTTTTATAATTAAAATTTTATATATATATATATATATATATATATATATATATATATATATATATATATATCACTCGGTGATTCGACAATGGTCAAGTGACCGAAAGGTGCCTCATCACTCAAGGTAAAATTATTGCACTTAATGGTGGATAAAATTACTTACAATAGTAATATATTAACTTCATAAAGTCAGTGCAACGGAAAAACAATGGATAACGTTAAATATCAAGAATATATATATATATATATATATATATATATCTATATATATATATATATATATATATATATATATATAAATATATATATATATATATATATATATAGATTTTTTGGACTAGGAGACTGACAGACTTACCTTGGTAATAGCACATACACAAAAGTATGTGTTTCTATTTCAAGACTGCAAAGCGGACTCTTACCAATACCAATGTAAGACTATCAGTCTCCTAGTCCAAAAAATCTAAATCTTTGCCAACCAAAACTAACCTAAATATATATATGAACTTGATATATTACTATTGTAAATACTTTTATCCACCACTAAGTGCAATTATTTTACCTTGTGTGATGAGGCACCTTTCGGTCACTTGACCATTGTCGAATCATTTTTCTGAAAAATAATCAGTGATTCGACAATGGTCAAGTGACCGAAAGGTGCCTCATCACACTAGGTAAAATTATAGCACTTAGTGGTGGATAAAAGTATTTACAATAGTAATATATCAACTTCATAAAGTCAGTGCAACGGAAAAATAATGGACAACATAATATATATATATATATATATATATATATATATATATATATATATATATATATATATTTAGGTTAGTTTTGGTTGGTAAAGATTATTTAGATGTATTATCTATGTATTAGAAGATTATTTAGATGTATATATATATTCTTGATATTTAACATTGTCCATTGTTTTTCCGTTGCACTGACTTTATGAAGTTAATATATTACTATTTTTGAGTAATTTTATCCACCATTAAGTGCAATAATTTTACCTTGAGTGATGAGACACCTTTCGGTCTTTGACCATTGTCGAATCACTCTTTTCTTTGAGTGATTCGACAATGGTCAAAGACCGAAAGGTACCTCATCACTCAAGGTAAAATTATTGCACTTAATGGTGGATAAAATTACTCAAAAATAGTAATATATTAACTTCGTATATATATATATATATATATATATATATATATATATATATATATATGAAGTTAATATATTACTATGTGAGTAATTTTATCCACCATTAAGTGCAATAATTTTACCTTGAGTGATGAGGCACCTTTCGGTCGTTGACCATTGTCGAATCACTCTGTGATTCGACAATGGTCAACGACCGAAAGGTGCCTCATCACTCAAGGTAAAATTATTGCACTTAATGGTGGATAAAATTACTCACATAGTAATATATTAACTTCATAAAGTCAGTGCAACGGAAAAACAATGGATAATGTTAAATATCAAGAATATATATATATATATATATATATATATATATATATATATAATTTTAGGTTAGTTCTAGTAGAGCTTAAGGCTTATTTAGGAATTTTTGGACTAGATAGGAGACTGACGGACTTACCTAGTGGCAATAGTAAAAATCTGCAATCACTTGAAAATAAATAAATAGACATACATAAAAACACATTACACTATTGAAATATTTTGATCATACAATGATCTTTTTAAATCAATAAAGAGGAAGAAAAAAAGCCACTTTTTGATTGTTTTGGAGTTTACTATTTGTTTAATATTGTGGTGGCAGCGGGTCAACTGTTTTGTTTGTTATAAAAAAAATGTCTTAGTTGTTTAGAAAAGTCTTATTGTCTAGAACGAAAAGATCAAATACCTTTTTATTAACATTTAACATTGCCAATTATTTAAGTATTAATTATTGGAATTCTGTTATTTATTATTGCCTATTATATAAATAGTCTCAGGTATAAATTAAACGTAGGCCTATATTTTATTTTCACTTAAATTAATCTTGGTTACACGTAAAATAGTCAATAGATTGTTTTTTGACTGAAAAAGATCATTGTATGATTGAAATATTTTAATAGTGTAATGTGTGTCTATTTATTTCCAAGAGATTGCAGTTTTGGACTATTACCATTAGGTATTTCTTTAGGTCTCCTATGTAGTCCAAAAATTCTTATATATATATATATATATATATATATATATATATATATATATATATATATATGTTTTTTAAAAAAAAAATTGAAATTATAATTAATACTTCAATTTTCAATCAAATCAGGTAAGTTTTTCATATTAGTATATCTTGTGTACATATTGCACACGTTGTCATAGTAACTATAATGTTTCATAAGAAGTATGAAATATTTATAGTTTTATCATTATCAAACTTTGTAGACCTACACTAATAAATATTTGTATTTACAATTACTACTTTAATTTAGCCATGGTGTTTAAAATGAATGCTTTATGAAGGAATAACATTCTTTAAAGTTTTATAGTACTTTATAACTTTTTTAAAATTTAATAATAAAATTACATTTAAAAAATATAAAACAAAATTGAGGTAAAATAGTGTTTCTAATAACTGTAATTCCTTTGACAAAACCATCATACAATTCCTCTATTTACTATAAATACATACTTGACTTCCCAATAAAATAATAATGAAATATATGATGGTTTATGCTAAATGATAGCAGCAAGGACAATAAAACAGAACACACACACACACACATATATATATATATATATATATAATGCAGGTTCAAAATGAAAATAAAAGTGAAACATTTATAGCAATAATACATACATTTTCTTTAAAACTAAAGAAACATACTCTTATTGTAAAAAAAACGACATTCATCAATAACTGATAAAAAAAGAAATTAATAGTAATAAAAAATTTTATTAAAAAATCATTAACTGAAAAGTGTTGACTCACCTACACAAATTTTGCTGTAGGTTTTATACTAAAAATTTTAAATTTTATTATGGTTTTTTAAAAACAGGTATGGATTTTCAAGATTAAATAATGAAAACAAATATAGGGCATGCAGACACCACATTGGCAGGACAACAAAAACGGATAGGTTACAAGGTATAATGAAATCTAAATACGTGTTCTAAGTAAAAACACTAAAAGCCACTTTTTGTTATTAAAATGGGGTTTAAATTGCTACATTTTTGCAATGCAAAACAATGCTTTAATAATTTGAAAATAAAACAATTTGTACAGCAAAAAAAAACAAACTTTTACAAATAGACTCAGATTAAGCAAATAAGTACTCAAAACAAGATTAAAAATAAATAACATCAAAGTTTGTTTTACTATAGTAAAGTAGGCCTTATATTAATGAAACTAATTTTGTGCCTGCCAAAAGTGTGTGCCTTAAATATCTATCTATAACTTGTAACATTATTCTGATCTATAATTTATTAAAAAAAAAAACAAAAAAAAAAAAAAAAAAAAAAAATACTACTTAAACCTTGCCTTATTTTAAAACTATTCTTCTAAATTAATTTATTTCAATTTTACTGGAGTATTGAAATACATATTTATAAAATAGGGTTTACTCATCTAAAATATTAGAAATAGTGTATAATTTAATTATTGTTTAGTCTTATACATTTTTTCCAATCAAATCTTATTAGGAATGAAGTGATAATAAATAAACAAATTTAACAATTTTGTACTCTATTTGATATCTATTATATTGAAATCAATACAATATACCCCAAACCACAGACTGTAATATAAATAAATAAATAAGAAACTTAGTTAAATTTGGCTTCATTTAGAGATTATTCTATGTGCTGTTATAAGTGTATCTGTTTAGTTTACTTTATAGGGCAGCCGTTTTCCTTACTTTATTGAATTTTAATATATAAATCTAATTCTTCAAAAATAAAAAAAATAAATTACACATACTGTTCCTAGAACCTGTAAAATACCTTAGCTTTCTGTGCCAGTTTTAACTCTTCTTTCTTGAAATTTCGTTGATAAGATGTAATAACCCTTCTTAACCTTGTGTTCAAATCTACCATTGATGGCCACTGTGGTTTATTAGGATCATCTTCAGATGGTGTCAAACCTGAATCTTCTCCAAGAGTAGGTGTAGGAGTTGCAGGCTCTGAAGTGACCTCATCACACAATCCAGGAGGTTCAGAACCATCTTCATCGTCTGTTAGTTTGGCCTCTTTTTCCTCACTAATGTAAAGTAAATATTTTAATTTTCCAGTGACAAGCATTTTAATAGAGTTAAAAAAAACTCATCTCAAAATAAAATTAGTAGCTATTAACAAATATGGATGTAATCTAAAAATAATCATAAATTCTAAACTCAAATTTCTATTAATATTATTAATATACTCATTTCTGTTAGGAATATTTGAGTACAGTTTTCTTCTATTCCTAATCTTTAACCGTACTGTTTGCCTAAACTTTGAGTCCGTCTTTATATACCGTTAGCCACGCCCCACCATTTCTAGACCTCACTTCCTATTGGGGCATGCCTACTCTTGCTTTCTGCGTCCAATTACTTAATAATTTTAAACTTTTAAATATAACGTTCGACTGACGTTTATTCAACTAACATTTTTCAATCAGTCAAACGTCGGATTTAAAAGTTTAAAATTATCAAGTAGTTGGGTGCAAGAATCAAGAGTAGGCATGCACCAATAGGAAGAGAGATCTGGAAGTGGTGGGGGCGTGGCTAACGGTATATAAATACAAACTCAAAGTTGGAGTGAACAGTACGATTAAAGTTTTGAAAATGGAGTTACTCCGAAACGCGTGAACAGAGGAGAAATATCAAATTTCTATACCTAACCAAATTTGTCACAGAAATTGTTCAAGACAAATATCCTTTAATATTACAATAATTCAATCTTTCCATTTAACAAATTTACTTAATAAAACTGTTCAGAATGGTTCAATGATTTTTGTTAATAAGTATTCTGTTTAAAAAAAAAACTTATAATTTTGGAAGGACGCTTTCTCAATGCTAGTGTTAAGCCGTTGTAAAACTAGACTTCAAGTTACATTTCGTTCTAGCTAAAAAGCTTATTTAGATTAAAACAATCCAGACAAAGATGTGACATAGAGAGCATTAAAAAATGTGTTTATATTATTAGATATTAAAATTGTGTTACAATTTTATTAATATTTTATGAATAACCTTAAAATAGACAATGACTGAAACGATAATAACAAACTACACATAAAATTGTCATAACAAAAATATTGATCTAACACACAGGCTTTTTAAAAACCACCATAACATTTCCTCAAAATCCATTATGAAAACTGCACATACAAAATAGTTTTACTTAAAACTGAAAACAAAGAATAACAAAACATTCAAGTTTGAAACAAATGTTACTTTAAAATGATCTAAATTTATTTTAAATAATAATTATAATATACTAACTCAATCCATTAAAACTGTTAAACAATCCATTAAAACATTAATTAAACAATATGACTATCATAAAACTACAGGTTGTTCTAATCTAGTGAATAAACAGTTTTAAAATGTGTACTCTTTATCCTCAAACTATACTACAACTAAATATGAATTAACATTTATGAAAAAGTAATGAAAATCCAAAAGCCATGAATATTTAATTTACCCTGCCAACAAAGCAAACACTGGAAAAAAAATTAGTCATATTGTTAACTTACACCAAATTGTTTATAAACGATTAAAAAAAAATAAAATATGAAGGGTAAATGTTAAAAGCAAAATAAAAAAAAGGGGGGACTTACATAGCAGCATTACGAGCAGGCATGGGGCCACAGCGTGCGAGGAAGCTGAGGGTTGGGTCGCTTCGCATCTGAGGGTAGCTTTCATAACCATGTTTGTAGGTGCCCACCACTAGGCTACGGTCTGCATCCCTGTCCCACCAAGGGGCAGGGGCCTGATCACAATGGGGTGGATATATCGGCAAGGCACTGCGAAGGGAAGTGCTAATCATCAGTGGTTACAGCAGCACATCAGACATGGTCATGTGCCGAAGGGCATGCCAAGGAGGGGTTCATGCATTCTTTGCTCAAGGTTCTTCCTTTAGTAACTTTTAGCATATTTTGTTTAAAATATCATTAAAAAAATATAACACTTTTGTGTAAAAGTAAAAGTTAATCCTTCAGCAATATTTAATTTAATAAAAATTAAAATATTTTAATATGACATTTTAATTCATATGCATAGTTAATTATTTAACTATTGTACATGTAAATCAAGGTCTTTTCCAAAATGCATAACAAAAATATGCTATTCTGAAAATAAACAAAAATGTATGATATTCAAATTTTTTTTTTTTTTAATGGGCAAATTATTACTGCTATAACATGAAAAAGTTATGTAGTACAAATGCATTTGATGGTTTTTTTTTTTTGAAAAGTTTACTGAAATGTTAAAACTCAACATCTAAACAACTTTCAATTTTGTTTACTGTTTAAAATATAGTTTCAATATTGTGGTTAGTGCAAAATTTCTCCTAATTACAGGTGTAAGGTTTTTTTACACATAAAGAAACAAGAGCAAAGATTAAAACAAAGCTGATGTTGGGATTAGGAATGGCACAGAAAAAAATCATAAACACAATGTAAATTATTACAAAAAACCAAAGTATGAAACATTAAATGTAGTGACAAAATAATAAAAAAAAGCAATTCTTCATGATAACAGAACTTCTCTCTAGGTACATCCAGAATCACAAACAAAAATTTAGTTTATAAAAAGTAACTGCAGCTTTATAAATAATAAAAACCTGTGTATATTTATTCTACTTTACATCCAGGTCAAACTAAAAATAACAATGTTTAACATTTAACCACATTTATGAAACATATATTTATACAAAATATACATAACAATATATTTTATATAAACCATATGTAACACATGCTTATAAACTTTCAAAAGACAAAAAAAATTAACAAATTTGTTACACAACAACAAATATTTATATATATCTCGTGATATTTCACATCAACCATTATTTTTCCGTTGAACTGACTTTATAAAGTTATTATTAGTAAATGTAAACATGTCTACAATTACCAAAAATAACTTATGATTTTTTTGACTAGGAGACTGACAGACTTACCTTGGTAAGAATCCACTCTGTAGTCTTGAAATAGAAACACATAAAAGCACTTAAACAACTTCTGGATGTAGAGGTAACACTCCAGAATGGAAATATCAACACAGGAATTCACATCAAACCGACAAACCACCTACAATATCTCCATTTCGACAGCAGCCACCCAATAAACATAAAACGATCCATTCCATACAGTCAAGCAATCAGGGGTAAGAGAATCTGTTCGAATGATAGGGAATTGGAAGATTTTAATAGAAAGATATCAACAGCTTTCCAGAGAAGAGGATACCCAAAAAGACTCATTGAAAACCAAATTCATTCAGCACAATCCTCGGTTCACCATAAACCACAAACAGAACAAAATAAACTGTCTTTAATAACAGACTACCATCCTGGTCTACATAAACTCAACAAGATATTGAGAGATGGCTTCAAAATTCTTCAAGCTTCCGTCTACACCAAAAATCTTTTCACTGATCCACCGCAAATTTGGTACAAGCAACCTCCCAACTTGAAAAACATCCTAGTACATCCTAAACTACCAGACCCTGATGCAGAGAAACCACACAAACTTCCTCATGGCTCCTTCCCATGCAATAGACCTAGATGCAAGACGTGTCCAATACACCCCTCAGCAACTAGTTTCAATAGCCATACAACAAAAATGGTCTTCAAAATACAGGGGCATCATAATTGTACATCGAAAAATGTCATATACCAGCTACAATGTAAATTTTGCTCAGCACAGTACATAGGCCTGACCACGGATTGTCTGAATATCAGAATGAATGGCCACAGACATGATGTTAAAATTATGAATATGGATAGGCCAACAGCTCAACATGCTGCGAGTCACAACATCACAACTTTTGATGACTGCTATACCACAAAAATAATTAAATCACTCCCCCCTGATTGCAATCCCTCAGAACTGAGAAGATGGGAACTATCATACCAGTGGTATACCAAATCCAGAGAATCCCCTAACCTCAACATCAGATAAATCCATTCATATATTTTGTTTTTTTTTTGTTTTTTTTCCAAATAGCCTCAGACATCTCTAATCTCTTTTCCCCTGACAGACTTATATAAACTATAATCACTCATATGCTCATGGAAAAAAAAAATATATATATATATATATCTTTAATCTGTGCATCTGTGACATCTGATTTCTACTCTACACAATCTGTGATACAATTTATAATTATTTTATTTCATTCTCTCATATTTCTGTTTGTGTTTTCTCTTTGATTGACAAAGACCACTGTGTGGTTGAAATATATCATTGTTTAAGTGCTTTTATGTATTTTTATGTGTTTCTATTTCAAGACTACAGAGTGGACTCTTACCAAGGTAAGTCTGTCAAGTCTCCTAGTCCAAAAAATCTAAATAATCTTTACCAACCAAAACTAACCTAAATATATATATACAACTTTGCCTACTTTTTTTCATAAATGGAGCAAATTTAGTTGCAAAAAACCTAGATTTATCTAATAAAATTTCGTTTTAAAGGACGATTATAAAAGAAAACCTCAATCTCTTTCAGGAGTATATAGTTGCAGTAACAGGGGCCATAAGGAAGCTACATATACCTAAATAACTTTGTTTTCTTCCCAAATAACTTCATTTTCTAAATTAAATTAGAATTATTTACAATTTCATTATTACCTACCAAACAAATTTATTTAAAATGTAAAAGAGAAATGATTTTGTTTGGTTGCCATTTTATAAGTTGTATTATAATTAACTCATTGAAAAAATTGTAATTATTTCAGCAAAGAATACAGCTATCTGATAATTAAAATAGTTTCAAAATTATTGTCTCAATATTTTTTAATCATTCTAAAACCGTATTAAATTTATAATTTTTATGCATTACAAAACACTAACAGCAATAAAGGCAATTTAGGCCAAAGTCACTTAGAAATTTATTTAAAATAAACATGCAAAATTGTCATAATAAAATACAATTTCACCCTTGTAATTTTATTTAGACAATAAGTTAGAATATTGAATTGCATTGATAGCATTATCAATATGGTAATACAATAATTATATATGATGTACCATAGAGAAAAGAACCAAGTGCAAAAAATGAACTTAAAAATGATAGGTTGCTTAGTTAAGCCGTTATTTAAGGTTGCAGCAGCATGCAACAAGCTAACTATATTTAGGCATTTTAAAGTTACCTAACATGGGCCCCATCCGAGATGTGCTGGACTAAATCTCCAATGATCTCATGTTTTATGTAATATAACATCCTTACCCTCAGTAATACCCTGCAACACACAATTTTATCAAAAAATAAGCTTATATCATGCAATAAAAAAACAGAAATATACATATTTGAAGTTGTTTCATAAAAACACTGTATTAGAGCCAAGGACCAAATACAAGATTTAATGATTTTGATACTTAAATTGTATATAATATTGTTAGGAAGCAAAGATCAAAATATATTTCAAGCAAATCTATGACTTTTCAGAGAGATGATAAAAAAATTTATAAATCATACTTTACCTTTTGGCAATATTTATACAAAAGGATTAGATTTTATTTTTAAAAAGGTGTATAAAAAGATAGCTTAAATGAGTCAAAATAAACTTAAGCATTTATTAAATAACCCAAAAGATAAAATTCCAGTGTTGGAAAAATCAGGAATTTATAATTATAATAATTGGTAGCACATGTTGCGACGGGCAAGGAGTCTGTCGCAATAGCCATTGCAAGGGGAAATAGGTTGACATAAAATGATTTTTTATATCCAAAGCTGTCAGACAAGCAAATCTATCTCAAAAGGGTCAGGGATTTAGCGTTAATAATAAACATAATTATTTGGAAAGGGGAAAACTGTCAAAGTCAACCTAGAAGTACAATCGACATTTCAAAAGATGCAGGAGAGTCAAAGAAATAAAAAATCAAGGATAGCAAAAATCCCGAAAACACACCGGTAAAGAGTTATACAGTCAGAAAGGAAAACAGCTAAAATATCGACCTGTTTATTGATTGATTTTCCCAGGCGCCAAAAGTACAAAGAGCAATGCGTGCGCATCCAGGAATGCAAAACTACGTCTTATATTGGGGATCTGATTGGTCAAGGGCAACATGAGAAACAGTGGCCTGGAGGGGATTCCTACGGGAGAAGGAGAGAGGAACGGCGTCACCAAGCAGCGTTTTGTTGGACATGAAAGCGTGCATATCACAAAGTAAGCTCCGGTTGAGACAATAAAATTTCCAAGTGCCAATTGTCGAACCGTAAGAATGGTTCACCAGTGTAGGGACGTGGTGTTAAATGGAGCCCTTTTGGGTGGAAATCCACACGAAAGCGGCCTCCAAAGCAAGATGAAAATGTGCCACGTCAGTATTATGTTTCAAGTGTTTCGAGCAATAAGAAGATTTAAAACTTACTCCGCGTGGGTTAGAAAAAGTGACAGTGTTTCATAGGGTAAAATTCAAAAAAGTAAAATTAGTAAATAACTAAACCAATGTATAGAGCAACAGTATAAATTTTACAACAGATATGTGAAAATTGCAACTTTCGAACAGTGATTTAAAAAGTTCAAAATTAAAAATATTACAATTTTGCAATAAAAAGTTAAAGAAGTTTGAAATTTAAAATTATTAAGGGAGATAGGAGTAGTTATGGCGAGAACAAGCTATTAGAGCGGAACCTGACATCCATAACAAAGGAAAAATGGACTTCAAGATGGTGGTCAAATTAATCCGAAGCTGTCTGGACAACGAAGGACACTTAGGTCAAGGAAGAAGACCTAGAAGATTTAATGCAAAACTCAAGGTTTGGAGTCATTTCAATACAGTTTAGTATTCTCACCGCGCTTGAGTGACCGCTACCTTGTGCTAGCGAACTGAACAGGTGCGAGCGGAGTGGAGCAGGGGAGCTTGTGCCGCCCCACCTCGCTTGATCCCTACCACTGTTGTACCTCACGTGTCACCACACAAGTTGATTCACTGTGTCTGGCGTCAAATGTTTCATAGTTTCAGAAGTATTCCCGAGCAAATTTAAAGAAAAGTTTGAAAACATTTTGAACTTCATGAATTAAACTGAACGCAAGAACTTCCAGCTGCAGTCAATAACAATTCTAAGCATTTAAAGGTAAGTTTTTGTATTCTTGAGACAAAATAAATGATTTTAATGAAATTATAATTGTTCTTGTACTCTCAAGACAAACAAAACTATTTTAATGAAATTATAACCATTTATAATTGTGTAATTATAAAAATACTAATTTTGTTGTCAAATTAATAGTTAACAACACAACTTTTAAGTCGTACATACTTCAAAAGGTACATTACTAGTAGAATATATTCCATAAAACATAATTTTACATTAGGAATTGTGTATTTTTTCATATGATAGTTTGCTTGATTTTAAACTGTGTATGAATACAAATTAGAAGTTAATGTTCATTACATATTTTCATTATTTTTATTACCGTCTTCTTCTAAAGCAATTAAGTTCCTAAACAATGAATTTAACCCCCTAAATCTAATAAAAATAAACTCACTTGTTTGCATGTCTGCCAAGATGTTTCCTATAATTACTTTCTAGTAGCAGATCTCCATCATATTTCTCATGACGACTCCAATGATCAACTATGTCATTCAGTTCATTACCACCCATGCCAAAAATCCGACCTTCCTTGAGTTTGAGTTTCCTTGCTTTTTTACCTCCCCCTCTTGGAACTGGAGAATGTAGACCTGTAAATTCTTTTTTTTTAATACTGATATTTTCAGACAGGGTTAAAATTATACTGTTAACCAGAAATTACATTTTTTTATTTGCACAACTTATATAGAATATGAGCAATTATTTCTATAAAAATACTAGATATTTGTCTTTTAAATGGCTGCTTTTATGCCAATTAAAGTAAAATCAAGATATTGTACACAAATTTTAATAAAATTAGAAATTAACTATCGAAAAACTTAAACGTGGAATACTTTCAAGTCTACAAATAATATTTTGAGAATAAACAAATGATTTAGTTAATTAGAGCTTAGCTAGTGAGAACTATTCACAACAGTAAATAGCAAACTCAAAATCTCACAAAAACTTAATTTTTAATAAACAAACATTAGTTCACAACAGACTAGTTTCTGCGATGATGTGTGTTTGTTTATTAAAAATGATTTTTTTGTGAGATTTTGAGTTTACTATTTTGATATTTACCGTTGTAAACAAATGATGTATGAAAATATTAAAGGTAGTATAGGTAATATACCAAACCTTAAATTCTTTTGTAAGAGTTTTACACAAATTATTGAATTACTTTACATCTTTTACAAATTATAACAAATTTTAATAATAGTTTTTATAACTTGGCTAATTTTATAACTTAGCTATTCGCAATTTCCTCACCAACAAGAACTTTTCAACATATAATGCATAGCATTTCTATAGCTCTAATAGTTGTTTCCTATATTCCTATTGGGGTTTTATCTTAAATGGTTTTACTATGTAGATGCCTTGATACTAGATTCCTTTTTACTCTTTTTTGTATAATTTTTTAACACCTGGTTCAGTAAATTAGAATTGAGAGCATATATAGGGTTCTTTATTTAAGTTGATTCTGCATTTTGTTTTGGTAGCTATATAAGTGAAGAATCTTTGATTAAAAGATATATAGTTGGAAAAGTTAATAATGCCAAAATGTTTTCTCAAATAAGACTTTGAATTAACCTAGTAAATGAAGCCAACACTCATATGTCTCCTTGCAAACAAATAAATGTGTCAACAACAATTAATCTTGTACCATCAAATAGTTGCTAATTGTAACACATTAAACTCAATAATCATATAATATATTAATTACTGATAACAAGTTATACATCTGAACAGCCGCAAAAAAGCTGAATGCCCACAATAAAAAATAAGAAACTTTATTGACAAACAAGCACAAACTGACTAACGAGCTTCTATTTATATGAAGTTAGCTTCAAGTATATTCAGCTACTATTTTATTGATGGCAATGGGAAAAACAAAAAACTCTTAATTTGTAGTTAGAGGGGATAGTTGGCTAAATTTTACTTTCAGAATCTTCTGAATTGTTTTCTTAGTTTGGTTTTGCAATTTTTCTTATTCTTCAGTGTTGATATCTCAAATTTTCCTGGACCAGATGCGGCAGCCCCTTGGAAATGCTTAAGGAGCCCTAGGGGCTCTGTGGAGCATAGGTTGGGAACAACACTGAAATAAAAAACAAGTAATTCTGTGCTTAGTTTTGATGTACTTTTGAAAGGTGCCAAATCTAAACTAGGTTTTCACAAATCTAAACATTATTGCAATGGTCATGTACAATAATTTAGACTATTTCTTTAGTGATCTAAAATATATACTGCCATGAAGAGAACTGACGGCCAAAAATATTAGAAGTGTTCCACTGAAAAAGATTCTGTGCATTAGTACTTTGAACCTAGTTTTAAAATATTTTTAAACCAATTTCAATTTATGTTTTCGTGTAATATGAATTATTTTAAAATACTGAATAGAATAGTATGAAAGATTCACAATTTCATTTTAATTAAGCTGGTGTTTAAATGGTATTTGACTTCAACTAGTGAAGATACAAGCTATTTTATAAAAATGTATATTTTACATCAACAGGTACGTAATTCTTAAGAGCCAAATTAACATATGAAGCAGAATAAGCTAAATGTTAAACAATTATTAAAATGGATTTGTTTTCAACAATGATAAATGAAATTGCCACTTCAAATCATAAAAGAGTACTCACAGACCTGTTGTTGGTATCAATAATGACTTGTTAAATTGAGAATGTAAGTCTAATCAAAATATCAAGGTTTAAAATAATCGATTTGTTGTTGGTACAAACAATTTTTTTTTCTTGACGTTTTCTTTGTCATTTTCTAAGTCAACTATTTGTATTGTTCAAAAACAGGAAAATGTATGCTCTAGAAAAAATGTGTTGACCGCACTATTTATTTGCAGCTGTAGTTTCTTCTACACAATAGCATATGGGTCAGTGGCTAATACTGTGTACCGGTACCAAACCTGAGTAAAGTTGTAAGGATCCATCAGAACAGAACATAAGTCACTAGTGATAAAAACAGGCTAGTGATCAACAGAATAATGTCATGGCAATAGATAATATCCTGTTACACAAGGTATTACTATTTAAAAATACAAAAAAAATTGTGTTTGAAGGTTACCTGACTGAAAAAACTGATTGGCAGTCAATGGGTTTTGTCACTCCCAATGTTTTCGATTCATCACACTTATTAACACTTTAGCTGCCAGGCAAAATATCGGGCGTTTTCCTGGAGAATTGGCAAAATATTTGAATAATGTGTACTTATGTTTTGTTCCCCTATCATATCTAAGTATGAATATAGGTTTTTCATCATAATACATACACATACACACACACACACACACATATATATATATGTGTGTGTGTGTGTGTGTGTGTGTGTGTGTGTGTGTGTGTATAGATTTTTTAGATTTTTTGGACTAGGAGACTGACAGACTTACCTTGGTAAGAGTCCACTCTCTAGTCTTGAAATAGAAACACGTAAAAGCACTTAAACAATGATATATTTCAACCACACAGTGGTCTTTGTCAATCGAAGAGAAAACACAACAAGAAATATGAGAGAATGAAATAAAATGTATATATATATACACCTGTCAGACCAATTAGGCAGACAGTTTTTTTATAACATAAATGATATCTAAATAAACTCTGTCAGGCCCTTAACATTGTTTTTGAGGTATTTATATTTTTTTATCTCTCCTCTTAATATTTTTATTTTGTTTTGTGTGTAAACAATAACAAAACAAAAATTTCATGTTCCTGTTTTGACTCTTATCAGGAAAAGCTGTAAACATGTCACATGCGATTGATTTGTGGGTTTATAAATATTTTGTATATAGAACAAAAGAAGTGTAAACATATTCTTTGTCTGATAAGTAATGTGTCAGGTCTGATAAATACTACACAAGATTCATAACAAGCAAGAGTTTTGAAACCTAGTAATTTACTTCCTAGTAAGGATATGAGTTTATTCAAGTGTACCAATATTTGTAGTTAACTTCAACCAAGACCTCATTGTAAGAATTATTATACAACTATATATTTAGTCAATGCTTTGTAAGAATTATTATACAACTATATATTTAGTCTATTTTTTAGCTTTTGTGAAATTTTGAAAACAATACTGAAAATCAATATAATACGTCATTAAAAATTATTTATTTTACTGTGAAATTACATAAAGATAAACTTCTTTCAGTGAACCAATTTGTTTGATTGGAATAATCAACTCAAATTAACTAAAATTGTTAAGAAATATGTGTGGTTGTTGTTAAATACTGTGGACTCATTTTTCCAAAAGTAGCAACACCGGTTAAGTAGTAGGAATAAACCTAAAACATTACTAGACAACAATGTCAGACCTAGTGGCCCGACGGTATTCGGTTCAGCCTACCGAGCCGTCGGACCGATTGGCAGCTAAAGTGTTAAATAAAAAATGATTGTGTACACTTGTGTATGCATGGTCTCTTATGTATGTACATACAGTTATATATGTGAAAAGTATGAGATTTTTAATTGGAATTTTATGCAAAACCCCGTTTTTCATAGCTTGCACGATATGAAGGGTAAGAATTAAATTATCAGGATTTAATTCTATTATGCTAAATCAATTAAAATTCAACACATTTTCTATGCATCTTCAAAAAAAATTTACTTTGATTTTATCACATTACTTACCCATATGGTTTTTTGGAATATTACTTTCACCATTTTCTACTGGTGTAATGAGATCCCATATAAAACTGCGAATTTTATCATCTCCTCTATAAAATCTCAGGCAAAACAGCATCTACAAGTCAAAACACTTTGGTTAACTCATGTTGAACACGAGAAAACAACAATTTTATTTAATATTATTTAAAACACATCAACATTTATAGATCAATACCTATTTGTATCATAAGATACACCAAATTCATTAACAACAAAAATTAATTTTTCAACTCAACTACGATATTTTGTAATATTAATCTGAGCTAAAAATTTGTATTGCAGAACATAGTCGTGTAACATAAAATTAAAGCTATCTATTTGTCAAGCCTTCTCCTATAGAATTAACATACTTCAAAAGGTTTGTAGATTTCACTCACAACAGGACATTTTGATCAGACCTTCAATTCCACAACCATAACATCAATGTGCATTAGGCTACTGTTTTCCTGCATTAGGGTGCAAACAGAACAAGTGGGTTGCGGTAGATGAGTAGCTTGTGGTCAATGTCGACATCCATGTAAATAAAATGCACAGTAACATATGGAGACGAACATAACGGGTAGATCGAGGTGGAGATACAGTGCGATGCCTTGCAGGATGCTTTTTGAAAACAAACTGATTTGATTTTACATGGATGTTCACTGGGATGCCTAGCACGCTGCTTTGTTCTGATCGGTCTGTTCAAGGTCATCCAGCCCTTCCACATCACATCATATAACAAAATATATTCAAAAGTAATAAAATGTGTTTTTGACACCTGAAGGACCGTCTACACTTTAACTGGTGGACCAGAGCATAAATAATACAAAATTTAAATAGCCTCGGTGAAAACACTGACAATAAATATTGGAATTCCCTTAGAGACATCTTACAAATGGTACCAAGTATCATACAACAACTATGCTCCCGTAAATGGTGAAAAACTTGTGGCAGAATATCCTACTGGTGGGAACATAGTCAACACCCTGAAATATAAATCTGATGATTTGATTCACACAAGATCAGAAAGCTACTGCTAGCCTTAATCCATTTTGAAGATTTATAGAACCAAAAGGTGTACCAGATTTGGTTTTTAGTACAGTGCTTGAAATACAAAACTGGTTAATAACGGGACTTGATCAAAAACATCAAAAAACAATCACACTTTTTCAAAAACATTAAAGACAATAGGCTAAAAGGGTTTTCTTTAATTTCTAAAATATGACGGCCCTACAGTTCATTAAAAAAATTCATTAATACTAAATATTTACATTACTTTTTTCTTGTTTTATAGAATAAAATTAATAAAACTGAAGTTTCAAATGATTAAATACATTATGTATAATGTACTGAACACTTATAACATATAATGCTGTATTAGTAAAGGTAAGTTAATTGTTAATTGTGTAGTTCATATACATGCTTTTGTTAAAGTTCATATACATCATTTAGTTAAGTACTATTTATAAATGCATGTACTTTACTCTAATGTTGTCTAGAGTCCTACAAGTAAATTTTTATTTATTTTCTTGAATATTCGGGATATAAAAATTTGATTATACATTTACTTACAAAAGAACAAGAAATGTAGAAAATATGTCAGTCAAAACACTTCAGCTGAAAGCAGCATATCAATTGAAAAGGAACTGATACTATCCTTCCTAGACGCAATACATGCTAAACACAAACCTAAGCCAGTTTTGCATTAATTGGAGGAAGAGAAAAAACATTTAGCAGTCCACATTTCCTCCACCAACAAATTTTTCCAGAAAAATCGTTACAAGCTCTAGTTTAAATGTAATAACTTATTAGGTTTTTTTAACTTAAGACTAAATTTCTTCAAAATTACTCTGGATCTAAGTCAGCAAGGGAGAAATTATTTTAAGCAGAAGATACGAGATATTATTTTTTAAATTCAAATAATTTTGTCAACTCTTGAACTATAAATTGACCAGAATATTGCCTTATAAAAATCCTATTTCAATAGCGAGATAAATTACAGTAAGCTTGGGACTGACTGGGTGGCAAATTACAGAAATTCACATGAAATTGTGGGTATACATTAACACATAAATAGGTATGTAATGTAATTAATTTTGTTATTACATGATTTATGTCGGCCAAAAACCTAATAAGACTACCAGGAAGAAAAAGTAAGGTAATAAAAAGTCCCATTTTTTTGTAATAAGAATTTTTTTCTGATGATAGTGTATAATATGCAACAGCGTAGACAATGTTTGTTTTTACTGTGATGAATGGGGTAACGAATTAAAGAGGCTTTACTGTATTCAATAAACACAGGAGTTATAACAGGTTTTAATTCAATAAATGCTTATCAGATGAGTCAGTAAATATGTATAATATTGCTGCTTGATGATATGTATTTATTATGTTCAGCTTGGAATAAAAATTTAATAACAGATAATTAGGAATAAAATTTGAGGATGAAAATTGAAATCAAGAAATTTTGTATTGGCTCAACCCTACCTACTTCAAACAACTGTAGTTGTTTGAATATAACAATGAAATTAAACGCCAAAGTTCTTTTCAATTAGCTTCAAAAACTATTTATTTTCAAGTTTGTGCGTTGTAATATTATAAGTTTCACCATTCGAGACATCATGGACAATAAAATCTAATCCCATTATTTCCATTCGTTAATATTTGTCAGAAATTTTAAAAAATTCCTTATATTTGTAACATACTTACAATAACACGAGCACAATCTTCAATGTCACATTCTCGCCAGCCTTCACGGAACTGGCCATGAGTTATTATATCTGTCCAACGACCCCAGCTAAAATAAACAGGTTTTTTATAATTTAAGTAACTAAATTAATATGAAATAATATAATAGAACGTATAACAATACAAGTAATATAATTAATAAAAGCATATAAAATACAGAAAACAGGTAAATTATTCATCATAGATTAATTATAAAACATTTTTACTTTCAAAATGAATAACAAATTAAAATTTTTTATTAATGGTAATCACATTTGCATTAAAACTAAAATTCAGTATCATGAATATTTAAAAAAAATATATTGCAATACTTCTCAATATAAAATTTGAAACATTTATTTTTATATATATTTATTTATCAATTTAATAGACAAAATAAAACCTCTTACTTTATCTTCTTTAACTTTTATATTTAATTCCTAGAAATTCACAAAGTATAATATTATGTTTTATTAATTTCTCCACTGTGTCTACCTATACTTAAACTTAGAAAAATTATCTTAAAATCCTTGTTTTTATATACTTACTAACTCATTTATAACCACTTGAGTACCTTCTTTTGCCTTTCCTAATATTAAAATATTGTTCTTCTTTGACTTTTTTCAGATTAACTCCATATCAAAACTATAGAATGATATTCTTAAGAATACAGTTTAAAATTTTGATAATGGAGTCAATCCAAAACGTCGTCAACTAAGAACAATGTTTTGATGTTAGATAAAGGAAAACGCGGTACTCAAATATAAAACCATATTCGTAACGATAACAAAGATGATTATATTAATAATTTTGTATGTATGCATTTAATTGCATTAGAGAAAAAATTAATACAGGATACAAGTAACAAATTAGGAATAACTGCTAATAATACTTAAAATTTATTTTTATATTTAAAGTAAAGTTCCCATACCCAAAAGTAAGAAGTCCTCGTTCGACTTTGAAGCACTCACTACGTGCCCAGCTTCCATAAGGAATTTCTCCTTCCCTCGGAACATAGTCCTCACCAAAATATTTATGTTTATGTTTTTTGCTAAGTTTATGTTTGTTTCGACGACTCCCTCTTCCTCTTCCAACACCTATTGCCGTATCTTCATCCGTCCCTTCAGCACCACTAGACGATTCTAGGTCAGACATGTCCATTACAGCCTCATCATGACCATACCTTTTAATCTGTGTCCTTCTTCGAGGTTCTGATATTACCAATTCATTCTAAAAATTAAGAAAATGATATTGTATATATATTATTATGTAATCTGTTATACAACTTCTACAAACACCATATTTCTAAATACGAATAGAGTCATAGTTGAAATGAAAAATAACAGACAAACTCCTTTATTAGCACATACGTTAATGATGAGATCAAATAGTTTGTTATCAATAAATATTTACATGGTAAATTAATTATATTTATTGTAATAAAAAATAAAGAATATATTTAATGAAGGGCAACACATAATGATTCAATCTAATAAGAAAAATTGTACAGAATAAATAAAGGGTTGAAACAGAACTTTAATCAACTTCTTTTTAAAAATTATTAGTTGTTTCTAAAAACCACCATTAGGCAAGCAACAAGCAATTGCATACACTGATGGTTCCTCAGATAAACTCCTCAATAAGGGAGATGCAGGCATCCTCTTTCTTCTTCCCGATGGAAGTAAATGCCAGTAAAAAAAAATACAGACCTGATTGTCTCAAATTTCCCCAGCAAGCTTCTGCTGATTAAGGAAGCTGTCACTCTTTATCTAAATGACTCCATTTTTTCAGGCCTTAAAAGTAATGGGTTAAGTACACAGAAATGTCAGAATTCAAGAAGATAATCTCGACTCTTAAACTCAATTCTTTTAAACTCTAAGAAGTCTTTACTTAAATTGACTACATAATTCAATATATCGCAAAAGCAAATATAACAGGACGAATCTCCAAACAACTTTAGCAAAACAGCAGTAAATTTACCATTCTAAACCAAAACAGATAACTCTATTGTGATTATATTTCCTAATTTTCTCTGAGTGGAGATAATTCATCTTCTCATTATTACAACATACTGAATTATTTATTTACTGTCCTCCTAATCTAATGGTTAAAATAAATGTACCATAATGGTTGATTTATTAAATAGCCTATTTAATGCTTTTCAAGATTAGTAAGATTCGGTTACCATTAAACACCGGGTTCGTTGAAAGTAAATTTTAACCATGTTATTTTTTTTTTTTTTTTGATAGGTTATTATTTATTGACTGATGGGTAAACAATTAGCATCAGCAATTAGATATATTATATTTAGTTCTCTTAATAATATGTTCATTTAAAAATGGAAATGTTTAACTCACTGTCTCCAATACTCTAATTTACCCACACATTGTATAAATTGCAATAATAATTTTTGTTAATTTTCACAAATGAATTTATTAACAAAATTAAATAAAGAAATAAGAAGAATATGGTAAAATATAGATATTTAAACAAAAAATCCAAAGTAAATTCAAAAACAAATTCATGTCAAATCTGATTTTGTATATTGGATGAAATAACAAAGATAGAAATTTTTGTTTCTTAATACAATTATAGTGACATTGCGACCGTGAGTATTTATGTGTGATGAAAATAGGCTAGTAACATTCAGTTTGTTTTAGCTGTTGACAGTGTGCCAAACTAGAACTCAAGCAGATATCAATAAATTTAATTAATCTATAGAAATCTGGGCATGATTTCAACATTAGCAATGTCAGTTGAATTTTTGGTGAGGACTGATTGATTTAAAATTTTTTCTCAACATGAATCTAGTAATTATGATTACGAAAAATGATCAATTAGAAAATATCAAAATAACTAAAATACAAAATAATAATAAAAAAGTTCCACTTATCTAAAATATATATATTTGGTTCTTTGCAAGTGAAAATATTCTCACAGTAAAAAACAACTCAATTGATGTGAGGAATTAATGTATACTTACTAGGTTTTAAAAAAATATACACAACTAGACCTAATAAACACTGTGTGCAAAAAAATTTTTTTTGAACAACTATTAATGTGCTGTTAGCATTCCTCTCTTTCGTCCACAAAGTTTACTCAGTTGAGTAATAACTTGAGATATTTTCATTTAACTTGATTTTAGTACAATATATTTAAAATACACCAAATACATTATTTATTTTCATTTATTAACACATTGAAGATAGAAGTTATCTAAAATACATTAAAATATTAAAACAATTTAAAATTTTTAAGTAAAATATAAAAATTTAGTTAGATTTTTTATTCAATTAGTTATTTGAAGGTAAACTGGAAACTAAATGGCAGGGGATGAGTCAGAATAAAAGGTGAAATTATTGGATGGTTCTGGAAAGGGAAAAAGGGACCTGTGCTTATAAACCTAAAATCGACATTTACAAATTAATGGCAAAACATTTTTTGATGTATAATTTTATGTATTCATACCTCCTGTATACAGAGCTATAAATTAATTATTAATGTAATATATAGATGAATGCATTACTAAATTTTGTATACAAGCTCTGTTGCACATAAAAAAAAATTATTTCGAGAAATTTTACATAAATAACTCAAGCCAAAATAATTTCTTGAATAATTTGCGAGTATAAACTTATATTACTTGATAGGTAAAAACATTTGAAATGAATTTAAAAAACAATATTATTTTAAAGATTACCTTTTCCCCACGTTCTGAAGTATCAATATCTGCTTTTTTGGCCCATTTCTTCCAGAAATCAGGATCGTCTATGTCGATATCTGCTCGAATTCCAGATGAAGCAAAACTTGCTTTGGAAAAAGTAGATCCTTTTTCAGACTCTAGGGTAATAATTTGTGTTCGTCGCTCCAATATTTGATCAATGTCTTCTTCACAAAATTTATCCCCAGAACTGTCTTCTTCCATTATTGCACCATATGCACCTTCAAGATAAACATAACTATTAAATAAACTAATATAACTACATAAATTTTTATAAACTAAATATAACTATTAATTAGTAAAACAACGGCCAACAAAACCTGTCTATGACAGAGATAATTTATTAAAAATATATCTTTTTTGTCATTCTCCTATCTTGTTTAACCTTCAAAATATTGCTCACACAAAAATTTCAAGGGATTTTTTTATAGTAATTATTTAAAGCTGTAAGTATTTACTTCTCATATTACTACCGAAAAATAAAGGCAAATTTTACATTTGCCTTTGATTTAACTGGACCTCATGTGAAACCCAATTAATAGGATCGAGAATTTTTCAACAAAAAATCATTCCTGGTTAGGTTTAACCCTTTGCACTCCGACAATAAAAACACTTGTTTAGCAAGGCACTCTGAACCCTGGTCTGCACAAGCTTAGGTAATTGCCGCATCTACTCCGAGACTTCATTGTATGCACTATGGGTTTGATGGCTTTCAACATGTTTATTCTATCAGTTACCTTGTCATTTATAAAAGCTTTAAATAATTAGTAATTTGCAATTAAACAACTTCATGTAAACAAATCAAATAATTAAATAAAAATTTTATGTTATTTATATTTCCATTGCGTGATAATGTTCTCAAAACAATACAGGGAATAAATTAACAAAAGAGAGACTTTTAAATTTCAACACTAGTAAGCTTTAAAAAATCAAACAAAACTATTAAAAAATTTATTCAGTAAACAGGCACTTAAAATAGTACTTGTGTATGAAAACAAAGGCGTGTTGTTTGTATTAATAGCTTTTGCCAGAACCAACAACCTAGAAAAATAACAAGGTTTTGTACAAAATTACTTTAAACCTCACAAAATGTTGCACTGTAATTTAAAAATGTCAAACTATAACCGGTTTAGGGGTGGAACGCCATAAAAAAACCAGGTTATACTCAGCCTCTGAATGGATATGACAAAAAACATTACAGGGTATAACCCAGCTTTGAATTTGGTGCCAAGGATGTTGCTCTGATGGTCAGATAACATAATTGTTTTAAAAACTTGTTTTTGTAAAACCAAGAGATGATAAGAAGGAATGAAAACACAAGGAAAAGATGACTTATGGGGAGGGGCCAGAAGAGAGAATTTAGTTATCATAGATGTTAGTTCCAACTACCAACGTTTTAGATGGAGGTTATTTTCAACAAATTGGTTATTAAATAAAGTTTTAGTTTCTTTCAATAAGATAATCTCATTTATTTGAAAATGTTGGTACCATATGGATACATTTTATAGATGGA
The DNA here is from genome assembly GCA_036971475.1 of Prosapia bicincta. Taxonomy (NCBI): domain Eukaryota; kingdom Metazoa; phylum Arthropoda; class Insecta; order Hemiptera; family Cercopidae; genus Prosapia; species Prosapia bicincta. The sequence goes on along the minus strand of JBAIZL010000001.1, from coordinate 49,911,665 downwards.
AGCTATTTTTAATAAATTGGGTTTTTTATAAAAAGTTTTAGTTTCCTTCTAAAAAATCATCAAATTCATTTGGAAAGTATTTTTATTTTAAAAAATTACATGTTCACTTTAAATATTTAAAGGTGAAACTATTTTTCTTGTTAACTTTATATAAAAATACATAGTATTATATTAAACTACACTGAAATTAATCTACACAGCAGAGATACTTCATTTAAAAAATCATTCAATTACGCATCAGCATTACTCCAAGTGGATATATGAAATTGACAAAACAAAACCAGGTAAGGAAATTTTACAAAACTACGTGTGCTAAAATAGAGCTTAAAATTCTCATATTTAAATGAAAATATTACTTTTGGGTTCATTAACATGTGATGATTTTTTTTATATATGATTCTGGAAATCCATACAATGAAAGGGCCTAGTGTGAAACATAATCAGAATACAAAAAAGCTTTAATGAACAAATTAAAATTCAAATGCAGATGATGTTTTCAAGATACTCATGGTATTGTGCCTTTCACTGGGTTTAGACTGGTTTCTGAAGATCATATTATTAATCAACATTGCTGCCATAAGATTTATATTTTTAAAAAAAACTCATGGAATGGTGGATCAGAAAAAAATCTCAGCAATGCACTGACATATACACCATATATACTCACCTGCATGGGCGCCCATACACACGGGCAGGGAGGGGCCGTGGCCCCCCTCAGCTCCCAGAAATACAAATTAAAATTATCATGACTTTCGTACAAACATTTCTTTTTTATTTTCAGCTGATGTGGAAGAACTATATTTTAATTATAATAAATTTTCACAGTAACAATATAAATAGTATATTTATGCGATTCTGCTATATTAACACCTTGACTGAACGAAGTCGGTTTTAAGTAAGAAATTATCGAATATCCATATTATGTGATTATGTCAATGTGGACCAGTTAATGGTTGCGTCAATTAAAGGAAAACAGCTAAACAGGACACGACTAATATCCTAGACGCTGACACAGCGAGCCAGCTATCCCAATGATAAGGAAAACGTGACAGGAAGGACAACCTAGGCCCTTCCGACTGACGCCGCATTTCTTCTCTGTTGCATGTCATCTGCGTTCGACATTGTAGTACTATATTGGTTAACTTAATGTTAACAGTTTATTATATGTTATAGCCTGTGTTACATTATCTTTAATTGAATTGTAGAAATTGACGTTTTAATTTGATTTATCTTTATTATTAGTCCAGGAAACGAAGCTTAAAATAGGAAAAAACTTCGCAAATTTTTCGGAAAAGACCGATTTGCATACAAATTTGGGATTAAGCTCAACTTACCCTCTACTTCAAAATCTATATAGTGCCGACGGGCGCTTTTTATTTTTTAAGCGTAAAAACTACCCCTTATTGTCAAAATCTATAAAAAAGCGTAAAAAGAGTGAAATTTGATTCAGATGAATTAAAAATAATGATTGTCTGATGCTCTAATTGTAATTGTTAAATATTTCGACCCTCTAAAAATTCATTTTCAAGGTTGAAAACTACCCCTAATTGCTCAAATTAGTAGAAAAAGCCTAAAGAGGATAAAATTTGAATCTGCTTACTTAAGTAGGGCCTATACATTTATTGATTTATTTCACAGGGGTAACTGAATTGGAGGTGAAATCTTTCGCCAGTCGTAACTAACTAACGAAGCATTTTTTCTCATTTTTAGCGTTATATGAGCAGTTCCTCCTGAAACGCGCAAACACCCTGAACCTAATGAGATATTTCAATAAAATCAGATACTCGACTGTCATGCCTCGGTTAAAATTTAAAAAAAAAGCCACTTATAAAACTGAAATAATAGCCTATATTTAAAAAACTTCCAACCTCAAACTAATTTGTCGGTTACTATCCTATCCTATAATAAATGAAATGACGCAAAAAAAGCTTTTTATTATATTTTTTAGTATTTTAAGGAATAAAGATTCACTCATTCTATAAAAAAATAAATTAATCGATACAAAAAAGCCTGTAAAAATTAGAAGTTTTGAATTTTCTAAAGTGCCTTAAAACTCACCATTTTAACCCTAATTTTTCAAAATTTCCCCAGACCCTCCTTTTCATGGAGGGAATCCCATCCCCCCAGGTATCAGATTGGGCCCCCCCCCTATAAAATTATACATGGGCGCCCATGCTCACCTGAAAGGAAAAAAAGGCACAATTATATTGAAAAGCGTAAGACTTGAGCCTGTCTTGAACATTTACAAGTAAAGAGCAAATGAAAAGGTTTGTTACAAAAATAATTCCTAAAATATTTTGGGTAAATAAATTGTGTGTGTATAAAACCATTTGTTTTCAAAGTGCATTGATAAATGAGATCCTTAGTATGAACTTTTATGGCATAAAATGTTTAAACTATTTGAACCAGAAGGCAGGACGTTTCTAAAATAATTTCACATTGTACATAAAAGCTTATATGTCCAGCAAATAATTCAACTACTCTCTTAAATAATTACCATTCAATTTACAAAACATTAAAATTGTTAAGAACCTACCTTTTTTCAACAAATCTTCAATTTCCTTTTTTGACAACTGTTTATTGTTAATTTCTTTACCACCTTGAGACGTGTTCATACTTTGAAGAATGGCTTTGTCAAGGCCTAACTTTAAAGAAGCTTTATCAAACATTTCCCTTTCATATGTGTTGCGACATAGAAGTCTATACACTTTCACCATTTTCTGTTGACCAATACGATGACACCTTGCTTGGGCCTGAATTTACATAAAATGTCAATTTACAATTACAGAGGAATCTGATCTTAAAATGTTCTTAATAAAGGAAAATAAGGAGAATTACAAATAAAAATTGTTATAAATTATATAATTGTTGTTAAAAACCATTTGTTAGTTTATGTGTATCAAGTCCTATAAAATATCTTGTATTGGAATTATAAAATCAAACCTGAAAACATTATCTTGATATATTTTAAACTATAAACTTTCATACACAAAAATGATTCCACACTGCTTTAAGTTTTTCCCTAACCTATATTGTTAGCATTATCCTGTTGAGTGACGGCATACCACTTCACAATGTGAAGAGTTGTATTGTCATTCAAAAGGCTCTTGATAATGCTAATGTAGGTTAACACACAAGCTCATGTGTGTGCCCGCACACACACACACACACACACACTAATATCAACAGTCATAATGATCCAAAAACATCACGTTTTATGTAAAACAAACGGGGAGGAAAAGTAAAATCAATTGATAGGGAAATTATTAATATACTCATCTTCATTTCTGTTAGGAATATTTCTATATGTTTCAGTACAATTTTCTGCCATTCCTAACTTTTCAATATTCTGTTCTGTTGCATTGAAAAGTTAGGGATGGCAGAAACAAACATATATCAATTGATAGTTTTCAAATAAACCAACATTTTTTTTTTTTAATGCAACATAACTGAATGAATAAATCTAATATATTAATACTAATCCAGTAGCTGCCGCAAGGATTACAGACAATCTCATATTAAGGAATCATATTATGAAAAAATCAATATATGTGAAAGGTAAATAAGGTCGAAGTGTTTTTTTATTATGTTTATTACATGGTTCAACAATTTTTTTTTTTTTTTTTAATTATGCTTGATTCAATTAGTGTTTAACAAAATCTACAATGGATTAAACTAATCTGACATGAAGTATGCATATAAAATATAACAAGCAGAAGAATTGTTACAAAATTTGACTATAGTAATAAAACTGTCTGGGATTGCGAAGTTTGGTAAGTACAATTTAAAGTAAGTGCCTGATTTAAATTGTACTTGTAGGGTCATAGAATTAAAATTACTTAATGTATTGCTAAGCCTACATTTTGTTCAGTAAACACTTGTGACCATAATACTATAAGATCAATGCACTACTTCTGACATCTTGATTACATGGTTGGTTATTGTTATCATTATCAAATATGCTTCTAACAAATATGACTACAATAAGCGCCTGGTACTTTATAATAATTATATTAATATATTATAATTTGTTTTAGTTTAATAACATAAGTTTATTGCTTGACTAGCTACCTCCATATAAAATTAGTATGAGCTAAAAACTGGGATGATTTGAGAGCCACTTTATAATTTGTGCCATCTCTTTGACAAACTTATCACGTCAGTTGAAAATGGTGATATGACTCTTTGGATCAAAGCTTTAAGGTTCCAGTGACAAAGGATATAGACTAGTTATGTTACATGGCGATGGTGAGATAGGTTTTATTAATTACTGCTTAATAATATTGCAGGCTAATTCACAAGACTGAGGGTTACAAAGACAATATGAACCAATGTAATTAGGTTCTATGGCTGTAAGGAAATCTTATTCTCAATCTTCTACCAGTGTCATTTGACACTATGCTCTATAGCATAGTTTACAAAATCACGAAATACCTAATATGATTTTACAAAGGAAGGAAATATAAATATTCCCCTCTAACCAGACATAACAAAATTACAGCTGTACGAGTTAAGAGTGCAAGCCATTTTTATACTATATACCACTGATGACTCAAATCCTTATATTTACATTTTGAAATTGCCACCTCACCATCTGGAATTAAATAAGATTGAGCTTATTTAGAATAAGGTCAAAATAGAAGTATTTTAAATTATAATGGTTGAGGACTGATTAAAACAAAATGTGAATAAAATACAAAAATAATTAGTTGGAAACAAAGAGCAAATAGAATTAACATATGAGGCTATTGTGATAAATTCGTCAGCTGATTCTATATGAGAGGCTTTATATGGATAAATAATAAAATGTTTGATAAAAATACAGTTAATTCCAGATAATTAGACCACTTTGAGATTGACATGATTTGAACTAATAAACAGCCGATCCTATGAAACAAGGTTTCAAAAATAATAGGTAGTATACTTTGCTAAATGTGGGGAACCTTGATTTTAGTCATTACCCCATATACTCAGGAATACGTCCTGAACACAAAAATGATAATTAATACAATGTTGAAGTTTGTGTTCACAAAGTAGCAACTATGTCAAGGGCCGAAAATAACAAGAGCGTGGTAACTAATGCTGAGGAATCTTTTCATTATCAATTTTCTTTCCTTTGTTATTGAAACATTTTGCAAATTCACTTTTCTCTTTAGTCGACTTTGTCTTTATTTAAACAGAATAAAATACTGTTTTATTGGAACACAAAAAAAATGGACCAAATAAGCAGATTTTGGGACCAATTAACCATGGTTTTTTGTGCACAACATGCATTGGTCATAGTTTTCTAAATTCTAGTTTAATTAAACTGGTCATATAAACTGGCTGTCTAACTAAACAGAATCCATTATATTTCCTAAAATGAATGAAATTCAGAAATTACATATAAGCTTATGCATAAATGAATCTATTTTTATGTACACCTTTAAATAAAAAGAGTGAAAATTATCTAAAACAATAAATTTCCAATTTTACGTCAAACAAATAAGACATCAGTGCTAAAAGGATCAAGATATGAAGAGAAGTAATAGATACATACATACATTAGTTCAATTATTATAACCCAATAAAATTCTTGTACTACCTATAAATATATAGCTAAATAATAGCTTATAGGCCTCATAAGAAGGCCATTTTTATAACTGTCCATAAAATTGACACTGACATTAAGGTTAGTGTCAAATTTACATTGTTATTTCTTGGAGAGTTTGTTTCATGAAACAGTAACACAATGTGAATGTGCTCTGCAGGAGTGAAAACCATTTTAACATTTGTAATGCGGATGCTACTACAGTGATGAAATTTGGTACTATAGCCCAACGTGAATTGATACAAAAAATTCACCTTATTCAATTCTGTAACTCAATTTAATATATTTTTTAATTAATAAAATCTTTTTAAACTCACACTATGAGTTTTAACATTACAGGTAGTTGAAGTTCTACAATCTTGTAGCAACAATTAAAGTCAGTATAATGTGATTGACAACCTCAAGTAAACTTTATAGATAAAACCTTATTTTCAACAAAAATCCAAATAAGTATAAAAAAATTTCAATTTAAAAAAAATCATTACCTGTAAATCATTTTGAGGATTCCAGTCGCTATCATAGATTATAACTGTATCAGCTGCTGTAAGATTGATACCAAGACCTCCAGCTTTAGTACAGAGGAGAAACACAAACCTATCAGAATCTGGGCGGCAGAATCTATCAATGGCAGCTTGACGAAGATTGCCACGGATTCTTCCATCAATCCTCTCAAAAGGGTATCTATAAAATATATCCAAGATTCAATATTATACTTTTAAATTATACATCACATTTTTTTTAAACAAACAAGTTTTCACAATTTACTAGGAATAGGTTTTGATAGGAATTAAGAACTGCATCTAAAATTTAAGGGATTAACTAACTTGATACTGTACTTATGAAATCATTAATTTTTGGTAATAAAATGATTAACCCACTCGCTTACAAATTTTCTAACACTGACTTAGGCATAAAAAATTAATTTTTTTGACAATTTTTAAATGCTTTTGTTGATTACTTCTTTTCAGTTTATTTTTATGTTTCTTATGGAACCTATTATTATTTTTTTAATTCAGAATTACATTTACTTTCAAAATATATACTAATATTGATAATAACTTTTCTTTTATAATTTAATTATATGTAAAAAAACTAAAATGTTTCAATGAAAAATATTGAATCTCATTTTTTTTCAATTATCCTAAAATAAAAACATAAATTACCTTTAAAAATACTCCAAAATATTCTTCATAGTGCAAAGAATATGTTTCAATTTCACAAGAGTCAAGAAAAGTTTACTTTTGTGTGGTATACTTTGAAACATTCTAATAAATGATGCGCCAGCCGAGGCGCCATTCACACTCTCACCGACTCGTTCTTTGGCCTTTATGTGGGCTTAGGTGGTTTGGAACAAGGATTTTTTTTTTTAGGCCTACCCCTTGGTTTACCCCTACCTATAGTACTTAACTCTAATAGGCCTAGGACAAGAATCAAGAAAACTAAGGTCATCAGCCTCCTCACTAGCAGTAGGAGACATAGGGGGGCAATTATTCCATCACGGTAGATTTGATTGAGTAGCTCAATTGGATTGGATATCTATGAGCTTTCATCATCTGAATTAAATGGTAATACAGGCCTATCATGGACATTTGTATCAGAAATTACTTTATTTACATCTAGTGGAGTCCTATGCCTAACATAACTACAAGAGGGCTGCTCAAGTTGCAACTTATCACTTATTGCAGAACGAGGCAGATCACATTTTTCATGATGTGGTGAACCTGTTATATTACAGTCTATTATGATTTTATTTGATTCATCCCTTACATCTTCATCTATTTGAGATTCAATGTTCAACTGTCCTATTTCACTTATTTCATTATCACTCTCAAATGTTTCATCAAACAAATCACTCTCACTGTCACTGTCACATTCTCCCATAATTTTTTCAATTTCACAATCCTTCAACTCCTTCCCACATTCATCAACAAATAAAATATTAATCCCCTCATTTTCAATTTAAAAAGAACACAAATAACAAATTAAATACAATTAGGTTAGCTTATAAACATATTGCACACAACTACGAAATAAACACAACAATACAGACAAAATCAGCTGATCGGTCGCCAGATTGAAACATAATTATTTAGGGAACGGACAGTCCAAAGAAGATAAAAATACAACCATTGGAAAGCCCAAAGCCTGCAGAACAACAAGCATATGTGATCTATTGGATGTATTGAGAACTAACTTGACACAAACAAGCTATAATGGAGGACGGGGAATCACCGTCGCTTCACTCAGTGGCCAACTTGGCCGCGACAGCGGATCGCCGTCGTTGTAAGCGAATGAGTTAAAACTAATTACAGCTGAACTTCTGTATAACGAAATCGATTATCCAAATAAAATATTTCTTATATTGAGGTATTTGTTAATGAGAAGTTGTCTTGGCAAGAATACTCCTGATCTATCTTACTGCAGTATAAGATCGCGTAGGTAGTTACAAACCCAACACAGTATAATATCCCGGGCATTTGTAAGGTAATAGGTCAAGGTTAAAATAAGAGAACTTTTTATATTGTTTCAGTTTAGTGTTTCAAGATTTATGTAGTTGAAAACCTAAAAATGTTTCCTCAATGTATTCAGAATGTTTTTTTTCCACCAGATTAGATATCCTTATGAGATAGGGCTACAGTATGTTCTGTATATTATGATGAGTAATCCTAATGTTATTAGAATATTGTATAAATATGGTAATACATGAGTGTACTTACTAATGTAATTCATTTCCAAGAAGCATAATTCAAACCTACAATACTGAACTTTAATCGCAGGACACTCAGTACATTATTTATTAACACTGCCAGGAAGTTAGCGTTAACGCTGGCTGGTGGTGAAACCGAGCAAACGTAGAATATTTTCGGGCGACAAACAAGCCTCCGTTTACTCTCTTCTGAATATTAAAAAATTGTATTTCTTGTACACATGTGATTTAAATATATTTAGGATTACATACAAAGTTGTTACAACACTTCAAACATTTTATTTAATTAGTTATGTTCGTATATTCACTGACGGAACAACAGGCTGACCAAACGTACCTAAAGTTAAGCGGTTGTAGAGATAGAAAATGAAAATCCTGCCAACATATTTTTTGCAAGCGTGTTACGTACACATTTAGCTACAGAACTAACTATACCACAATATTTAAATAAAGCCAATAAATTAGCTACAGTCATGGTATCAAGAACGGGCGAAAACCGTACTTACCTATCGTTAAACTGTTCTAAAAGTTATAAAAAAAATCCAATCACATTCTTTCTTTGCAGGCGTGTTACAAACAAATGGAACATTATATCTAACACTGTTACAATATTTGGATGTCAATATTACATCAGCTGCAAGCCGTGATAGCTAGCCCGGGCGCTCACCATATCTCCCTCTCGTTTAGCAGTTCCATAGGTTTGAAAATGATAACCCCGACCACATATTTCTTTGCATTCGTGTTATGCATACATGTAACTTTATAACTAATACTGCTGCAATATTTGGATGTCAATATTACATTAGCTACAAGCCATGATAGCTAGCCCGGGCGCTCACCGTATCTACCTCTCGTTTAGCAGTTCCAGAAGTTTGAAAATGATAACCCAGACCACATATTTCTTTGTATTCGTGTTACGCATACCTTTAACTTTGGAACTAACATTGCTGCAATATTTGGATGTCAATAATAAATTAGCCTCAAGCCTTGATAGATAGCCCGGGCTAGACATTTGTCTTCGCAGGCGAGTTATGAATACATCTAACGTTATAACTACCATTACTACACTAATCGGAAGTCAATAACAAAATACCTGGGCGAATATCGTACCTACCCAGCGTTAAGCTTACGGTAGTTCGGTTTTGAGTTGTAGCAGATTAGCAATATATATCAAAAGAAAGAGGCAAAGATATTTGGCATGCATAAAAAAATGATAATTATACATTGATAATACTATTACCCATTAATGCTGGTAATAATTAAACGCGTCCCAAACATCCTTAAGAATTGAATAATATATTTAATTTAGGTGTAGTAGACCTTTGATGTTTTAGAATATATTTAACATCTACATAAAACGATGAAAATCCGTTACACGTTTTTTGTGTTTCTACACATTTTGAACCCTAGTCCAATAATGTTTATCCAAAGATAAAGTGCCTTCTTTACTTTTCCTTCCGAGTGTCACATAGCCTACTATTTTCTCTTTCTTCGTTCTCGAGAAGGAAAGTGGCTTCCTTTGTTTTCACCGGAGTTTGCAAAACTGCTACTTTCCCTCAGGCGTAGGGAAAAAACTTTTATCTGTAGGTTTTGTAAATAAATTTAGGATCATGCGTATCAATTTTTTTCAACTAGAAGTAACTAAAAAGTTTTTCAACTATCTGTAACATTTTTACAACTAAATATGTAAAAAAATATTTGCATTTCGATATACTTTTTAAAAATGGTAAATCTAATTACAATTATTATACCCTTACAAGGGCGCCGAAATAATTCTTGCCGGAGTAATTGCTAAAGCCTAAGCCCTGCTGTGTATATAAATAAATATATTTATAGCGAGTCAACTGTAGTTGGGTTCGCCTCGTCAATGCTAGATGAGATTTTAGCGAAACGTCGGAACTGCGAATTTATACACTGCAGAATGAACGGATGTACTCCAGATAACAACTATTCATATATGTATATATAATGTGAGGCATATTATAAACTAGAAATCAATGTTTGGAAATAAAAGTAGGAAATATTAAGTGAAAAGCCGGCATAGAAAGCGTATTGAAAACTGGCAAAGATGACAATACTATTGTAAATAACAGTTTAGAGTTGTAAATCAGTCCTGGGTGTGTTGGGAGCATAAGGGTGCAGATTGTTCTCTACAAGTGTAAGGGAAAGTTTGACATCTGGAGGAGTCAAAGAACTCACACAAGCAGGGCGTAACTGCAACATAAAATGAAGAATTCAAACAGCAAAAACCGTTGGCAAAACGTTCAGTGGTTCAATGTTTAAAAATTTAAACCCTGGTTTGCAGAAACACCATACGGGGGTGGTGAAAATGCTTGCTTCAATTCTTTAGCAGCCTAAAGGTGTGGTTCTAGGTAGCCTATTATAAAGTCTTGAGATTAAAAATATAAACTATTATTTATAATTATTTCCTTATAAAATAAAATTCTTTATAGTATAAATAATTCCTTAGTTATAATATATATTAAATTCTCTCTCTCTCTCTCTCTCTCTCTCTCATATATATATATATATATATATATATATATATATATATATAGATATATATATATATATATATATATATATATATATATATATATATATATATAAGGGTGCAGATTGTTCTCTACAAGTGTAAGGGAAAGTTTGACATCTGGAGGAGTCAAAGAACTCACACAAGCAGGGCGTAACTGCAACATAAAATGAAGAATTCAAACAGCAAAAACCGTTGGCAAAACGTTCAGTGGTTCAATGTTTAAAAATTTAAACCCTGGTTTGCAGAAACACCATACGGGGGTGGTGAAAATGCTTGCTTCAATTCTTTAGCAGCCTAAAGGTGTGGTTCTAGGTAGCCTATTATAAAGTCTTGAGATTAAAAATATAAACTATTATTTATAATTATTTCCTTATAAAATAAAATTCTTTATAGTATAAATAATTCCTTAGTTATAATATATATTAAATTCTCTCTCTCTCTCTCTCATATATATATATATATCATTAATAAAAAAATAAGTCAAAATACAAATACAAGAATTATAATTGAATTTACAATTCAAAGCTTTTCGTTGGCAAACAGCACCAACATCATCAGGAATATTAAAGAATTAAAATTAATATATATGTGCAAATTAGATAAAATAAATAGCTAGGCCAAATCTATTACAATGTTGTCATATTTTTATTTTGCTGCCCTAACATTACAAACACTGAATATAGTATCAAATTTAGATTTTACTTGTATTTGTTCATTTATCAACTCATTATTAGTATTATGTATTTATGTACTTCTAAAGCCTCATAAATATTCATTTTCAGGCCTTTGTTAATTTCTTTTACAAGCATCATATTATCTATATTAGGAAATATATGATTATTATTAATACAATTACTAGAAAAATTTGATTTATAAATTTCTGGCTTTTTATATGCATAAAATGCTCTTTATATCTATCTTTAAGTTTTTTCTTAGTTTGCCCTATATAAACCTTATTACAACAGTCACATTCTAATTTATATTTATAATTTTTTCATGCATATAATTAATTTAATTTTTATTCATTATATTTATTAGTTTATTATTAGTATTATATGCGAATTTTATGTGGCTACCTTTAAACAATTTTGTGGTGTGTGTGTGTGTGTGTGTGTGTGTGTGTGTGTGTGTGTGTGTGTGTGTGTGTGTGTGTGTGTGTGTGTGTGTGTGTGTGTGTGTGTGTGTGTGTGTGTGTGTGTGTGTGTGTGTGTGTGTGTGTGTGTGTGTGTGTGTGTGTGTGTGTGTGTAATAGACGTCTAAACTCCTGAACAGAAGTTCATGGAATTTGGAAGGTTTGTTTAAGATATTCCCAGGATGGTTCCTGTGAAGTTTGGTGTAGATCCAATCACAAGGCTCCGCCTCAGACGCTTTATATGTTTCAAAAACTATATATCTTATGGCAGAAATCAGAGATGGCAAGTTCAAAGGAGAGATGGTCTTAATTCCATGAATATCGTTGATTTCATCAGATGTACCTATTGATTTAAAACGATTACAATTTCCTTTGCGACTTGCATCCGCAATATCCATGAAGAAGGTACAAGGGCCATTGACAGTTGCTGGATTAAATTTGGAAAATTCTAGTTTTTACCACGGATAATTTATATTTAGTGTTCTCACGTGTTTTGACATCCAAAATTTATATGTTTATACGCTTAATTAAATTAAGAAAAACATTGTCTATCCTCTAGGATTGCAGGAAATGAAATGAAATTATTTACATGTTTGATTTGCTTTTCTTATTGCAAAAATTATGATTTCGGGTGCAGCAACGTGCGTCGGGTAACGAACGCAAGCGGTTTAATAATTAACAAAAATCTCCCAATTGATATGTATTTTTCTCATTAGATTCTGACGCAAGTCTAAACACAGGATGCATTAGGCTCAAATTAAAAAAAAAAAAAAATGCATTACATCCAGGATAAAAATTTCTTAAATCGTCTCAAAGACCTCCTTCCTCTCTGAGTGTGCCCCAAAAAATGTGCAAGGCCCTTTATTATTACGTCTAGATTTATTTATTTTGTATCTTGATTTATTATTTTTTGTAATTATGTCAGATCGTGTTAAATGTTGAACAAAATATATATCCTTGGCAATGAAACTTCTGGCTTCTTAGATAGGTCTGGCAGGACGGCTTTATGGCTTTGCACTTGCCCATAAGCGGTACCTTTGTACAAACACGTGTTCTGTATTATACAAGTTACCCGGCAATGTTATGATGGGACCTCGGGTCGGTAGTTGATGTTCACGTCCCAAAGTACGATTTATGGTTGTCCTTTCTATCGTTTCAAAACAGCAATTTTGTTTCCTGTCCCTTCCTTTCTCTAAACGGATGTTTTCGAGTTTAACCCACGGCTTTTTTTACACTCGAATAACCTTTTGCTTCCTTTTCGTACCATCTGGTGACCTCCAACTTTCTTAATAATTTACGATATCTATTTAACACTCTTTATTACTTGAGCCTTGTTGCCGGCTTTTAAAACTTTGAAATCAGATAATTTTCTTAAACACACACTCGTACTCGGATATAATACATATTATCATCTCGTAAGATGATCGTAATATTACTTACTATTAATGAATTCTTGAATTTTATAGTCCATTACGTTCGGTGAATCTTATTAATCGATTAGGCCTACTATTAATTATTACTATTAATGAATTAAGAACCTTGATCTGGAGCATTGTGCAAATGTTTAAATATAGTTTAAGAAAATCGAAATAAAAATCTAATAATAATCGGATGACTTTAGGAATTGCAAACTCTTGTACAACGAGAGTTCTAATACCATGCGCGAAGGAAACATCCAGATAATGAAGCATGCAAAGTATCATACAAAATGTGTTAGTTTTTTTGTTAAAGATAATTAGTGAAGCAAAACTATGTAATAGTAATGAATTCATAATGAGGAATAACCGTGATACCAAACAATTGCATAAAGGTCGTACATAAAAAAACTAGGAGAAAAAAGTAATATTATATAATACTATATTATAATATATTATAATTTATATTGCTACTTATATCTATAAATATTGGTATACACTCTATATTTGATACTATATTCAATGTCTATAATGTTACAACAACAAAATAAAAAAGAAACAACAAAACCATAATTTCATGTCCCGGCTACCCAAATAATAAATTGACTGGTGATAAAAGTGTTTTGGCGCCTATCACTAAGACACGTAAACGTGTCACATGTGATCGATTTGTGAGTTTATAAATATTTTGAATATAGAACTAAAGTGTAATATATTCTCTCTCTGATAAGTAATGCTACAGGTCCAGCAAATACTATCCAAGATTCATATTAAGTAAAAGTTTTAACACAAAATAATTTACTTGTTAAGGAATTTACGTTATAATTTACTTCCTAGTAAGGATGAGTTTATCTAAGTGTATCAATGTTTGTACTTAACTTTCACAAAGTCCGTTTTAAAGGATTATTTTACAACTAAATATTTAGTCAATATTTCCGACTTACTTTTAAGGTTTTGTGAAATTTTGAAAACAGTAGTGAAAATCATTACAATACGTTATAACAAATATGTGTGTCGGCCCGTAACTACGGACAAAAAGCTCTTAGAATATCATCATGTTTTTAATCCCGTCGGCGTTTATCTATCAAACAAAAACCATCATAATTACATCTGTAAGTAGTGTGAAGCTTGTTGTTAAATACTGTGCCTTAATTTTTCCAAAAGTAGCAACACCAGCTGAGTAGTACTAATAAACATAAAGCGTTAAGAGGCCCGGCGGTATTCGGTTCAGGGTACTGGCCGTCACGTCAATTCGATGACGGTTAACAGAAACTGACGGTGGAAAACCACATAATATATCAAATATGAAAAAAGCACTTCAACAACATTCATTTTGCCCAAATTTATCAACAAAAAAGATCTATACTTGAAGAAACTTTATCCTCAGACACAGGACCTACAAGTGATAGTCGGTTAAAAATCAACTGGGATTGAGTAATAAATACAAAATAGGCCTGAATCAGTTGCACTTGTTCCAGACACCTGCAGAATAAAAGGCCCCACCAGGTGTGCCCCACTAATCCAGAATGTTGAGAAAGAAGGTACCCAAGGGGAATTGACAGTAGAAGAAGAAGTAAACAATTATCTGGGGGAACCATTAGCCAGTCCAGATTGTGATGTTGAGAAGTATTTGGCAGTACAAAGTGCCAAATACCCTCATTTAAATGCAATGGCAATAAAATACCTGTCTGCCCACTCGCGACAGTGTTTTCTGAAAAACCTTTCTCAACTTCAGGAGCTATATGTGACTAGCGATGAAACTAGATTGACCCACAACGTGTGAATGCTTGTGTTTTTTAAACAGAAATGTACATTACCTGGCTGACTTTTAAATATTAAAAACTATCCTATTTGTATTAATTTTTTACTTTTTATGTTGTTCGTTTGTTTTTAATTTTTGTTTTGTTTGGGAGACAATGTAAATAGGCTTAGGAATTTTTTCAAACATCATAAAATAAGTAAAGTTCACATTTTAAACTTTAAAATAAGTCATTACTTTAATCTGATATATTTTTATTTTAAAAAAAATTCCTATTGATAAATCAAGGTTGAAGGTTTTGTGTAGCCTATTACATTAAAACAGAACTTTTAAAAGGTTTTGCCATATGACCAAGATGACCTGAAGTGCTTATAAAACGTTTTGTAGTCAATCTTTAGACGTTGATAATCATAAATATTTACTACCGATGATCACGGTAATTTTTCACTATACTTCAGATTTACTGATATTTTACTGATAATCTCGTTTTATTTTTATGGTAGGCGAACAAAAAGACTATCTACGATCGAAACATTGGGCGTCCTGATAAAGTTTACAACGGGCATCGGCTATTTTCTAGCTATAATTGCAGATACTTCACCGCTCAATAAATATCAACGCTCCACTAAGAACAACGCCGCATCATATATTACCTCTACATGCCTTATAAATATCTACGCTCCGCTATGAAGAACTCCGCATCATGTATTTCCTCTACACGCCTTATAAATATCTACGCTCCGTTAGGAAGAACACCGGATCATACTTTAGCGCCACCCGCCCAATATGGAACAACACTCCACCACCAATAACGAGTCATGGTATATACCTCCACCTGTCTTATTAATAACAATGATCTATCATCAAGAAAGTCTCGTTGCATATGTCGTTCATCTGCTCAATTAACTATAACGGTTCATCATCAACGATATCTCATGATTTACGAAAGGTTCATCATAAACGTTTTGCCGTATATTAATTAACTCTACCTGCTCAACATACAACGGCTCCTTATATACCAGCATAAACTTTCTTTCTTACAAGTGCTGAAATACAACTCTGTTAATTTGACTATGCTCTATAAGTGTTGAATTGTTTACCATAAGTATATTCATTGGAATTAATGAAATGGTTAAAGTTAACAGCTTTAAACCCAAAGACTTTTAAATGTTCTATATTTTAATTTGTTTGGTTATCTTGATATTATTTGTTTATTTATCGTTAGACATAATTGTACAGTAATCCTGTCTTTCCTAGCTATTATCTCGCACTGTAACCTAATTGACAATTACTAACTACCTGTTTCAGGTTAGGCAGTGACAAACACGTGTGCTGTGGCGCAGTTCTACATTAATTACTAAATTAATTTTGCATGTTCTATTTCTATTTCGAGTAGGCAGCAGAAGACTCACTAACAAGGTGTTAATGTATACCGTCCCTACACTCTCCCATGTGCATACTCTAGCAACCAGGGTTCCTGCATGATATATCGCAGGGGTTTTTTGCCTGCTTTCCTCTCTCTCTTCACGTGACATTTGCAGTTAAGTTTCTTTTTACTACTTTCCTATTAACCATAGAATGAGTTTAACATCTTGGTACTTGGACAATCAATCATTCCTGAACCCTTCATTTCCGGTAGGATTATGACTGCATGCGCATGTGAGAAGTAGGCTGGTCGCCACGAGGTCTGGGTGGGTTTTGGGGCATTTTTTACCTTGATTATAACAAAAAAGTTTTCTTAGTTTTTCATCTCATTGTTTAGTGTTTCGGTATTTAATAATACAAGTAAGTTCACATTTTCACTCAGTCCTAATTTTTTCACACGATAAAAGATGATCTTTATTTTTGACCGAATTTAAGAATACTCGGTCTTGTTTTTAGACTTTAAAATATGTAGTTTAAATCAAATTACCGTATATCCTAATACAAATTGGCGGTAATATACGTCATTGATTGTACCTCCTATCGGAGAAGTAAACTCAGGTACATAAAATTTAATTTAATTGAAAACTGTTTTTGATCCTGTAAACATATTTTAGGGGTAAAAAAATTACTAGTGTCGGGAGAAGTTTTCAAAATTATATTACAATACCCATAATAATGAATCTATTACTGTACATAAAATCAGATACCGGCTCGTCGGGATTATCATGTGATAATTTGAGCAGTGTTTATTTTCTGCTTAGAAAACTAATGCGATGTAACAATACTGAAGTGTAAACACTTAGACCAGTCTCGGCAGTAGTTGCCTCTTATGTTTAGACTTAACTGTCACGTTATCGCATTCCCTCTGATAACATTTTCTCCCAACAGTAGACTACTGCAGTAGGAAAGTTTTTATACAGAAACCTTTATTTGCAATTACTGATTCAGAATAACCTTACTTGTGTCGTTAATTTACAATTAGTTCAGTTATTCAATACTTTGGTTTAATTTGGTATAAGTTAGATTTAGTGAATTTAGTTCTTTAATTTAAATTATAATTTTTATAACAAATAAAAGACATACACAAAACTAACAATTTAATCATTTATTAACTCATACGCCTTTTAATAACAAAGTCATCATCATCAGTTAGTGTTGCAACTACAAACTCTAACTTAAAACTAAGTGAATAATTTGTGGGTTTTGTGTATGTCTTTATTTGTGTCGTTTATTTATTATTGTATATTTATTATAGTTATTTATTTTGGTGTCGTTTATCTGTGTTAACATAACCTCACAAGCTAATCTCAAAGAATAGTTGTATAATTTTTATGTTTACCTAGGTTACTATTCTAGCTGTTTAGTCCTAAGGTTGTAGTACGTACTAGATTTACTGTTTAGGATTTGGTTTTATTTTTTTCTAGTTTTAGATTAGTTTATTATTTGTCTAGGCAATGTTAACTGTATTTGGTTCTTTACAAAAAGAAATTGTCATGGTTATTTTCTTGTTAAAAAGGCCATTTGCAATAAAGTATATTTATTTAAATTATGTTTAAATTAATTTAAATAAAGATAGTTAAATTGAGTGTTTCTGAAAACTAACATAATGACAGTGCTTCATTTTGCACTTTTAATCGCCTTATTTAATTGTTAATAACTTCTAAGTAGAAAATAAAAGTAATAAATATATTAAAACTCGGTACTTATTTTGTAAAATTGCAAATGGCCTTTTAATGCGGCATTGGTCAAAATACATTCCATGTCCAACAAAGAAGTAAATCTCAAGTTGTAACCTTTGCTCTGTTAGTTTTCTTTGTAGCCAAGAGTTCTGGTTTATATTATTCATAACAGTTTTGTTTCAACTGCAAATACAAAGTTGGACATTGAATGGACCGATGGTGGTCCCAACCTCACAGGGATACAAACATCCTTTGCAGAGGGTTAACAAGAAGAAAATACCATCGTTTTTCATAATTCAGACATGAATGGATTGTTATTATAATAATAGTTTATGTGATTAAAAATCAGTAACTAAATCTTTTCCAGGTAACTTGTAGCTTCATTGAGATAAAGCAATGATTATGTACCTAACAATAGGTACATAATATGTAAGTCATTAATGTAGACTACCTTATTTCAGTTTTTCCAAAACTTATTGCTTGTCATCTGGCTAACCGATAATTGCGAAGCATTTGTTTAATTCTCATCTTATCAAAAATGTTATAGTTACTGCTTTCAATTTCGATTTCAAACTACCGTTTATTCGATTACATAGGCCATCTTACGGAACTTTAAAGGTGTTAGAAGTTTACATTTTTCTCTGCAATACAGTATTTCAAATACAAATACGAAAAATAATACATTTACAGTTAAACATTCAAACATTATATACTGTTAGGATTTACAAAGATCTGGATTTTCTTAATTTATAAAAAAACTTATTATTAATTTCATTAAACTGTTGCCGTAGTTATGAAAAAATGTCAACCTAAAACTTTTATTGGCTTACAACTTGCGCCTTGGCCTCCAAAACCTATTGTTCCATAAAAGGCCCCTGGATACCTTGCTGCTCCCTCACAGTAGCGTACATCAGAGTTATACTTATAACACTCCATCCAAAGTTGCATGTATACTTAACACATTTTATTGATAGCACGCCCATAACTCGTTGTAGCTTCTAAGATAATACAACGATTGATAGTATTGGTAGGTACGGTTTTCGCAAGGGTAATTTGTTATTGACATCCAAATATTGTAGCAATGTTGGTTATAACGTTACTTGTATGCATAACAGGCCTAAAAAATTATTTCATTACAATAATATTCTCTAACCTTGCAGCTAGTTTAATATTGACATCCAAATATTGCAGCAGTGTTAGTTCCAAAGTTACAGGTATGCGTAACACGAATGCAAAGAAATATGTGGTCTGGGTTATCATTTTCAAAATTCTGGAACCCATAAACGAGAGGTAGATACGGTGAGCGCCCGGGCTAGCTATCATGGCTTGTAGCTAATGTAATATTGACATCCAAATATTGTATCAGTGTTAGTTATAATGTGTCATTTGTTTGTAACAAGCCTGCAAAGAAAAATTATATTGGTTTTTTTTAATAACTTTTAGAACAGTTTAACGATTGCTAGGTACGGTTTTCGTCCGGGCTTGATATCATGATCTGTAGCTAATTTATTGGCTTTATTTAAATATTGTGGTATAGTTAGTTCTGTAGCTAAATGTGTACGTAACACGCAAGCAAAAAATATGTTGGCAGGATTTTCATTTTCTATCCCTAAAACCGCTCGATAAGTAGACACGGTCAGTGTCGAGGCTAGTGGGTATCATAGCTTGTATCTAATTTAATTTTGAGATCCTAATACTGTAACAGAGTTATTTATAGTGTTACATTTGTTTGTAACACGCCTGCAAAGAAAGAATGTGTTTGGATTTTTTTTGTAACTTTTAGAACAGTTTAACGATAGGTAAGTACGGTTTTCGCCCGTTCTTGATACCATGACTGTAGCTAATTTATTGGCTTTATTTAAATATTGTGGTATAGTTAGTTTTGTAGCTAAATATGTACGTAACACGCTTGCAAAAAATATGTTGGCAGGATTTTCATTTTCTATCCCTACAGCCGCCTAACGATAGGTAGGCACGGCCAGTGTCGAGGCTAGTGGGTATCATGGGTTGTAGCTAATTTAATTTTGAGATCCTAATACTGTAAAAGAGTTATTTATAGTGTTACATTTGTTTGTAACACGCCTGCAAAGAAAGAATGTGTTTGGAATTATTTTTGTAACTTTTAGAACAGTTTAACGATAGGTAAGTACGGTTTCGCCCGTTCTTGATACCATGACTGTAGCTAATTTATTGGCTTTATTTAAATATTGTGGTATAGTTAATTCTGTAGCTAAATGTGTACGTAACACGCTTGCAAAAAATACGTTGGCAGGATTCTCATTTTCTATCCCTAAAACCGCCTAACGAAGGTACGTTTGGGGAGCCTGTTGTTCCGTCAGTGAATATACGAACATAACTAATTAAATAAAATGTTTGAAGTGTTGTAACAAGTTTGTAAGTAATCCTAAATATATTTTAAATCACGTGTGTATAAGAAATACCATTATTTAATATTTAGAAGTGAGTAAACAGAGGCTTCTTTGTCGCCCGAGAATGTTCGTGGCGCCAGCAGCAGCCAGCGTTAACGCTAACTTCCTGCCGGTTTATTAACTTACTTTATTAATTTAGATGCAGTACACACTAAACATAAAACTGTACTATACACTATATAAAGTTGTAATCAGAGAAAAACCATTAAATAAAACATAAATTAATAAAAAGGAGTTATTTTTTTTGTTGCACTTTGCATTTAAATAAAACTATTTTGTTTTAAAATCTGATCCCGATTTTTTAGTGTAGTCAACAGCAAACTATGAGGTATACCGAATTTTTTTGAAACATATCTTCTTTACATCTTTATCAACCTCTTTTATGATGTTCACGTTTTCTTCAACACTTCTTTTTGACATATTTTCAGAGTATGACAAACTCACGGCATGAATAAATAAAGTAACTGAACTAGCAAGGTTATTGTGAGGAAGAAGTCCCTTACCAATGGTGGGAAAATAATATGTAACGAATTTTTTGAATCCGATTTTTACATACGTATAACTAACTGAAAACAGGAAGTAAACCACAGTACACTATTGTATCCGGTGTTAAATGAATCGTATTGCCTACTACCTGGCAACCTCTTGATTTCACTGCCCTTCCTGCTGAAAACAAACAATTTCCTGGAAATACCTTTGTCAGCTGTGGATACAGTTTAACTTTTTTTTTCAGTTGGAGAAAATATTTTGTTATTGAGAGGTCTGAAATTGATAATAAAGAGGCATATTATAATGCTAATTTCTAAAATGTCAAGGGATGTCACAAAAATACGTTACTTACAGGATTTCGTAATTTGGAAGTTTGTTATAAAGAAGTTTGACTGTATATATATTTTGGTATATTCCTTTTCAATAGAAATTATTATTTTTTAAAAATATATTTAATAATACTGTATACGAACGTTATTAGATTCAAATACTATAAATGTAATCAGAAAATTTCTATTCATTAAAAAACAATATTCAAAGATTGCAGAAAATATTGTTTTCTATTTCTAAATCCAAAATAATGTTTGAGCATCAGATTGTCATTTATGTAAAGTTGAAATTTCATTACTTACTTCCTATATACAAGATAATCTTCTAGAATGTCTAGGCAGCGCACCATCTGACTAAATATAAGAACTCTATGACCATTGCTTTTCAATTTTGGTAACAGTTTATCAATTAATACCATTTTACCAGAAGAATGGATTAGAGCTTTGAAATATGCATCAGGATCCTCCCCATTCAATAAACGATAATCATGCTGGATTTGGTCCTCAGCACCTACATAAAAAAACAAGCCATTCTAAATATCACATGTAAGAAGCCAACATGTCATTCCTTACACTGCTGCTATAAATATTTTATTATTATTAAAAAATAGTTCAGACTTATAGTTACCATTTAGTAGATAAGGATGAATACAACATTTCCTCAATTCCATCATAGTGTTCATTAAGTTAGGCACATTGGCAGAAGTTGTCCCCTTTGATAAAAAAGAAAAATTACGTTCCAAAATACCTCTGTAATATTTCTTCTGAATGTTTGTAAGTTCCACCTATTACAAAAGAAATAGTTAATAAACTGTAACTACAGTATTAAAAGTTCAATGAATTTTAAACATAAATCTAAGACTTACCTTTGGTAAGAGTCCACTCTGCAGTCTTGAAATAGAAACACATAAAAGCACTTAACCAATGATATATTTCAACCACACAGTGGTCTTTGTCAATCAAAGAGAAAACACAAAAAGAAATATGAGAGAATGAAATAAAATAACTATAGGTTGTAATCACAGATTGTGTAGAAATCAGATGTCACAAATGCACAGATTAAAGATATATGTATTGTTTCCATGAGCATACGAGTGATTATAGTTTATATAAGTCTGTCAGGAGAAAAGAGATTGGCGACATCTGATGAGGCTATTAGGGAAAAAAAAGTTAATGGATTTATCTGATGTTGAGGTTAGGGGATTCTCTGGACTTGGTATACCACTGGTATGATAGTTCCCATCTTCTCAGTTCTGAGGGATTGCAATCAGGGGGGGAGTGATTTAATTATTTTTGTGGTATAGCAGTCACCAAAAGTTGTGATGTGACTCGCAGCATGTTGAGCTGTTAATCTATCCATATTCATAATTTTAACATCATGTCTGCGGCCATTCATTCTGATATTCAGACCATCCGTGGTCAGAAATATGTACTGTGCTTAGCAAAATTTACAATGTAGCTGGTATATGACATTTTTCAATGTACAATTATGATGAACCTGTATTTTGAAGACAATTTTAGTTGCATGGCTGTTGAAACTATTTGCTGAGGGGTGTATTGGACATGTCTTGCATCTAGGTCTATTGCATGGGAAGGAGCCATGAGGAAGTTTGTGTGGTTTCTCTGCATCAGGGTCTGGTAGTTTAGGATGTAATAGGATGTTTTTCAAGTTGGGAGGTTGCTTGTACCAAATTTGAGGTGGATCTTTTCACCGATGTGACATCTGATTTCTACACAATCTGTAATTACAACTTATAGTTATTTTATTTCATTCTCTCATATTTCTTTTTGTGTTTTCTCTTTGATTGACAAAGACCACTGTGTGGTTGAAATATATCATTGGTTAAGTGCTTTTATGTGTTTCTATTTCAAGACTGCAGAGTGGACTCTTACCAAGGTAAGTCTATCAGTCTCCTAGTCCAAAAAATCTAAATAATCTTTACCAACTAAAACAAACATAAATCTAACTTATACGTGTCTATTAATAGCATTTTAATAGTAGCCTATTAAGTATTCTTTGAAAATCATAATAAACTAGAAAGTATTTACTTTAGTATAACTTATTACGAATCAATATAAACCTTGTATGAGTCCCCTGACTAATCTGATTCGTTATGGTAGCTAAAAATATGTCAGTGAAATTAATAAAGAATTGATTTGGCATGGACAGAGATAACCGAAGTTTGACACAGTAGTAGTAATGAGAAGATAAATGCTAAGAAACAAATACCCTTACTTCTAAGCAGCATAATAAAGTTGTTGTATAATTGTATCGCATACAATGTGCAAACAGCTTACCTCAACAACAGTTTCTTCCTTTGGAGCAATTGTCTTTTCCACGTCTTCTTTTAAACGACGCAACATCATTGGTTTTAATAAAAGTTGAAGCTTATGTACTTCTGTTTCTGTCTTTAGAGCTCCAAACTCTTGAAGAAATGCTTCACTGCTTGTAAACTGGTTTGGCTCAAGAAAATTTAACAATGAGAAAAGTTCATTGACATTGTTTTGAAGCGGAGTGCCAGAGAGTAGAACTCTGTGTTCCTGAAACATTTAAATAATCCATAAAATTATGAATACACTATATTAAAAAAGTAAAGAAATTGATGAAAATAAATGGAGGATAAATATTTAGTAATTGGAGAATTTTACCGCTTAAATTTGAAGCAATAGATTTAAAATAAATAACACAAAATACCAAACAATTTTTATCACTGTTTTTAATGGTAAATAACAAATTATTGTAGTTGGTTTTGTTTTATTTACTATAAATTCCACAGTTTGTCCTAAAACAGTAAGCATTAGATTAGCCAGTTTAAGACAAATTTCAATATTACGAGGGTTATTCATAAAATAAGGTTCCCATAGTTTATAGACAACTTTATTTTTCTTTTTTAATGCAATTCATTTTAAAGCTTAAAACTTAAGCTTTCCACTTTATCACCGTTTCTGTCAAAACACTTTTGAAAACGATGCTCCAAATTTTCAATCCTCATGTTATAGAATTCTGCCACTAAACCTTTGAGGAATTGAATAACCTCTTCCTTGACCTCCTCATCGGTACTGAAGCGTAATCCACCCAAATGTTCCTTTAATTTTGGGAATAAATGATAATCACTTGGGGCCAGATCACTAGTCTCACTGTAGTGAGATAATCACTAGTCCAGACTGTTAGGGGACGGGCCACAACTCCAGCCAAAAACAGTCAGCAGTTCTTGAGTTTGGTGTGAGACATGAGGTTGAGCACTGTCATGGATAAGCCTCACAACACTGGGACAATATTCCTCTCCGGCAGTTCTGGATTGCAAGTCTCAGTTTTCTTAATGTGTCGAAATATTTGTTGGAGTTAACTGTTGTTCCATTAGGAAAAAGTCGATTAAAAGCAGACCCTTCCTGACCCAAAATACAGTTGCCATGGCTTTCCCAGCAGACTTGTGTCTGTTCAAACTTCTTCGGCTTCGGCGAAGTTGAGTGGCGGCATTCATGTGATTGCTGCTTGGTTCTGGGAGTAAAGTGAAACACCCATGATTCATCACCTGTAACAATGGAATTCAAGAATTCTTCTTTGTTGTCTTCACATTGTTGCAAAATCTGGTGGGCACACTTAACACGTTGCTGTTTGTAGTTTTATGTAAACATTCGCGCTACCCTCAGCTCGCACAATTTGTGACAGCCTAATGTTTTGGTAAAATGTTATGAATTGTGGTGTTGGAAGTTTCAGGAATAAACAAAGCTCGTTCCTTAATATCAATCCTCCAATCTTCAAGCAATATTCTTTAACTTGATCAATAAAAACATCTGAATTTGAAGGCCGGTCATCATCAATTTTCGTGTGGCCTTCACTGAATTCTCTACACCATTTGGAAACATGTTGAACAGATTTACACTTTCCCCTTAACCTTCGATTAACTGATGATAAAATGTCAATAGGTGAAATGCGTTTTTCATTTTAAAAAAACGTATCACAGCGAATTTTGCAACTAGCGGTAAAAGCAATGGGGAGCTCCAACTTCGAAGGCTGCTAGCCCGGCACAGAGCATTGTAGCAAGGCGGGAGTGGTGGTGATAGAGAGAGGGGAAGTTGATGTAAGACAGTGTTACCACATTTCTCTTAACAGGTCGCATTCTTTCTTAGCAGCATAGTGAACTTTATTTTATGAATTACCCTAATATATACCAATACACTCTAGTAGAGGAGCTAGATTATGATAAAATGCTTCCTGATTATACACCGAACCTATGGAGCAGGAGTTATAAAGGAAGTTACCAGGAATTTATATTTATTTTCACAAACCTGTATTGTCAAACGTGTATGTAAATTTTTGATAGTGGAACTCCTAATATACATATTTCATGTCTGTATATTTATATAAAAAATTTCAATATAATATTTAATATGGAAAAATGTTACAAGAAAAATAATTAAGTTAGTTGTCTAATGGTAATTAAACATTTTGTAATCACATTAACTGTTGTACAATCATAAAATACAAAAGTTGTGTTAGTAAAAACAAACATAAAATGAGGTATAATTAATTAAATTATGTATCTTAATATATTTTTCAGTTTCCACTGTTTAAAACCATTTATTAAAAATACTGTAGATCGTTAATTTAAGCAGATACCTATTGTAACTGAAATGTTATCTAACTCAAGACTCAACTATGATTTTTTGTCAACAGAAATATACATTAGGTAAAAATAAAATACAGTAAACTCCCGATTATCCGTGGAATAGGGTGGCCCGGAGACGCCGGATAACGAATTCCCCGGATAATCCGCTATGAACAAAGAATACGCAAAACGATCGATATTCGATTATTATACCATAAGTTACACAAATAATGACCCCGGTTAGTGCAATTCACAAATAATCTTTAAGAGGACAAAATAAATACAGAAAATAATTTAAAATGTCGATGTATTTGACGGATTATAACATGTACATTTATATGTCTAACTATTTACAATATGTACATAAGTATATGTCAAAAGTAAGTAAGTATGTACATATGTAATTTCCTTTACACATAATACTTTCACTTTTTAACAAAAAAATCTGTTACTTTCGTCTCTTTTTTTGTGAGCATTGATTTAGCTTTAATGTGCGATTTAAGTTCCTTGAGAACCATTTTGTCGCACAGTGAAGAGTCGTCTTGCCCTAATTATTGTGTCCTTTGTTTCCATCTCAAAAATTTTATTTCTACCATATACATGTTTATTTGGGACATAAAACAGTATATTAGACATTAAAATGTTGTTTTATTTATCGGTTTACAACAAAAAAAAGGAAATTTACATAAAATATCAACTAATACAAATGATAAAATACTGCATGACAAAAAATAAAATTCAATAAAAAAGACAGAGAAATAAGAATAACGCATAAAAATTCAAACTACCTACTACTTATTTTAGTATAATAACCACTCAACGTTCAACTCGGAATGTTTGTTTCTATTTGTGTCACAAAGCCAAAAAGATCGATAATGTATATGACAGACATGGATAATGCGTATGTCACGTACTAGACTATTTATAGCCGAGATTAGCTGACATTTGTTGACAATCTTATGATACACATTAGGTTTGCGGACGTCCAAGCATTTTGTCATTGTCTCATATACAGTAGTCAGTTCCCAACTCGAGTTGGTTCATTCAGTCTAACAAGACAGTTATCGTTTATCCTTGCATTATTTGAGATAGCTTAGTTTATTTTTAT
This sequence comes from Prosapia bicincta, assembly GCA_036971475.1. Taxonomy (NCBI): domain Eukaryota; kingdom Metazoa; phylum Arthropoda; class Insecta; order Hemiptera; family Cercopidae; genus Prosapia; species Prosapia bicincta. Next base: position 49,884,457 of record JBAIZL010000001.1, on the reverse strand, counting down.
GATCGTTGTTTTTACCGGATATTGTGCCGCGTTGAGTGATTAAAAAAAACAATAATGAATCTGAATGGAATAAAAATTGGATATTTGTAAAACAATGGCAGACCCCGGATAATCCGCCCACGGATAATCGGGAGTTTACTGTATTTGTGGTTAGAGGTTTTTTAGTATTATTTAACCACAGTTTATTCCACATAAATAGTGATTGTCATCAGTCTGTTTTGCAAATGCCTCATTTGTGTTCTATAAATTTGCTACACATATTATGTTTACTACACATTAACAAGTTATTCAAACTTACCCACCACCTTGTAGGAGATTCAGCTCCTAAACCAAGTACACACCATTTTCTCAAAATAATTTTATAGAATATTATAATTTATCCTCTGATTCTAATAACACTCCATCACTATGCGTGACTGTTAACCTTGGATCATTTTTCAACATCTCCCAATGCCCTTTAAATTAATACCATATAGGGGAAAAGAATTTAATTCCACAATGGGAGTACAGATCACATCCAAAAGCTGTAGAGCCCATTTTATTAATATAATAGTAATTATTAATTTCTGGTTATTTTACTTTTAAGAACACTATCATTATTTCCATTTATACAAAAATTGGATTTTTTTCCCAGGCGAAAAACCTATTAAGGTTATCATCGCCTAACTAAAGTTAAGTTTGTTTTAAAATAAATATTACATAAATAAAACTAATCAAAATAAAACAAAATAAAATAAATGTTTAAAACTAATTGTATTATCTAAAACTAAAGAACCTAAAATTATACAAAATTTAAATATTATTAAATAGATTAAGGTGGCGTAAGAAAGCAAGGACACGGTCAATAGCCGTGACATCGTCCCTTAAAACCACCTTTAAACTACCTCGAAGATTGTAACGAATATACAAATTGGTCAACTCATCACAATCAAGCAGAATGTGCTTGATTGTGATAGTACTTTTACAAAGCGGACAAAGTGGGGGATCGTCATGTCTCATCAACCATCCATGCGTTAACAAAGAGTGGCCGATGCGAAGTCGAGTTACCACCACTTCCTCCCTACGATTCAAACGAACAGATGTCCTCCATGGTCGGACGGTATTTTTGATGTCCCTCAGCTTGTTTCTATTTACATTTTGCCATTCTTCATTCCAAACAGAGAATAGTGTAGATTTAACTTTGCATACAAAATCTGATGATCACACGTTGTGTCGATGGCAACATACCTGTAGCTAATTTTGCATCTTCATCTGCTTTAGTGTTTCCGAATATTCCACAGTGACCAGGCACCCAGAGAAATGACACCTCGACACCTCGTAATTGGAGCCTGTGTATAGAACACAAGATGTCTCCAACTAATGGGTTCTTAGTGTACATTTCCTGAATGGCCTGGAGAGCACTTTTGGAATCACAGCACAAGATATTTAGATTTTGCAGACGGAATTGATCTTAAAGCTTGGAAAATTGCATAAAGTTCTGCAGTAAAAACGCTACAGGCTGAGGGTAATCCGTAAGTGAAAGTTTCTCCTTCCATATAAAATGCACAACCTATCCCATTGTCCAGTTTTGAACCGTCTGTGAATATAGTCACAGTATGTTGGTGAGTTAGAAAAATTGGAATTGTCATTTATACAAAAATGGAGAAAAAGAAAAATAAGAGAAGGCAACGAGATAATATGATACTACGAGTACATATGGCTTGAGGAATAATATTTATTGAAGTTTATTGAATTAAATTTACAATTTGAAGATGTTGTGTTTAAATAGCTAATAGAATTACAGTAGAACCTTGATAATTCGGACTAACTGAGACAGGAGACAATCAGGATTAACTAGAGCAGGGGTTCTCAACCTTTTAGGCTCTGAGCCTCCCTTCACACTTTGGTGTGAGGTCACGTCTCCCTTCACGGATTAAGTTAATTTAGACTTATATATGATAAATTTACTTACAATATGTTTAAGTAATAACCAGAAAAATTTTGCTACTTTTGTAGTGCTAGTGCGAGGGCTGGCACTGTTTCTCGTTAACTATTTTTTGTATGTTTGGATGAAATTTTGACAAAGAACACCGCAGGTCACTTTCCACATCTAGTCTGGCTCGATATTTAGATTTTATATTAGCCAGGGCTGAAAATCCTGTCTCGCATAGATAAGTTGATGAAAATTGTACAAGCAACTTGACTGCTTCCATTGCTACTTCTGGGTAAATAGGAAGATACAGTAGCCAGAAATCTTCGAGATCCATGTTTGGGAAATCCAATTTATCTTTGGAATCACATTGCAAGTCAATTGTTTGTTCTTGAATGTGATCAGGAGGTATATCAATGTTGATTTGAAAGGGGTCTCTTGTTAACTTGAATTCCCAGTTTTCCGAGCTTATATCTGGGAAATAGGCTCAAATTTTGTTCTTCAGAGACAACAAATGCTCAGATATTAGGTCCTTCATTTCATTTACTAGGTCTTTTGGAAGACTTTGGGTATCATCGACGAGATTTTGGAAAGGAAGAAAAGTTCGTTGAGTAAAGAAATAGAGCTTTATAGCTCTATTAAGCTATAAAGAAATTTCAATGATTGTGTGTTTGTGTCCAACATCAAATTCAATTTTTTTAAAAATTTGTTGACGCCTCCCCTGGAATTCTTCTACGTTGAGAATTCTCCCCCCCAGGTTGAGAACCGCTGAACTAGAGAATGCATAAAAACAGGAAAATAAAACATATACTTAAAGAAAAACCTTTATGTAGTAGGAATGGTGTTGGAGACAAACACATTCACACACACTAGCGATTTCTCAATTAAAAAATTTCAACGATGCCGATACCAAGTAATCGATTTCCGATTCTTGATTTCAAATACCACAATTACCAACCAAATAAGTTGTTATAGTGTTGGCGCTACAACCAAGATTATTCGCTAGAGCAACATTATTTTAGAGTGACAATGGATATTTTACCGACCCATGTGAAAACGGGACATTATGTTAGAGCGGCGACAGATATTTTACCACCCAATATGTAAATGCTAGGTATTTCGAATCGACTTTTAGAATCGAAATGAACGTGATGTTCCGCTGTGTTAGTTTTGTCTAGCACCTTGAGACCTGCTCTAATATGCATCCGCTTCAACATTACGAGCTAAGTTAAGGTTGATTCGACCTGACGTTCAAAATAAACCATTATGTCATCCAGTGGGATACTGTTCTAGCGTGACTCAAAATATTTGGTTTATTCCCACAGTCTTCGTCTGTAGATAGACAGGAGGCCGTCATATCAACGCATGAATCTCAATACTGCATTGTATCGCATTTTACAGTTGCATTTACCCACTATGTTGTGAATAGCGGCTAGCCAAGATCAAAATATAAAAAGGTAAGTACTTTTACAGTATGTAATTAACTGTAAGGCTTATAAACGTACATTATTATGTCCAGAACTAATATTTTAACGTCAATAATTACAATTTTAATGTTGAAAACAATTTTTTTTTTAATACAACAAAAACCTGTCTGGATTATGCAAAGATCCAGATTATTGAGATTTGAAATAACAAGGTACTACTGTAATAATGTCTTGTTAAATTTTTAAAACCTACGTTCAATACTTACTATGGCCTACAAGTTTTAAAAAACTTACAAGATTTAAAAGCCTAAGTCCTTCTAGTAATTTACAGTTACGATTCTTCAACCTATGAGCCTCATCAATTACACACAATCTCCAAGCAAATTCTCGCAGCTCTAAACAATCCGAGATGATTATTTCAAATGTTGTGATGACGACATTGAATTTAGGCAAGTCCTTTATGATATTCCTTTTATCATTTCTATAATACAGCTCATATTCTTGAACCATGTTTCTGCTCGCAGATCTGCAACAAATTCGTTGATGTAAAAAAAAGGAAAGCACATGATCATACATACGCACAATGTTTAAAAAACCTTTATTATGGGCAACAAGAGAAAAAAAATTGAATCAAGTTTTGAGAAAATATTCAATCTTGAAATTTTGTTAATTTCAAATAACACACACTGTCAAGTTACAATTGTACTTTATCAAAAATTAAACACAAATTATTGCTTCTTTTCTTATACTTTATGGCATTTGATATAGTTTATTTTAAACCTTTGATAAGCACCTGTCCATTACAGGAACTTAATTTTGAAACATGTAATAATATTGAACTATTATTACTACTATTATTTCAATATTCACAGAAAACCCTGAGCTCATAGAATAAAAATCAAGTAATCTTTGAGTAAATCATCTATCCATTGTCAGGCCTTTATATCTGTGACATGCTTTGTAAATGGAATCCGTTAAGGTTTTCCACTTCCATCAATAATCACATTAAAATTTAATGTTTATTAGTATTACTTTTATATATATAAACTAATTATATATAAGCTTAATTTATTACAGCTTATTTACATTTTTACTATACCTGACGTAAAGCAGATCAATATAAACTGAATCAGAACTCTACTGCTTTTCTGTTTTTAAACGAATTATTTAAAATTTAAAAAATGTTAGTTACAAAAAAATCAATATATCTATCTTTAAAAAAAATATCACTATTTTTTATAGTAGTGTCAGTATCCTTTACACTTTTAAAAAAAGCCACAAATAGCTTGGCGCTACTTTTTACAAATTAAAATATTCCTTTAGTGTAATCAGTTGATGTCCTTAACCTCCTAAATAAATTAAAATCATTTTAAATTCAACCTTTTGGTTACTATAAAATATACATACATATCTCTTAAACTGTCTCTATAAAACTTTTAACAGGTGCTATATTTAGAAAAGACAAAACATATAATTAGTAGCTAATGTTAAAAACATATAACCATTATATCAACTTGAAGAAACGGTGGTGTAATTTTTAATTTAAATTAATGAAACTTCTTACTCACAAATAAACTCTTTTATTTAAACCCTTGTGTATTAATTACTTTTATTACAAAGCAATCATCTTCAGAGAAATTAATTAAAAAAATACCTCCTCTGAATACAAATATCTTATAAAGAAATTCCTCTGAAGACGGCGGTTTTGTAATAAAAATATACACAAGGGTTTAAATTTAAAAGTTCTTGTGGTTTGATTTATTTATTTGAAACCATTATGTCATTTATCACTATGAATAACCATTATGTTTTATTAATGTGACACTTACGATCCATGATACACAATGACATTAAGATCAGTCCATGCTTCAAACTCCCGTTGCCAGTTTGGTATTGTGGACAAAGGTGCAATAACAAGAAAAGGACCACGAACACCATATTCATGTACAGCATGGATGAATGTTAAAGACTGTATAGTTTTTCCAAGACCCATTTCATCAGCTAAAATGCAGTTTCGTCTGAAAATCAAACCAAAAATATAAATTTAGGATACTTTGTATTTTTAAACATTCAACAAAGTGTAACTGAACTCCGTAACAAATATGGGAATAGCAAAAATAAGTAATTTAAGATTAAACATTTTAATGACCATTTCATCATCATCAGAGAGTCTTATTACAAAATTACAATCTATCAAACAAGAAGTTATAAACCAGAGTGACTCAGTTGCAAACTTCTTGTTTGCTAGATTGTAATTTTGTATTAAGACCCTCTGATTATAATGACATGGTCATCGAAATGTATGTAAGGGATAATCTTAAGCAACTTGTTTTGTTATTGTTGATTATTTTTGTGGTATTGGGGTTCTTTCCAATATTTTCTTTTAATATATTGTACCACTGTGCTCTTGATATTGTATAAGTTAAATTTTAACTATAGACATAATATTAAATTAGTTGGTAAAAAGGAAATGGCAAACAATATTAAATTCATGCTGCAATAAAATTCTAGAAAAAGAAATTCTCACAAAACGCTCAGAGGCTGTAGAAACACCCTGCCTTGAGAGATCATAAAATGGATATTAGCAACATGTGCCTGCCTTGATATGACCCCTGGAAGCAACATATTTTTTAAAAATTGTTACACTTTCTTTTTAAAATTTTTTTTTCTTATTATTTAAAATTATAATAATATTTTTTTATTTACTTATTTTCTCATGTTTACCAAACTTTACCTTACGTTTAGTGACAATTTCTTTCCTAAAAGCTATCTGGTAATTTTTTTTTTTTTGTTGTAAAATACTTATTTATTGTAAAATACCGCACAAATTTCGAAACAATCTGTAAACAGGTGGGAAAAGCAATAGACTTTGACACAAAAGAACTTCTTCATTATTCAAACACCTATTTATTGTTAACTGTTGCACAAACTTCAAAACTATCTATAAATACGTGGGATAACCCATAGCCACAAAATAATGGTGACTATGTACTCTGTATAGTATTTACTGTCCAAATAAATGCAAATATTTAACCTAGGATACAGCACAGTACACAAGAAAACAAATTGTAAACATACGGCAGTGCTAATCTGAGAGAAATGGTGAAACGTACATACACAGGAATGCTGCCACTGACTGTTGCGCGATCTTACATACTGGTACATAAATGGTAACCAAAGGGCTAATATCAACACTTAGTAAAATAAGTTTGAGAAGTAAAAATTTCAATGTTTCTGTTATTAACAAATATCGGTTTTCAGTTTCTCACAATATTCTACAACACTTTTATTTTCAAATTAAAGCTTTAAGATTCATTGCCCTCCATCTGTTTACCTTAAAGAAAAATAAATAAGAATTGTTATAAAACTGTTTAAGACAGGAGTACTGGTTCATTGTCTGTATTTTTGTGTTAGCTCTTTCTTTATGAATAATATTTTGAACTTGTATATAAACATTAAATTTATTTTAGTTACGTTTTTTCTTGGACAGTTTATTATACTAACCTTAGTGATAAAGTTATTTTCCTAAGGGTTTTATATTTTATTGTGCAAACAACACATATTTTATAAATATGTTCAATTAAAAAGTTTAGTATCAAAAATTACTTGATCTGGTCATAGCATGTTTGTGTGTAACCCTGATTGAGTTTAAATAAGTTATATTCAAATCGTATGTGTATAAAAAACATTGGAATAGACATTTGTAAGTGAGAAATTTTGTCTACTTTAGTTTTATATAGATTATGCAAGCCAATAATTAAAATAAGCATGTAAGTACATTACTTAAACATAGGATCACAATTCTTCTTTTCCTACATTTTTTATTTATGTATTTTCTCGTATAGACTAAGGTATATAAAAAATTATATTTTATGAGAAAACACATTTCATCCTCTTATATATATCGTGATATTTCTCGCTATCCAATATTTTTCCGTTGCACTGACATTATGAAGTTATTATTATTAATTGTAAATAATTTGTCCACCACTAAGTGATTGCACTAATTTTACCTTATGTGATAAGTTACTTTTCGGTCACTAGACCATTGTCGAAGCACTGAATTAATTTTCTCTATTTTTCTGGTGTGGATGTTGGTATTTGTTGACGTCATACATGTTTCTTCATTGAGCCGCATGTATGTTTTTGAATGGTATGTCGTCTGCATATGTTGTCTGTAGGTTCATTAAATTATTGTGCATGTTTTTATAAATGTGGTATTTTTCTAGTGAGTTTAGTTCTATTGGGTTATTATTTATTTCAAGTATGGTTAGGTTATTTTGGTAATTTGTTACTTCATGTCTATGTAATAATAGGTGTGCAGCAACATTTAAAGCTTTAGTATTTTTATTTTTGAATGCTCTGTAATGTTCTTCAAATCTTATTTTAACTGGTTATTTTTCCTATGTAAAATGCGTTGCAGTCGTTACATGTAATTTTGTAAATTCCTGATAGGTTATGGCTTTTTGTATTTGTCTTGTGGTTTGTGTTATTAAGATATTTTATTATTTAGGTTATTTTGTTGTATGTTGGAGTGTAGAATTCTTTGTTGTATATATTTGTTAATTTTTCTATTTTGTTATTGGTGTATTTATATTTTAGGTAGATTTTTTTAGTGTTATTATTTTTGTGTTCAGGTTGTAGTGTGTGTTGAGGTTAGGTTTTTTTGTAAAAAAACCACATTTATAAAAACATACACAACAATTTAATGAAGCTACAGACAACATATGCATACGATGTACTATTCAAAAACATTATACACGCGGCTCAATTAAGAAACATGTATGACGTCAACAAATACCAACATCACGGACCTAACATCCACACCAGAAAAATAGAGAAAATTAATTCAGTGATTGAACAATGGTCAAGTGACCAAAAGGTGACTAATCACATAAGGTAAAATTATTGCACTTAGTGGTGGAAAAAATTATTTACAATAATAATAACTTCATATATATATATATATATATATATATATATATATATATATATATATATATATATATATTTAGGTTAGTTTTGGTTGGTAAAGATTATTTAGATTTGGTGGACTAGGAGACTGACAGACTTACCTTGGTAAGAGTCCACTCTGTAGTCTTGAAATAGAAACACATAAAAGCACTTAAACAATGATATATTTCAACCACACAGTGGTCTTTGTCAATCGAAGAGAAAACACAAAAAGAAATATGAGAGAATAGAATAAAAAAAAAAAAAAAAAAAAAAAAAAAAAAAATTTTACGGAAATATCCTAACCATACTTGAAATAAATAATAACCCAATAGAACTAAACTCACTAGAAAAATACCACATTTATAAAAACATACACAACAATTTAATGAATCTACAAACAACATATACAAAAGACATACTATATAAAAACATCATACACACAGATCAAGAGAAAGTACGTGTAACGTCAACAAATACCAATATCACGGACCGAACATCTACACCAGAAAAATATCAGTGATTCGACAATGGTCAAGTGACCGAAAGGTGCCTGCCTCATCACTCAAGGTAAAATTATTGCACTTAATGGTGGATAAAATTACTTACAATAGTAATATATTAACTTCATAAAGTCAGTGCAACGGAAAAACAATGAATAACGTAAAATATCAAGAATATATATATATATATATATATATATATTCTAGATATTTAAAATTATCCATTGTTTTTCCGTTGCACTGACTTTATGAAGCTAATAAATCACTAATTTTGAGTAATTTTATTCACCATTAAGTGCAATAATTTTACCTTGAGTGATGAGGTACCTTTCGGTCTTTGACCATTGTCGAATCACTGATTGTTCTCTGCTGTGGATGCTACGTCCGTGAAGCCGGTATTTGTAGAAGTTACGCGCACTATTTCTTGATCTGTGTGTATGAGGTTTCTGTATAGTATGTCTTCTGTATATGTTGTTTGTAAATTCATTAAGTTGTTGTGTATATTTTTATAAATGTGGTATTTTTCTAGTGAGTTTAGTTCTATTGGGTTGTTATTTATTTCCAGTATGGTTAGGTTATTTTCGTAATTTGTAATTTCGTGTTTATGGGAAATTAGGTGTGCTGCAACATTTGATACTTTAGAATTTTTATTTTTGAATGCTCTATAATGTTCTTCAAATCTTATTTTAAACGTTCTGGATGTTTTTCCTATGTAAAAAGCGTTACAGTTGTTGCAAGTGATTTTGTAGATTCCTGATAGGTTATGATTTTCTGAATTTGTTATGTGGTTTTTGTTACTAAGATATTTTATTATTTTGTTGTTTGGTTTGTAAGTTGGAGTGTAGTATTCTTTGTTGTATATATTTGTTATTTTTTCTATTTTGTTATTGGTATATTTATATTTTAGGTAGATTTTTTTATTTTTATTGTTTTCGTGTTCCGGTTGTAGTGTTGTGTTGAGGTTAGGTTTTTTTGTGAATTTATTGTATATATTTTTTTATAATGTGTTTGTTGTATCCATTTTCTATTGCTATTTTTGTAATGTTATCTAATTCTTCATTTAATTTTTGTTTGTTATCCTGTGTGTATTTTATTGCTTTATTTATCATGTTACTGTAAGTGTTAATTTTGTGTGTCCAGGGGTGGTTAGATTTGTAGTGTATTGTGGTGTTGTTGGAAGTAGGTTTCCTGTATACTGTAGTTTCTATTTTATTATCATTTATATTTAAAGTAATGTCGAGGAAGTTGATTGTTCTATTTATTTCTGTTTCAACGGTGAATTGTATGTTTTCGTTGTATGTATTTAGTTTGTTTAATATTATGAGGTGTTCGTTGTGAATGGTAGGTTGGTATATTACAAGTATATCGTCTACATATCTTGTCCATAGTAAGATATTGTGTGTGTTTATTATAGGTTTAATTATTATTTGTTCAAAGTGTTGTAAATATATTTCTGACATGACAGATGAAATGGGTGATCCCATGGGGAGATAGATAGTATCAAAACAACTTAACCTAAAAAATAGCCTAGCACTAATCCACACTTCAAAACAACAACATAACCTAAAAAATAGCCTAAAACCAACCCACACCTCTAACAATAATAAATTCATAAACTTAACTAAAACAGAATTTACTGAAAAAGAAAAAATAATAATAACTAATTCCTTCAAATATAACCTACCTAACTTCAACAAAAAACAAATAATAAAAAACCTAATAGTTGACACAGAATCTAACATCCACAAAATTACCCACCAAAATACTGAACACATAAGAAATAATATTAATAATAAAATTAACCTAATAAAAACGGAAAAAAACAAAAAAACAGAACAATATATTAATAAAAAAGAAATTATAAAACTCAGAGAAAAACTAGAAAACAACGATTACTTAATATTAAAATCAGATAAAACAAATACTCCAGTAATAATAGAAAATACCAAATATATCGATTCAATGACTAACTACATAAAAGAAAATAAATACGAACAAATCCCAGACCCAACTAACAAATACCTTATTACAATAAAAAACTTAATAGTCACTCACCGTAACACCCTAAACTATAACAATAAATTAAAATACCACACAAGATTATACCCATTTAAACCATGCGCACCCGTATTATCAGGGATACCTAAAATCCATAAACCAAACACACCATTTAGACCACTAATAAATTTCACAACAGCACCATCTTACATAATCGCAAAAATCCTAGACAAAATCCTAAGGGCTAAAATACACATCAACAACACATATAATATAAAAAATGGATACGAATTAATTAATAAAATAAAAACGATAAAAACAAACAACAACACAAAAATAATAAGTTATGACATAACTAACATGTACCCTAGTATCCCAATAGAAGAAACCATAGAAATAATAAAAAACAAACTGATACACAATAACGAACAAAGAAACATAATAGATAGTATCATTACGTTAACCAAACACATATGTAACCAAAATTACTTCCAATTTAACAATAAATATTATAAACAAACAACAGGACTCCCCATGGGATCACCCATTTCATCTGTCATGTCAGAAATATATTTACAACACTTTGAACAAATAATAATTAAACCTATAATAAACACACACAATATCTTACTATGGACAAGATATGTAGACGATATACTTGTAATATACCAACCTACCATTCACAACGAACACCTCATAATATTAAACAAACTAAATACATACAACGAAAACATACAATTCACCGTTGAAACAGAAATAAATAGAACAATCAACTTCCTCGACATTACTTTAAATATAAATGATAATAAAATAGAAACTACAGTATACAGGAAACCTACTTCCAACAACACCACAATACACTACAAATCTAACCACCCCTGGACACACAAAATTAACACTTACAGTAACATGATAAATAAAGCAATAAAATACACACAGGATAACAAACAAAAATTAAATGAAGAATTAGATAACATTACAAAAATAGCAATAGAAAATGGATACAACAAACACATTATAAAAAATATATACAATAAATTCACAAAAAAACCTAACCTCAACACAACACTACAACCGGAACACGAAAACAATAAAAATAAAAAAATCTACCTAAAATATAAATATACCAATAACAAAATAGAAAAAATAACAAATATATACAACAAAGAATACTACACTCCAACTTACAAACCAAACAACAAAATAATAAAATATCTTAGTAACAAAAACCACATAACAAATTCAGAAAATCATAACCTATCAGGAATCTACAAAATCACTTGCAACAACTGTAACGCTTTTTACATAGGAAAAACATCCAGAACGTTTAAAATAAGATTTGAAGAACATTATAGAGCATTCAAAAATAAAAATTCTAAAGTATCAAATGTTGCAGCACACCTAATTTCCCATAAACACGAAATTACAAATTACGAAAATAACCTAACCATACTGGAAATAAATAACAACCCAATAGAACTAAACTCACTAGAAAAATACCACATTTATAAAAATATACACAACAACTTAATGAATTTACAAACAACATATACAGAAGACATACTATACAGAAACCTCATACACACAGATCAAGAAATAGTGCGCGTAACTTCTACAAATACCGGCTTCACGGACGTAGCATCCACAGCAGAGAACAATCAGTGATTCGACAATGGTCAAAGACCGAAAGGTACCTCATCACTCAAGGTAAAATTATTGCACTTAATGGTGAATAAAATTACTCAAAATTAGTGATTTATTAGCTTCATATATATATATATATATATATATATATATATACATATATATATATAGATAGATAGATTTTTTGGACTAGGAGACTGACAGACTTACCTTGGTAAGAGTCCACTCTGTAGTCTTGACTACACTCTGTACTCATTTTATTTCATTCTCTCATATTTCTTTTAAGTGCTTTTATGTGTTTCTATTTCAAGACTACAGAGTGGACTCTTACCAAGGTAAGTCTGTCAGTCTCCTAGTCCAAAAAATCTAAATAATCTTTACCAACCAAAACTAACCTAAAAATATATACATACATACATATATATATATATATATATATATATATATATATATATATATATATATATATAGGAATTTTTGGACTTGATAGGAGACTGACAGACTTACCTCAAGGCAATAGTCCAAAACTGCAATCTCTTGGAAATAAGCACATATAAAACACTTAATACACTTTTATTTGAAATATTTCGATCAACATGATCTTCTTCAGTCAAGAAAGAGAAAAACAAAACAAAAGATTGAAGTGAACCACAGATGTGTATAAACATCCAAATGTCACAGATTCACAGATTTATAGTTTATGATATAGTGCTATATGTGATATGTGTAGAAATTGTTATATGTGAATCGTGTAAAGATCGGTTACTTGAAACTAGATATTAAAAGTCTGTCAGAAGGAAGGTAATGGAGCTGTTAAAAATGGTAAAAGTTAGGGGAAGTTAAAAGGAGTTTTATCTGATGTTGAGGTTAGGAGGCTCTCTAGATTTGGTATACCACTGGTATGATAACTCCCATCTTCTTAATTCTGAAGAGTTGCAATCAGGGGGGAGGGCTTTAATTATTTTGGTGGTATAGCAATCATTGAAAGAGATGATGTTGTGACTAGCAGCGTGTTGAGCGGTTGGCCTGTCTATGTTCATGGTTCCAACGTCATGTCTGTGTGTTTTCTCTTCGATTGACAAAGACCACCGTGTGGTTGAAATATATCATTGTTTAAGTGCTTTTATGTGTTTCTATTTCAAGACTACAGTGTGGACTCTTACCAAGGTAAGTCTGTCAGTCTCCTAGTCCAAAAAATCTATATATATATATATATATATATATATATATATATATATATATATATATATATATATATATATATATATATATATATATATATATATATTTTAGGTTAGTTTTGGTTGGTAAAGATTATTTAGATTTTTTGGACTAGGAGACTGACAGACTTACCTTGGTAAGAGTCCACACTGTAGTCTTGAAATAGAAACACATAAAAGCACTTAAACAATGATATATTTCAACCACACAGTGGTCTTTATCAATCGAAGAGAAAACACAAAAAGAAATATGAGAGAATGAAATAAAATAAAATAAAATAAATATAAGTTGTCCCTTACCAAGGTAAGCCTGTCAGTCTCCTAGTCCAAAAAATCTATATATATTGAACACAGGCATTGAAGCACCCTGTGTCCAAATTAGGAAGATGTCATCTATATATCTATACCAACATAATGGCTGGTGTGTTTGTGTCTTTAGAAAACTTTCTTCCAACAATCCCATGTACAGATTTGCGTACGATGGTGCCATTCTGGTGCCCATTGCTGTTCCCTTTATTTGAAGGTAGTTCCTTCCCTCAAACTGAAAGTTGTTCTTCTCGAGGATGAACCTGGTCAGGTTCACAAGAAAAGGTGTACTGCTTCAACACTTGAGGCATTTTTAGACAGCCTGACACAATTCTCCACACTTCAATTTACCTGGGAGAAATCTACAACAGCCATCACCTTTTTGGATGTAGAGGTAACACTCCAGAATGGAAATATCAACACAGGAATTCACATCAAACCGTCAAACCACCTACAATATCTCCATTTCGACAGCAACCACCCAATAAACATAAAACGATCCATTCCATACAGTCAAGCAATCAGGGGTAAGAGAATCTGTTCGAATGATAGGGAATTGGAAGATTTTAATAGAAAGATATCAACAGCCTTCCAGAGAAGAGGATACCCAAAAAAAACTTATTGAAAACCAAATTCATTCAGCACAATCCTCGGTTCACCATAAACCACAAACAGAACAAAATAAACTGTCTTTAATAACAGACTACCATCCTGGTCTACATAAACTCAACAAGATATTGAAAGATGGCTTCAAAATTCTTCAAGCTTCCGTCCACACCAAAAATCTTTTCACCGATCCACCGCAAATTTGGTACAAGCAACCTCCCAACTTGAAAAACATCCTAGTACATCCTAAACTACCAGACCCTGATGCAGAGAAACCACACAAACTTCCTCATGGCTCCTTCCCATGCAATAGACCTAGATGCAAGACGTGCCCAATACACCCCTCAGCAAATAGTTTCAACAGCCAAACAACAAAAATGGTCTTCAAAATACAGGGTCATCATAATTGTACATCGAAAAATGTCATATACCAGCTACAATGTAAACTTTGCTCAGCACAGTACATAGGCCTGACCACGGATGGTTTGAATATCAGAATGAATGGCCACAGACATGATGTTAAAATTATGAATATGGATAGACCAACAGCTCAACATGCTGCGAGTCACAACATCACAACTTTTGATGACTGCTATACCACAAAAATAATTAAATCACTCCCCCCTGATTGCAATCCCTCAGAACTGAGAAGGTGGGAGCTATCATACCAGTGGTATACCAAGTCCAGAGAATCCCCTAACCTCAACATCAGATAAACCCATTCTTTTTTTTTTTTTTTCCCTAATAGCCTTTTCCCCTGACAGACTTATATAAACTATAATCACTCATATGCTCATGGAAACAATATATATATATATATATATATATATATATATATATATATATATATATATATATATATATATTCCTGATATTTAATATTATCCATTGTTTTTCCGTTGCACTGACTTTATGAAGTTAATAAATTACCAATTTTGAGTAATTTTATCCACCATTAAGTGCAATAATTTTACCAAGGTAAAATTATTGCACTTAATAGTGGATAAAATTACTCAAAATTGGTAATTTATTAACTTCATATATATATATATATATCTTTAATCTGTGCATCTGTGACATCTGATTTCTACTCTACAGAATCTGTGATTACAACTTGTATTTATTTATTTCATTCTCTCATATTTCTTTTTGTGTTTTCTCTTCGATTGACAAAGACCACCGTGTGGTTGAAATATATCATTGTTTAAGTGCTTTTATGTGTTTCTATTTCAAGACTACAGTGTGGACTCTTACCAAGGTAAGTCTGTCAATCTCCTAGTCCAAAAAATCTAAATAATCTTTACCAACCAAAACTAACCTAAAAATATATATATATATATATATATATGCTGATACGTATTCCTTCACGGATGGAAAAATATGATGAATAGTTACTATCTGGAGTACATCCGTTCATTCTGCAGTCCATAAATTCGCAGTTCCGACGTTTCGCTAGAATCTCATCCAGCATTGACGAGGTGAACCCAACAACAGCAGAAGAGCGAGTTTTACTCACTCGTCAATGCTGGATGAGATTCTAGCGAAACGTCGGAACTGCGAATTTATGGACTGCAGAATGAACAGATGTACTCCAGATAGTAACTATTCATCATCATCATCATCATCATCATCATATATATATATATATATATATATATATATATATATATATATATATATATTGTACAATGGTTACAAGTTTTATATAAATATCCTGAAGTGTCCAGCATACTACTACTAACCCGATTTTGGCTCAGCATACAAAATGATAATATAATAAAAAAACAACAGGAGACTGTCAGATAAATTGTGAAAACAGAATATTAGAATTATGACATAACAGAAAGAAAAATTGAAGTGACAGAAATATAAAAAGGGCTAAAACAATGAGTTAAATTTTAAAAGACAAAATATTACACTACATAAAATATGTGGTAGATGATGTAAATGTAGCATAATATACTAAACTAATACAGACTATTGTCTCAACATGAGCATCATCGATTGTTTGCTCAAGAAGGTATAATGTTGAGACATATCCACGATTAATAGAGAGTCATTCAATGTTAACTCTGCTTGATCATCTCTATGCTTCAGACAAGCACATGTTCAACACATTTCTCATGAGTTGCCAACTGTTTTGTTTTCTCAAAACTATCACCATGCAGAAAGATATATTATGTGCCACTGGAATGACAGGACATGAACAGTATTTTTTTGCCATCCTAATGCTCTCTTCCAGCCAACTTATCAGCTGCCATTTAGGTCATTGTTAGTTCAGTTCTTAGTCTAGTCTTTATCGCTCGGTTACATCTTAGTTGTGTCGAGATCGCTTGAGTTAGATCTCATGCGACTGCAGTGGATGCAGCTCACTCATGCAATGAATTTAGTGATATGATGATGACAGTAACGGTTCTTTTGTGATTGTGCCCAAGTAGTGTTTCTAATATAATTAGTGTACATATGTGCAAACGTTTATGAAATTATTTTAGTTTCTATGTGAGGAAATTTTGATGCATGAATTTGATAGTGGCCTACAACCAAACGCTAAACATCAAACCAATAACTATTATTTTATTTTTAATTTTACATTTTAAATATGAATAATAAATATTATTTTTAATGAACGATTATTTTTTTACTAACAACTACAAATAATCATTTGTTGTGAATTTAAGAACTGTGCCCATTTAGTTTTTCTAATGTAGTTAGTATAATGTGTTTTAAAAATTAGTTTAGTTTTTTAAACTAAACAATTCTAAAATGAACAATTAGTTATGTGTGTAAGGGAACCTACAATCAACTGCTAACCATAAGACTATAAGTAATATTTTGCTTTTCATAAATTTATTGATTTTACATATCTATTATTTTTAATATTCTAATTATCAATTATTTTTTATTCTTATAATGATATAAATATATTTATCCTTTAATTTTATAAACTATTAAAATAATTTCAATTAATGTATTAATTTAATTAAGTAATTAACACTGAATAATATCTTTTAATATGATTATTTAATAATACTCAAAATTATTAAAGTTTGTATTCAACATAATTCAGTTGCCATGATCACAGATTATGAAATTAATTTGTACTTGCTGGAACGCTTGAAAGAGGAATAATTTAATCCACAATGTGTGAACACCATCTTCAAACTTCAATAATAATATCTGTTTAAAACCTCGTTAAACTCATAAATATATTAGGAGTTCCAGCTTTATATAGGAAGACAAAAAACACACTATTTATAAATAGTTTTAACTTAATGCGATAGCATACAATTACTAAATAAAAACTGTTATCATTTCAACTTTAATTTTCATTCTATCTGAGTTATCAATAAAACATTTTTAAACAAAATTCTTGCTTCAATAGCAAATTCTGAATCATTTCCTTACTTAAAAACTACTAGTTTTTAGGTCAATTTCAGTATAGTGA
The DNA here is from genome assembly GCA_036971475.1 of Prosapia bicincta. Classification (NCBI taxonomy): domain Eukaryota; kingdom Metazoa; phylum Arthropoda; class Insecta; order Hemiptera; family Cercopidae; genus Prosapia; species Prosapia bicincta. Next base: position 49,866,446 of record JBAIZL010000001.1, on the reverse strand, counting down.
TTTTTATATTTTAAAAAAACATTGTATTTGGTATAAAAATAGAAATATATTTCATTTTTACACAGATATTATAGTAACATTGTATTAAAATGAAAAATATAAAAAGATGTTATATATAATACTCACCCATTGTACCAAGAAAAAAGTAGCCAGTTAAGTCCTTCCAATTGGTAAGCTCTAAGCGTATTATCATTTTTATATACAGGGGATTCTTCTAGCTTTACCCAATCGTTAGGGTGTGGTTTCTTCTTGGGCTAAACAATGAAAAAAAATTATTTGACACTAAATACTAGTAGTTTATAGATATAGCTTTAGGTTAGAGTAAAAATTTACTTTAATTTTTTAAAAAAACCTTTATGACTTTGTAACATTATTTTAGGCAAAAATGTTACATATTACAAAGCAGCTAACATTAGAAATGCGTCAGGAAGCTATGCAGGTCAGAACTCACTACTTATGCTCTGAACATAGCTTCTTCTCTTTTTGGTCTTCGAACCGAAAGCACGCCGCAAGATTAGATTTTGTTTTTTTTAACAGTTTTAATTTAATTTAGGTTATATAAGTAAAGAAGGGTTTAAAAGTTTCCTTTATTATTTTTTTAAGAAATGTTTCATATCACTGATTATTCAACATCTGGAGAGCATCCTATCCAACCCATATCTAAAATGAATAATGGCAAGGTCTGATCAAGGAACCAGGCCGTACAACATAAATTCCAGTTCCAGATAAGTTATTAATTTTATGTAAAGTGATCTGAACACAAAATTTAACTTTCAAACATTTAATTGGGGATGACAAAATAGTACAAGTTTTCATATTTTAATAATGCGGGAAGTTATGATTAATCAGTGGGATGCAAAAACAAATTTTAAACTGTTAGATAAATTAATTTGAAATGTATTTTATTTTATATAGAAGCAATCCCTTTCTGGATATCATATGTCAATTCCATAAATACTAAAATAGTGAAAAAATTTGCGTAAATTCTGAACATGTTAAACGAATGTAAAAACCAGATCTAAAACAGTGTAAACGTTTTAAATGTATTTTCTTTTTCTTTTTTATCTTTTGTGTAAATTTTGTATATTAAAATTTGATTTATTTTATTTTGAAATAATTGCTAAATTTATTGAATTCTCAAGTTTAATTTAGCTTTTGACTTTGCAAGTCACTTCATTAATTATGTAACAGATAAATGCAATATTCAACACCTAAATTCCTTAAGAATTTATCTAAATGCGTTACATAAATTACACGACTGTGCTTTTTTTTTTTAATTGAATCATTAAGTTTAGTGCGTTCAGTAAAAATTTTAAAAATATTAATTTATGGCATTGCCAAGAAAAGTTTATTTCTGATTCAGTCAGTTGTAACTTTTTTTTTTTATAATACATAGTTAGTCTTAACAAGTGTTTGTTTAAACATAGGGTGGATGACTCATTGAAGCTAGATTGTAAAATCCTGTTTTAGAAAGTTTATGTGTAACAGGAAATAAGTTGTTTAAACACTCCAAGATTGCTTGTGTATTTAGTTAAAGATATTTGCTTGGTATTCTGAATGCTGGCTATATCTGTTTGTAAGTACAGACAAATTTAACATTTATTAATTAAAAATAAATTAAAACAAAGTAAAACTGTCAGATATATAATCTTTTAATTTAAACTTAATATAAATTTTAATACAGGCTCATTGAACAATAAACTGTAATGAAAAGGTAACTGTCATTGGATTTGAAAACTAATGTTTAACAAACAAGAAATAATTTTATAAGTTTATTTTAGAAGTATTTAAATTTGTATAAGTTCAGTTATAGAATCATGATAAATAAATAACAATAACCCTTGCTACAAATATTTAAAAACCCTTGATGTACATTTCGCCAACACAGTTAGCATCATCAGAAGGTTACAAACATACTGGGACTAAAAAGAAACATAATTTCAACACTCAATTTGCAATAACTGTGATGGTAAATCAGTTATTCAAAGTTCTAAAAATATCAGTAATAAAACAATGAAATAAATGCCAAAAAATTCAAATATTTCATACTCTAAAGTTCATACTTCTAAAGATGTTGCTGAAATGAGTTGTAAAATGTTTTAAAACAAAGGAGAATAGCCAACGTTTCATTTTTTACATTTGTTTTACAATATTAGTTAAAAAGAACTCAACACTAAGTGAACAAACAGGGTGTACTAAGTGAAAAAAGATCTAGCTACAACCACTTAGGCTCCCTATACTAGTTTGAAAGTAAATAGCTTAAAACATGAAACTATTCTGAAAAAAAAGAAAAGTTCAAATTTAATAAATGCCAAGAGATCATCTTTGAATATGTAATATACTTCACAAACTCATTTAATTGAAAAACAATGACAACTATCCATCCAATGAGTTCTACTTGAGGACCCATACATTGAATCTCCTTACCTTCCATTGGTCTTTTGGAGGTACTTTATTAAACTTCTCAAACTGTACAATTTTAGTAGGATCAATGTCTTCTTCTAACTCCCATGTACTGTCTTCATATTGTAGTGATCTCCATTTCACAAGATAATGTTTGATAGCTTTTCCTGTATTTGGATCTGTCTGTTGTGCCACATCCAGGACTCTGTCCACTTCAACGTAGTCTGGGTTGAATGGATCTTCTTCCAGCTACAAATAAATACAAGATATACTAAATTATATTTGATGGTACAGGTTTATAAAAATGTTTTTAAACATAAAGCAAATTTACCCCAAAACAATTTTCGAAATGTTTGAACTATAACTTTAAATTAACGATAAATTATATCTAATCCTATTCAGTCTACTGCAGGCTATAAATCTAAACTGGTGATTTGCATTTTAGCTCTGACTGTCAGAGCAACTTTTTGTCTTATCCACTCAGCTCAGTAAAACCAGACTACTTTTCTGGCATTCCACTCCGAAACCAGTTACGTATTTGGCATTTTCAAATTATGTGAGACGTTCTATGAGATTTGAAATAACTTTGTACAAGACTTTATATTTTTTTTTAAGTTTGTGGTTCTGGTAAATTAATGGAACAAGTCCCGCCATTTCACATCATCACAAAACGTCATTGCTTTCATACACAAGTACTAAGTTTTAAATGCCTATGAGCTCAATATAAAAAAGCGTTTATGAAATTAAAAAAATAATTAAGAACAAAAAAAATAATCAATATTTTTAAAATTAAAACAACTAAACATAAATATTATCAATAAATACAAAGTATACTATACATTACACATATACTACAAATGTTATACAGTGAAACCTGTTTAAGCCGGAATCCATTGGGGCCGGCATTTTATTCCATCTAAGACAGGTTTCCGGCTTATACAGTAGTAGTGTACTGTATGAGGGTAACATCACGAAACGTTTAAGTCTATTTTTAGCGTTGGGGTGAGGGTAGGCCGTGGGGATTCTTAGCTATAAGACTATTATTTCTACTGATCAGCTGTATGGTGCTGTACCAACACCACATAGATAACGGACAATTAATTGTCATCGTGTCTACGTTTGTTCTAATACAGTATTTAATTTGATTATTTATTTCCGATTAAGTACTGACTGTTTATATCCTACAGAGATAACACTTCAACATATAAAGCAAGTGTATTTAAATCACAAGAAAACTATCACATTTTAACGTCTAAATAAACGTCATTCAACAGAAATATCGGTTATCTTGATTGCCTAATGACAGCCCGTAGCCTGTGCCCTGTGACGTCACAACTCGCAAACCTTGTTTTCTAGGTGGTGTTGGCTATGCACACTACAGAAAATATTAAAACCTACATTACATAATAAAAATCTTACCTTTTAATGCAGCATCCTTTTATCCTTCTCCACAAAACATTTTTAATAGAATACACTAAAACTATACAACTAAAAAACTTATACACTTGTCAACAATATTTATGAATTAATGATGCAATTTATTAAAAACTATATTTTTCCTTTTACTGTATTTAGGCTAAATACTGTACATAGTAGGCGTGCGTAAAATTAAAAGAAAATCAAGTAGGCTTGAAAAAATCTAGCACTGACTTTTGTTTTAAAAGATTAGATTAATTTCTTCTCTTTCTTCTATTTGCGCATGTTTTTTGCCTTTTAGAATGAAGCGGTCTCTCGCCTTTCAATATATCAATCAATATGTCTGGCCGTGGATGTTTGTAAACCATTCATTGCGTTATCTAGAAGAAAACGAGTGCTGACACATAGCCTAACTTAAATTATGGATGTTTGTATACCATTGCGTTATCTTGTGCATATCAGCAATCCTTAACGTTGTTACAAAATTCTCAGAAATAAATACGATCCATTACAATTAAGCAGACCTATCTGTGAATTTTGTTATGGTAAAAAAATATATTATAAACTGTATTTTATCTAAACGGAAGTCATTGTAACTTTATATTTTATAGCATGTATATGATCAGATTTTCCGGCTTATGCAGAACAAAGACGTAGTAAATACGCATCACTCATCCTTTTGCTTATTCCGCTTCCGTGTTAGACAGTTTTTGGCTTATGAAGGTTATTAACCAGGTAAATTAAATAGGCGACAGTCGGGACTTTTGAAGTTTTCCGCGATAGACGGGATTCAGCCTAACACAGGGTCCGTCTAAGACAGGTTTCACTGTATTAATAAAAGCTAAAAAGCTGACAAGATAAAGCTTCTGTTTTAATAGATTGAAAAAATAATTAAAAAAGTCTGACAATTAATTATACTTTTTATAATAATAATAAAGAAATTATTAAAAATGAATTTTAAAATAAAATTAAAATTTGATAAAAAACCTATTATAAAATAATTAGCAAAACAAATATACATTATAATATAAATGTTAATCCGAATCCCCATAAAAACAAAAGGCTTGATACAATTACACAAAAATAATAAACCTATTTGACCTTTGATTAATTTTACTATTAGTTATTGATTATGATAAAATTGTTAATTGAAGCATTGTTATAGTTTGAGTGTTTCTTGCTATACTTATAAAATTTATTGCACACGGTTATCATAAAAGAACGGTGCGGTTTCGAACATGGTTTAAATAAAAACCGAATTACTTACAGTTAATATTATTTATTCATCTAATTTGTCATGCCAAACAGTTTATTTTAACATAATTAATACATTTTATATGTGCACCCTCCGATATAAGTTGCTTGACAAATGTCCAAACGATGCTCCTCTTCTCTTCAAACAGACATTAACATTTCTTCGGTTAGGGTTGTCATTATTTCATTAATCCTGTTTTTTAAGTGGTTCAGATAGCAATTTTTTTTAGAATAAACGATTTCATGTACCCCCATAAAAAAAAATTACAAGGAGTCAGGTCTGGACTCCTTGGAGACCACAGCATAGGTCTCCAAATTTTTTGTTCAAAGTGTTCGTGACCAATGCACTGAAGTGTGGAGGAGCACCATCTTGTTGGAAATGATGTTGACGAATGTTTTCAGCGATACCAATATAACATCTAGAAATTTCCCTACAATCTTCCTACGAATTACTGAAACCGCATTCTTTTATGACACTGCATTACTGAACCAATTATTTTAAAAAATTTTAAACTTTTATTTATAAAAACAAAATTATTTGGATGTATCTATAATATCCAATAATAAGTATCTATTTAAATGCGAATTGTTCCCACATTTAAATAACATATGTACAATAGTGGCCTCCGTATAATAGGCAAGTACCTCAAGTACGTGTACACACACACACACATACACACACACACACACGCACACACACACACACAGATATATACACACGTTTTGTTTTTTATTTATCAGTGAATAATTTATCATTTCTATTTTACATTTATAAATATTTATTTATAGTATTTTTTTAAATAATTAATTTCAAAAAATTATAGTATTTAGGCCATACTTACATTTTCAAATATATTTGCATGGTGAGCCATCTTCTGTTTAAATCTTTTTAGCTTTGCTGCAATACGTTTATCTCCTTTGTATAATTCATCTTCAGTCTTCCACTCACAATGCAAATAAGAAAAGTTCCGATATTTTACATAATACTCTTCTACGTCAACAAAACGCTGTTCACTTTTTAAAGTTTTTGAATTTTCCATCAAAAGGGATTCCTCTAATGGTTTGGGTTCAGTCATACAGACAGGTTGAGCAGTGTGAAGATTATCCGATGCATCACCAGAAGAAACTTCTATATCTTTCATAGGCAGTTCAGCTTTTGTTTCTCTTTCATTTTCATCTGTTTCTGGTTTCTTTTCTGTCTCTGGTTTCACTTCTCGTCTTCCTTTTCTTACAGCTAATATATATTGCACTACCATTGAATCTTCATCAGTTGTATTCTAAAGAGAAAAGTGAAATATAGTGAATTTTACAGAAAAAATAATGAAAAAACTTATACAAAATAAATAACAAATACTTTTAGTGACATAAATTCTAAATAATTTTTAAATATTTTTAATGATGTAAATTGCAAATGACCTATTAAATTTTTGTTTACTCAGCGTTTTTCGAAATGAAAACAAATTTTTGAAGCTAATATATATATATTTAGATTTTTTGGGCTAGGAGACTGACATACTTACCGTGGTAATAGTCCACTCTGTAGTCTTCAAATAGAAACACATAAAAGCAGTTAACCAATGAAATATTTCAACCACACAGTGGTCTTTGCCAATCAAAGAGAAAACACAAAATGAAATATGAGAGAATGAAATAAAGTAAAAGTTGCATATTTATAAATAAAGTAAATTTATATAAATAAGGTCATTTTGTGTTTTCTCTTTGATTGACAAAAACCACTGTGTGGTTGAAATATTTCATTAGTTAAGTGCTTTTATGTGTTTCTATTTCAAGACTACAGAGTGGACTATTACCAAGGTAAGTCTGTCAGTCTCCTAGTCCAAAAAATCTATCATATATATATATATATATATATATATATATATATATATATATATATATATATATATATATATATATGAAGTTATTATTATTACTTCATAATGAATTAATTTTCTCTATTTTTCTGGTGTGGTTGTTCGGTCCGTGATGTTGGTATATGTTGACGTCATACATGTTTCTTTTTGAGCTGCGAGTATGATGTTTTTGAATAGTACGTTCTCTGCATATGTTGTATGTAGGTTCATTAAATAGTAGTGTATGTCTTTATAGATGTGGTATTTTTCTAGTGAGTTTAGTTCTATTGGGTTATTATTAATTTCAAGTATGGTTAGGTTATTTTCGTAACTTATTATTTCATGTTTATGTGATATTAGTTGTGCTGCTACATTTGATGCTTATGTATTTTTATTTTTGAATACTCTGTAATGTTCTTCAAATCTTATTTTAAATGATCTGGTTGTTTGTCCAATGTAAAATGTGTTGCAGTCGTTACATGTAATTTTGTAGATTCCAGATAGGTTTTGTTTTTCTGTATTTGTTTTGTGGTTTGGTTTGTATGTTGGAGTGTAGTGTTTTGCTGTATATATTTGTTATACTTTCTATTTCATTATTGGTGTATTTATATTTTATAGTAGATTTTTTTTTAGAATTATTATTTTTGTGTTCAGGTTGTAGTATCGTATTGAGGTTAGGTTTTTTGTAAATTTATTGTATATGTTTTTTATTAAGTGTTTTCCTCCATTTTCTATTGCTATTTTTGTAAAAACACCACATCTTTAAAACATACACTATAATTTAATGAGCCTACAGACAACATATGTAGACGACGTACTATTCAAAAACATCATACCTGCGGCTCAAAAAGAAACATGTATGACGTCAACAAATACCAACATCACGGACTGAACAACCACACCATAAAAATAGAGAAAATTAATTCAGTGATTCGACAATGGTCAAGTGACCGAAAGGTATCTCATCACACAAGGTAAAATTATTGCACTTAGTGGTGGAAAAAATTGATTACAATTAATAGTAATTTGTTCAAAATAGGTTCAGAATGAGTGGAATATGAAAACAGTTGTTTTAACCATGAAAAAAAACAGTTTAAAAATGTTGAAAGTTGTGTCAAAAAAATCAAACAAATTTAGTATCAATCTCTAGACTGTATGGTATTTCAAAAAATAATGTAGCATCTGCTTTAATTTTCAACAAATAATAATAAATCCAAGTTACAAAACGTGAGACAATGAAATTGGCTGATGTACACGCACTACAAAAATCTCTTTACATGTTTATCTTTAAAATCGAGAAGAATGCAGAAGTATATCTTAACCTACTCATCATAAAAATCAAATTTTTTTTATTAGTATTAAATTTAATGGCAGTTTTGAATGGTTGCATTATTTTAAATCATGTCGCAGCATTTGTGAATTGGTTACAAAGTGCAAAACTAAATTGGGATTCAGAAATGATGGCAAATTTTATAAAAATTGTTTAAGGCGTATACTACTGAAAATCAGTTGTCAACTGAGGAATTTCTAATGTAGGTTTGAATTATTGCCAATTGTCATCTATATATCTTGCCAGTGAAAATGAAAAAAAAAAAAAAAATACTGTGTAATATAATCAGCGTAGACAGACTAATGCTGCTGGCATACATAAGCTCAAATCATCTGTGATTGGTAAGACAAAAAAAAACTCTAAGATGTTTTAAAATCTGACATCAAAATCTTGCCAAATTATTATTATAATTTAAAAAAATGTTAGGATGGATAATTTTTTTCTTAAAAGATGTTGAACCAAATTTTGTTTTTGATGTTTACTAACATTAAACATTCAGGGGCCTATAGAAAAAAGATGTTTTACTAATCGATAATGTTCCACCCCATTCTCTAACTAAAGTTAAATTTAGTATCTGATTAAGGGCCTTGTTCTTTTCTCCAAATATAATAAACTTTCAGACAGTCTATGCATCAGTTCATGATATTGTCATGAATTAACACCATTTGATTTTATAACAAAACTAGTTGAAGAGGATTTACACCACATATAAAGAATGGCATGTAGGGAAACATAAAATTCTAATAAAAGCACATAAAAGTTGTTAGAAAAATTTTACGACTCATAATTTCTTTCGTCTTCAAAAATATGAAGATAACCGTAATTTAAACAGGGGTGATTATGATGAATTGTGATGTAAAAGAGCTTGATGAAAACATGATGGAGTGTATTTATAATAAAGGAATTTTTATTGAAACCAATGGTCTGAATTAGAGAATGAAGAGAAATTTGAAACAATATTAGGAAAACAGCAAATTGGGTATTTCAAGAAAAAGCTAAATGGTTAATTACATTTCGGTAGTGGGTATTGCTAAAGAAATATACTTTATAAAGCTGTTGCTAAAACCATCATCAGAGTCCACTGATCTAATGTGCAACAGATTATTGCAAAACAACAAACTTCATATATGAACAAAGTAAGGAAAGAATTAAATGAATATTAATTTGTTCTACTTCTTAATTTTACAATAAATTACATGATTTTAAAAGATAATGCCAAAAGACAATTCCAAAATCTGAACTAATCATATCAAAGTTAATTAAAACTCAGTCAATTTTAATACATTTTATTTATATTTTCTTGTTATAGTCGTTAATAAGTACTCATAAACACTCACCCAAAAACTATAATTATAAAAAGGAATATAAACTGTATTAGTATACACATTAAATAGTTTTTTTTTTTTTTAAATACATATAATCATTGAAAATACACTGGTTCTAGCTCTATAGTGTTCATCAAAATGATCCTTGCCTTCTTTTTATCTTTTTCTGGACGGAATTATGACCGAATTTATTGTCCTTCCATTAACGGATGTGTTTCTCTGCCCTCAAAATTCTTATCACATTTTCAATTTATGAAGGATGGAAAAATCTTACCCTCTCCAAGTTAACTGTCTTCAGGAATATTGTTAAATAAAAAACTATCAATTAATACTTGCTCATCTAGAGAAGAAGACTACTTGAGTTTAAACAGTTGGTTATAGACAGTCATGGAAGAGTGTTTGAAATTTAGTCACATTCACTGATAAAAGCTACATGACAACTGTCTTTATAAAATGACACCCAATGGTGCGGAAACTCAACAGTGAAATAATCTAAGGGAAGTTATAGTGTGAAAGGAAATTAAATCTTGTAAAACGATCATAGTTTAAAAAAAAGTGTAGGCCTTAGTGCAACTTTGTAAATAATAGTTGTGCATGTATTCATTTTAAAAAATAAAGATTTTGCAGATACATTTAAAGTATTTATTCTTCAAATTATCAAACTAAAGGAATACAGTTGGGTTATTCAATATTGACCGTTTATATTGCATATGTTTATAGTTTGTGCCGAGTATAAAATATTTGCAAACATTTATTCAGATTTATAGTTGGATCAACAATTCATTTTGTCTTACAAATATGAGCGAGCACATGTTTATTTGAAGCACACATTCATAATGAAAGGACTTGTTGCATATTTAGATGTATACAACAAATTTGTGTAAATTATAGTAAAATGCATTCAGTGGTTTTTAAATAAAGAGACTACGATTAGACCACGACTTTATCAGTAAAAGGGTATGTAAATGTTGCTAAATATTTGTGGATAAAGACTTTAGGGTGAGCTCGTTTAATCTAGAAGGCGTTGTTCTTGTAATATGCTTAATTGTTTAAGCTATTTTAACTAGTCAGTTTCCATTTTCACTTTATATAGACAGTTATGCACAGTATGCAATCAAGTGATTTAGAGAGCGCAATGTTATTCTGACTGCTAAGAGATATTGCCAGCATATGTGTCTTCATGTTATGTACCATGGAGCTTCATTTTGCATTCTGTATCCAAATTAATGTTAATTTAAAATCAGAATTTCATTATTTGCAATAAAATTTATGAAACAACAACAACTATAAACATTCCTGATTTCTTGCGACACTAATAATTCCCAGTATTCCTGATTACCTTGATCGATGGCAACCCTGTAATACAAGGCTAATTAAGTACAAAAGGCTAACTGAACGAAGATCGTATAAATGATATTACGACCTTACAATTACTCTTAACATTAGTCCCTGGAAAAATTGATATAATTGGTGAAACAGAAACGAACTAAACATAAATATTCTGTAACATTTATAGAATGGGCTATATAATGTTCTTTAAGAATTGGATAAATAAATTAGAAATAACTCACACAAAATTTAAAAAGAAATTCATTAAAAGATTGGTTAGATTAAATTGAAACTAAATTTAGGTAAAAGCCTAGAAATGTAAACAAGGTATTTGAACTGTAAAATCCATGAGGAAATTTGTTATATCAAATAACCTAACAAATAAATTAAAAACAAGATAATCAAATAATAATAATTATATTTAAACAAAATTGTAAATATTAGTAACATAGGGCATAAGTAATTACTTGAAGGAGAAAGTGAAATACGATTGTAAACAATGAGATAAAGGTTATGTTTGTATGAATTCAGCTCAAAAACACACACATTTCGGAATTATTACAAAAGTAAAACGTAAAGACACTTCACACACAAATAATAATAATAATTAAATAAACACTGGAAGGTTTGTTAAGGATCGGAAAATTGAAACAGTATGTTAACCAAATTAAAACGGTGAAAATAGTTCGTTGACATTAACAGCTGTAAAACCAGAAGTGGGTCAGTTGCAGTCGACTCTAGTGGGAGGAAATCGAACTAAATTATAGCCAGATGATTTTTTTTTTGAAGAAGGAGAGGCAGCCATATTTTAAACAATTTTAAAGGAAATAGGACGCGTTAGTTTTAGTTATAGCGTGGGGACGCTACTAGATCGGACCTGCCATGACCAGTCAAAATTCCATTTGAAGAAAGTCGTCAAAATTATACAGATTTGTGAAGAAACTTGGCAATTTTAAACAGGGATAAGTGAATTTAAAGAGTTAATACAGTGTTAATATAATTTGATATAACTAAAAAGAAAATAAGTGTGTTAAAAGTAAAATTTAAAGAGAACGGAATCTTACATAAGCGACCAGCAGAACTTCGATATTTATTAAGTTGAGTATATAGCGCTATAGAAATAAACTGTAATGGACTTTTATGATAATAAGGAAGTTTAAATTTGTACATTATTAGAATATCTTGTGATTAATTAATAGTTAGTAATAAGAACATAATCCAGTTCAAATAGTTTCGCCTTTTTGCTTATTCCAAATTCAAGTTTTTCTATCAGGAAGTTATTTATTAAAACTGTTTTCTAAATTTGATCTTGTTTTTCAAAATTTATTTAATTAACAAAAGAGTTAAAAATATAGCCCATGCGTATAAACCCCGAGATATTAAGAGATCTTAGAAATTAGCCAAGGGTATAAAATTTTGTAACTAAGATCCAAGGAATTGAGTTAAACCTATTTTGTTAAAACTTGTTAAGTTGTAAATTTTTGTTTTGTGTTTATTGTTTAACTATTTAAATAAAAATTGTTATAATAAAGAATTATGAATTGTTCCTGAGTAGTTTTTTGTTTTAAATAGAAATCAAATATCATTCATTAAATAATAATAATAAACCCTGTTGTGTTTTTTTTATAATTATGTTATAATTCGTATTACTTACAATATAAACAAAATTTGGCTTCACAGCTCCATCAGGAGATTCGTCTTGAAAATGTTTAGGCACTTCTATTTTTGGGGAAATAGATTTGCTGCTTTCATCATCTGATATAGCTAGCATAATATCATCTACATATTTCTTTCGCTGAGTGTTCCGAGCTGATCTTCGTTTCTGAAAATTAAAGAAAATATTTATATATCACTTTCACTATATGTACTTAAACAAGAATCTTACTTTTGGACTAGATAGGAGACTGACAGACTTACCTAATGGCAATAGTCCAAAACTGCAGACTCTTGGAAATAAATAAATAGACACATATAAAAACTTATCATACTGTTGAAATATTTCGATCAAAAATGATCCTTGTCAATCAAAAAAGGGAAAAAGAAAAGACTGAAGTGAACCACAGATGTGTATAATTTCCAAATGTCACAGATTTATAGTTTATGATATAGTTCTATATGTGATTTGTATATATATTGATTATTTGAAACTAGATATTAATAGTCTGACAGAAGGAAGGTAAATGGAGTTGTTAAAAATGGTAGAAGTTAGGGGGAAGGTAAAAGGAGCTTTATCTGATGTTGAGGTTAGGAGACTCTCTAGATTTGGTGTATCACTGGTATGAAAACTCCCATCTTGCAATCAGGGGGAAGGCCTTAATTATTTTGGTAGTATAACAATCATTGAAAAATATGATGTTGTGACTAGCAGCGTGTTGAGCGGTTGGTCTGTCAGTTCATGGTTCCAACGTCATGTCTGAATGGCCACAGACACTCATTATCTGACCAAATCAATCTGTCAAACAAATCTAGGTCGGCACACTTAACCAAAAACGTTGTTGTTCGTAAAACAAACTCTAAATGGCCTAAAGGTAAAGACATTAAAGTAGAATAACCAATATAAAGAACGATTTTTATGAAACTGAGAATATGCGAGAATTATGTTGCTGTGGAAATAAATATGGCAACCTGAGCTATAGAAGAACGTAGGCAACTAGAGTTACTAAATCACCCGATCTATACTCGGACATAGGCTTGAAAGTGATAACTTATTGCAGATTAAATGATTTACATTATAAGCGACGCATCGGGTGTGAATTAATTTCTAACTTGGTGGTCATGACAACTGAATTGTGTTGAATACCAACGTTAATAATTATTAAATAATAGTATTATAAAGTATTAAAAGTTATTATTAAGTATTAATTTCTTAATTAAATTAGGACATTATTTCTTAGTAATTTATTAGTTTAAAAATTAAACTATAAATACAATTGATTAATTGTACTCATTACAATGATAAAAAATAATATTAAAATATTTAAAATAATAAATATGTTAAATTGATTAATTAAGCTTAGCAGTTGTTTATAGGCTCCCTTACAAACGTAACTAATTATTCACTTAAAATTTCAAAAAACATATTTATACTAACTACATGCACACAAATCTTAAATTGACTACATAATATTAAGTAGCATGCAATCCAACTAGGACAATATCGACACACATCTATGATGTAACTTTCAACGGCCAAAATGACCGATGCAAGAAATATGGTAATAGTATAGAATATGTAACCAGGCCAAAGTACCAAATAATTAAAACTTGTTTAAATTAATGATATAAAATATAATAAATATAGGAAAAGAAATATAAATAGATTTATTTAGCACTAAATTAGACAAACTGTGAGTGTTAAAATATATTATAAGCAAACATAACACCTAAATAGGCCAAAGCCTAGTCGACGGCAATCAACAGTAAAAATGTAGTTTGTGGAACCAGGCCAAAGTGCATAATGTTAATTAAATTTGGACTAAATAAACTACAAAATAATAAATAATATGACTAAGAAAGAGTAGACAGATTAATTTAGACGTAGAAAAAACAAATTGTAATTCGTAAGATATATCAAACAAAATTATAGTCTAAAAGTGACTAGCCTAAATGACTGGCGCCAATAGAACGGTAATTGTTGAGTTTATGGAAACAGGCCAAAATGCCTAATATTACATAAAGAATAACCAAATATAATACACAATAGTTAATATAAGAAAAAAAATAGAAGGAGAGTATTTTAGGCCTAGCTAGAGGCCTACATAAAATGTATTTATTAAAATTAATCATAACCTAAAATTGTATTGCCAAAATAAAATTATATTGGACTCGGTTAGAAAACGCGGATAGAGATTGGTTATAAGATCTTGCTACACTGAGTAAACAGTGCTGCCGTTGTAGGTTAGATGAGATAAAGAACCGTAAATTAAATAAATTGGAAGAAATAGACAAATAAATTATAAGTTGGTTATAAGAAACCATTATGAGGGTAAATAAAAATCCTACTTTAGTTGCCAACTCCCGAGAATTGTGTTGCACATGCTTATATGAATCACGTAGATAATACATGATCAAGCTGAGTAAAATTTCAATTACTATCTACAGATGACACATAAGTCTAGACATTATACCAACTGCATCAAATAATCGATCACAGATAAGGTACGGCAGCAATCGGCAATCTACTCAAGTACTATAGAACTAAGTATAAATGTGTTTGTTTTTTTTTGTGTATGATATCTTTTTACCATTTTAAACAAATATCAAAGTTTCTACTTTTAAAAATAGTGTTTAAACAAATTTATAAATGACTTTATTGTCATATAAACTGTTCTTATAAGGAATTGCTTAGAGATCTTAAATCAAAGACAGCAGTGAATCAAAGAGGTGTTAATCAATATTTTAATCGCTTTATACTTATAAATAAGAATACTTTAAATAAAAGGAAAACTAAGATGGTAACTTACTGAACTATCTTCTCCCTCTGGCGAAGGGGGAGGACTTCCAATCTCTTTAAATTCATCACCTGATTCAGTAGTTATAGGTTTGGCTTTCTTACGTTTACTAGAACTAAAAAACAAAAATTTTGTCAAGAAATCAAATTTGCATATACTAGATGAGGACAGAAATTAACAGAACTGCTAATTCTCTGTAACAAGCAAATGAATAAAGGTTTAATGCGAAATTACTGTTCCTAACATGCATTCAACTTCTATTCAAATTTTTGTTTGCTTCTGTACACAGTTTAACCAATAGCGGGAAATGATTTTGATACTTCAATAATTAAGAGTATTAAAAAACAAGAAATAATTTTTTTATTGGAATATCTATAACTGATTTTTTTTTTAATATAGCAGCGAGTGTATGAGGACGATGAAAAACAAATATTTTTATTTGTTTAAAGATGATCAAACTTTTATCTGGGACATTGTCCTGGTCCATGGTTTTGGGACTCCTCCCCCCCAAATGGACATTTTCTCTATACTCTCATGAATCCAATAACACTAACACTGATTTTCTGTTTGTTCCTCGGACACTCACAAGTCACTTTTAATGATGTCTGAATATTTAAATAACAAAACCTTCTAATCCATTTCTATTAAGGATTGACATATATATGATGTTTAAACAATTATCTTTTCAAATACAGTTACCAACCTCTTCAATGTTAGGTTTGGCATTTGTGTTTGTGTTTGCAGGATATAAACCAACCAAAATAATAATAACCACTTCTAATAATAATAAAACGGTTGAAAATAATTTTAAAAAATATTTTTTTAAACATTTAAAAAATTCAAAAAGGGAGACTGGTAATATTCTGGGATTAGAATACTAGATAAAGTGTTACATGACCAGCAATTCAACTTTTGAACTTACTTTTATTCGTTTGCTGTAGTAATAGGAGCTATGTTTCTCTTCATAAAAACCTTAAATCACTATAAAGATTTTATATTAAACACATACTTCGTAAAAAATCCAAAAATTGAAAACCACTAGAAAAAACAAGTTGAAATTAATTTATAATCAATATTTATTGCCAATATTTTTCAGGTATGGTAATGAGTAATTAAATTCAAATTCTAGCTGAAAAGGCAGTTTGGTTCTAGCATCAAAACTTACGGAGTTTTGTGTGGGTGGTATGGTGATTATGTAGTTCTATTTATCTCTGGTTTACAATGTATTTGCTATTTAAATTCATAAGGATCAATGACTTACAAGTAAAAAGTCATAAATCATTTATTGAAGTAATTCAACAATTAAAAATAATTTTTTATATTGTCATTATGATTTCAGTTTTTAACTATACTTATATAGATAATTAGGTAAATGTTCTATTTTAAAGAGGTAACGTTTTGGTCTAATGTTTAAAATAAATAAAAGTTCTGCAATAAAGTTTTAAACCTCAGAATATATATTACAATATCTCATACAGGCATAAACTATTTGTTTTGAAGCTAGTTTTAATTGAACATACTTTTATTCTAACAAATAGATTTATTAAATTTAAAGACTAGTTTTATTTATGAAATGAAGGATTCCTTTTCTTTTTAATTATAGAATCAAGTCCTTCAAAAATTGAAATTTATACGTTAGTTAAAGTTCTGCTACAGAATTAATATTAATATTTTCTAAAAATTTAAAATAATTTTGAAGCAGTTGCTCAATTACAGATACAAAATCTTGAATGTGTTTTGACGTTACATATTTTACTATTGCTTTGTTGTTTTGTTCACAGTCACTATGATAAAATGTCAATGACTATATACTTAATTTGAAACAATATTCTAATGTGCCTTAAGTTTTGCATTAGATAAGTTTCCTTTCTTGTACCCAGTTTGATTTTCTGTATTTACTTCATTTTATACATAATTACTCACTTTGAATTTTTACTCCTAGATGGTCTTATCCTCCTATCTCTCTTAGGTTTACTTCGAGCTGGAGTTGCAAACTTTGTGAAAGAACCTTCCTCACTCTCATCAACAGGATCTACTGACGTGTCCTGTTCTTCCTTCAAAGATTCATCTTGTTCAATGTCTTCATCTATTATATCCACCTTCTCTTGAATTTCTTCAGGTCCAGCTACAGCATTTTCTTCCAAGATAGGTAGAGCTGTTTCTATTGAAACTTCACCTTCTTCAGTGGAAACATTAACCGAAAGTTCTTCATCTGGTTCATCATCAGTTTTCTTTTTCTTTGGACTTTTTCTACAAAATAAATATCAAAATATAAATTTTTAATAAATTACATTTACATTATTAGAAAATTATAATTAGCTGTCACTATACATCAACACTTAAGCTGTAGATCATAATATCGGCGTTTCTCGGAGAATTTCCAAAATATTTTAAGCTTATTTTTAAATAATGTGTAATTATTTTTTGTTCCCTTATTATATCTAAGTACGAAAATACGTTTCTTACCATAATATATATAAAAACCCCTGTCGCTGCAATTAGCCCGACATAGTTTTTTTATAGCATAAATGATACCTAAATAAACTCAGGCCAATTGGCTGGACATTGTTTTTGAGGTATTTATATTTTCTTATCTGTGCAACACTGTCTAAATATTTTTTGTGTTTTGGGTGTAAACAATAAACAACAAAACCGCAATTTCATGTTCTGGTTACCCACACAAAACTCGTTTAAACAATTGTCAACTGCTCTCAAACAAAAGCAACTGACCACAACTGTGTCTCAACAAACACTAAACTGAACCCCCAGTGGCGACAATGTAGCGAGGGTAGTTTATGACCTGCCCGGGAATCCCAGGTCAACTCGCTGCCTCACGATAAAGAAAGTGGGCACAGAAATCTCCAAAAGTGTGCAAACAATACCTGCCCCAGCCGGGTAGGTAAAGGCTGCATTGAACGACCTTGGAAAACCCAGTAACCTAGTCTGAGTCTCTAGCGCTCTCGGGCGGCCTATGTATTGGTGGAAAGCTTGGGCGGTATAAAAAAATTATTAACTCACCAGCCCTGTCGAGTTTTACGGAATGTTGAGTTTTCGGGAATCGAGTTTGAGAGGTTCTACTGTAATATAAATAATTTTTAATGACGTATTATATTGATTTTTACTATTGTTTTCAAAATTTCACAAAATTAAAAAAATAAGTTTGAAATATTGACTAAATATTTAGTTGTAAAATAATTTTTACAATGACGGTCTTGTTTGAAAATAAGTACAAACATTGGTACACTTAGATAAACAATTCCTTACTAGGAAGTAAATTATAATGTAAATTCCTTAAAGAAAAGGTAATTAATCTTGTGTAGTATTTATCTGATTTGAAGCATTACTTATCAGAGAGAGAATATGTTTATACCTCCATTCTATATACAAAATATTTATAAACTCGCAAATCTATCACATGTGACACGTTTACATGTCTTTGTGATAAGCGCCAAAACACTTAACTTGCCAATCAGCTCCGCACAATACAAGCAACCACAAAACAAATACAGAAAAACATAACCTATCAGGAATTTACAAAATTACATGTAACGACTGCAACACATTTTATATAAGAAAAACAACCAGATCATTTAAAATAAGATTTGAAGAATATTACAGAGCATTCAAAAATAAAAATACAAAAGCATCAAGTGTTGCAGCACACCTAATATCACATAAACATGAAATAAAAAATTACAAAAATAACCTAATCATACTTGAAATAAATAATAACCCAATAGAACTAAACTCACTAGAAAAATACTCTGTATTTAATGAACCTACAGACAACATATGCAGACGATGTACTATTCAAAAACATTATACACGCGGCTTAAGAAGAAATATGTATGCCCAAATACCAACATCTCGGACCGAATATCACCACCAGAAAAAAAAAGAAAATTAATTCAGTGATTTGACAATGGTCAAGTGACCGAAAGGTGCCTCATAACATCAGGTAAAATTATTGCACTTAGTGGTGGAAAAAATTATTTACAAGTAATAATAATAACTTTATATACTTATATATATATATATATATATATATATATTTATATTTATATCCACTCTTATAATATGAACAGAATTTTAGTTTGCAAGAACTTTCCAAAACTGAATTATTGAAATTCCTATATAATAAATAAATAAAATTAAATTAAACAAATTATAAGCAATTTTAATAAATAGATTCTAAAAAATATAATTTTTAATATAATTACTCTAATATTTGTGATTGAATTAAGACTAAATCGATTAAACACTTTGGAAATAATTTTCATAATTTGTGGTTTGGTTACAATTGTATTAGTGTATGTCTGGACCTTTGCAATCACTCTCCACAAAAGATATATAAGTTGAAACCCCCTCAAAATATGAAAAAAGTGTCTGTAAATTATAGTTTCCTAAAAAAGTTTGACCACAAGCAAAAGTACACGCTTCACTTACCGTTTGGCAATGATAGGTCTATATGGAGTTAAAACTTGGAAGTCATATGCAGATTTGCAAACTTGCAAAAGTCATGAAAAAAAAGTCATATGCAAATTAATTATGTTGTCAGAAAATTTCCAACAAATCTAATCAAACATGTTTTTTGATAATAAAACATGTAGATGTTTTAGCAATAAAACCATAGGTGGTGTTGAGGGAATTCCCACAAAAAAATCTGTTTCCAATGAAATTGCACAATGAGCTCCTTCCATAGACAAAACTCCCCACAAGTGCCTTTCACATACACAAACTCCTATTGAAAAGCGCTCATGCATGCATGTGAGCAGAAAGAGGAGAAAAGAAAGTGCTGTTTATTCATATACCTTTTAGGTTTTTCACCAGGTTCACCAGGAGTTTTAGGTTCTCGTTTCTTCCTTGGTGTTTTTGGTGTTCGAGGTGTTTTTGGTTCTTTGGGTACTTTTTCTTTAGGTTCTTTGGGCAGCTTTGGCTCTTTAGGAGGTTTGGGTTCTCTTGGCTTCCTGGGTTTCCTAAAAAAATTTTGTTTACAAAATCGTGTATAATTTGCTGTAAAACCATTCTAATTATAATTAATGTACATTCCCCTAACATCTTCACAATGCTACATGTAATTCAGTGGCACCCTATATGAACATTAAATAAATTTAAAATAATAATTGAGACTTTTCAACAAATAAAGAAATATTTTAATATAATTTTTGTAAACTCAGTTATTTCAAAATTCTTCCAATTCTTAAACAACATTATTTAGCCCATTCTATAAATGTTACAATATATATATATATATATATATATATATATATATATATATATATATATATATATATATATACTATAAATGTTACAATATATATATATATATATATATATATTTAGATTTTTTAGACTAGGAGACTGACAGACTTACCTTGGTAAGAGTCCACTCTGTAGTCTTGAAATAGAAACACATAAAAGCACTTAACAATGATATATTTCAACCACACAGTGGTCTTTATCAATCGAAGAGAAAACACAAAAAGAAATATGAGAAAATAAAAAAATCATCTATATATCTATACCAATATAACCTTCGACTCACACCTTCAACCCTTAGTAAAGAACCTTCCATCACATACCCAGGACACCAATCATTTCATAGATCGACTCTCACAAATATCTGTACCTCTACCCCCGGTAACTATTTTGGTCACCATAGATGTCACCTCTCTCTATACCAACATCCCTCATGCACACTGCCTATCTGCAATAGAGAATTTTCTAAACAAACGCCCAGGCAAGCCTTCTCCCACTACAACTTTTCTTGTGAACCTGACCAGGTTCATCCTCGAGAAGAACAACTTTCAGTTTGAGGGAAGGAACTACCTTCAAATAAAGGGAACAGCAATGGGCACCAGAATGGCACCATCGTACGCAAATCTGTACATGGGATTGTTGGAAGAAAGTTTTCTAAAGACACAAACACACCAGCCATTATGTTGGTATAGATATATAGATGACATCTTCCTAATTTGGACACAGGGTGCTTCAACACTTGAGGCATTTTTAGACAGCCTGACACAATTCTCCAAACTTCAATTTACCTGGGAGAAATCTACATCAGCCATCACCTTTTTGGATGTAGAGGTAACACTCCAGAATGGAAATATCAACACAGGAATTCACATCAAACCGACAAACCACCTACAATATCTCCATTTCGACAGCAACCACCCAATAAATATAAAACGATCCATTCCATACAGTCAAGCAATCAGGGGTAAGAGAATCTGTTCGAATGATAGGGAATTGGAAGATTTTAATAGAAAGATATCAACAGCCTTCCAGAGAAGAGGATACCCAAAAAAACTCATTGAAAACCAAATTCATTCAGCACAATCCTCGGTTCACCATAAACCACAAACAGAACAAAATAAACTGTCTTTAATAACAGACTACCATCCTGGTCTACATAAACTCAACAAGATATTGAGAGATGGCTTCAAAATTCTTCAAGCTTCCGTCCACACCAAAAATCTTTTCACCGATCCACCGCAAATTTGGTACAAGCAACCTCCCAACTTGAAAAACATCCTAGTACATCCTAAACTACCAGACCCTGATGCAGAGAAACCACACAAACTTCCTCATGGCTCCTTCCCATGCAATAGACCTAGATGCAAGACGTGTCCAATAAACCTATCAGCAAATAGTTTCAACAGCCAAACAACAAAAATTGTCTTCAAAATACAGGGTCATCATAATTGTACATCGAAAAATGTCATATACCAGCTACAATGTAAACTTTGCTCAGCACAGTACATAGGCCTGACCACGGATGGTCTGAATAACAGAATGAATGGCCACAGACATGATGTTAAAATTATGAATATGGATAGACCAACAGCTCAACATGCTGCGAGTCACAACATCACAACTTTTGATGACTGCTATACCACAAAAATAATTAAATCACTCCCCCTGATTGCAATCCCTCAGAACTGAGAAGGTGGGAACTATCATACCAGTGGTATACCAAGTCCAGAGAATCCCCTAACCTCAACATCAGATAAATCCATTCATTTTTTTTCTCCTAATAGCCTTATCTCTTTTCCCCCGACAGACTTATATAAACTATAATCACTCATATGCTCATGGAAACAATATATATATATTCTTGATATTTAACGTTATCCATTGTTTTTCCGTTGCACTGACTTTATGAAGTTAATATATTACTATGTAAGTAATTTTGTCCACCATTAAGTGCAATAATTTTACCTTGAGTGATGAGGCACCTTTCGGTCAATTGACCATTGTCGAATCACTGATGTTTTTCTATTGTAGATGTTCGGTCTGTGAAGTTGGTGTTTGTTGACGTTACGAGCACTTTTTCTTGATCTGTGTGTATGATATTTCTATATAGTATGTCTTCTGTATATGTTGTTTGTAGATTCATTAGATTGTTGTGTATGTTTTTATAAATGTGGTATTTTTCTAGTGAGTTTAGTTCTATTGGGTTGTTATTTATTTCAAGTATGGTTAGGTTATTTTCGTAATTTGTTATTTCGTGTTTATGGGATATTAGGTGTGCTGCAACATTTGATACTTTAGAATTTTTGTTTTAGAATGCTCTATAATGTTCTTCAAATCTTATTTTAAATGTTCTGGTTGTTTTTCCTATGTAAAAAGCGTTACAGTTGTTGCATGTGATTTTGTAAATTCCTGATAGGTTATGTTTTTCTGAATTTGTTTTGTGGTTTGTGTTATTAAGATATTTTATTATTTTGTTGTTTGGTTTGTAAGTTGGAGTGTAGTATTCTTTGTTGTATATATTTGTTATTTTTTCTATTTTGTTATTGGTGTATTTATATTTTAGGTAGATTTTTTTATTTTCATTATTTTTGTGTTCCGGTTGTAGTGTTGTGTTGAGGTTAGGTTTTTTTGTGAATTTATTGTATATATTTTTTTATAATGTGTTTGTTGTATCCATTTTCTATTGCTATTTTTGTAATATTATCTAATTCTTCGTTTAATTTTTGTTTGTTATCCTGTATGTATTTTATTGCTTTATTTATCATGTTACTGTAAGTGTTAATTTTGTGTGTCCAGGGGTGGTTAGATTTGTAGTGTAGCAACACAAAAATAATAAGTTATGACATAACTAACATGTACCCTAGTATCCCAATAGAAGAAACCATAGAAATAATAAAAAACAAACTGATACACAATAACGAAAAAAGAAACATAATAGATAATATCATTACGCTAACCAAACACATATGTAACCAAAATTACTTCCAATTTAACAATAAATATTATAAACAAACAACAGGACTCCCCATGGGTTCACCCATATCATCTGTCATGTCAGAAATATATTTACAACACTTTGAACAAATATTAATTAAACCTATAATAAACACACACAATATCTCACTATGGACAAGGTATGTAGACGATATACTTGTAATATACCAACCTACCATTCACAACGAACACGTCATAATATTAAACAAACTAAATACATACAACGAAAACATACAATTCACAGTTGAAACAGAAACAAATAGAACAATCAACTTAATCGACATTACTTTAAATATAAATGATAATAAAATAGAAACTACAGTATACAGGAAACCTACTTCCAACAACACCACATACACTACAAATCTAACCAC
Source organism: Prosapia bicincta (assembly GCA_036971475.1). Classification (NCBI taxonomy): domain Eukaryota; kingdom Metazoa; phylum Arthropoda; class Insecta; order Hemiptera; family Cercopidae; genus Prosapia; species Prosapia bicincta. Next base: position 49,842,458 of record JBAIZL010000001.1, on the reverse strand, counting down.
CCCTGGACACACAAAATTAACACTTACAGTAACATGATAAATAAAGCAATAAAATACACACAGGATAACAAACAAAAATTAAACAAAGAATTAGATAACATTACAAAAATAGCAATAGAAAATGGATACAACAAACACATTATAAAAAATATATACAATAAATTCACAAAAAAACCTAACCTCAACACAACACTACAACCGGAACACAAAAATAATGAAAATAAAAAAATCTACCTAAAATATAAATACACCAATAACAAAATAGAAAAAATAACAAATATATACAACAAAGAATACTACACTCCAACTTACAAACCAAACAACAAAATAATAAAATATCTTAATAACACAAACCACAAAACAAATTCAGAAAAACATAACCTATCAGGAATTTACAAAATCACATGCAACAACTGTAACGCTTTTTACATAGGAAAAACAGCCAGAACATTTAAAATAAGATTTGAAGAACATTATAGAGCATTCAAAAACAAAAATTCTAAAGTATCAAATGTTGCAGCACACCTAATATCCCATAAACACGAAATAACAAATTACGAAAATAACCTAACCATACTTGAAATAAATAACAACCCAATAGAACTAAACTCACTAGAAAAATACCACATTTATAAAAACATACACAACAATCTAATGAATCTACAAACAACATATACAGAAGACATACTATATAGAAATATCATACACACAGATCAAGAAAAAGTGCGTGTAACGTCAACAAACACCAACTTCACAGACCGAACATCTACAATAGAAAAACATCAGTGATTCGACAATGGTCAATTGACCGAAAGGTGCCTCATCACTCAAGATAAAATTATTGCACTTAATGGTGGACAAAATTACTTACATAGTAATATATTAACTTCATATATATATATTCTTGATATTTAACGTTATCCATTGTTTTTCCGTTGCACTGACTTTATGAAGTTAATATATTACTAAGTAAGTAATTTAATCCACCATTAAGTGCAATAATTTTACCTTGAGTAATGAGGCACCTTTCGGTCAATTGACCATTGTCGAATCACTGATCAAGTGATTCGACAATGGTCAATTGACCGAAAGGTACCTCATCATTCAAGGTAAAATTATTGCACTTAATGGTGGATAAAATTGCTTACATAGTAATATATTAACTTCATAAAGTCAGTGCAACGGAAAAACAATGGATAACGTTAAATATCAAGAATATATATATATATATATATATATATATATATATATTATAACATTTATAGAATGGGCTATATAATATTATTTAAGAATTGGAAAATAAATTAGAAATGACTCAGGATATAAAAGTATTAGGAGAAGGAAGCGAATGTAGGAGGGATAGATAACAAATAAACCGGAAATGACAATAGACCAGAAATGACTTAATAATTAAACAAACACTTGAAAAAAAATAAAAAAAAGAAAAATAATAATAAAATAGGAAGGGAGATATTAAATATAGGTAAAGGAAGCAATATGAATGAACTCTAGGTGATTATGTGTATAAGAAAACGTTAGCAGGAGATAAGTTTTAAGGGATGGTAACTATATCTATGATAACTTATTAGAAACTTCGTCGAATAAAGATAAAATTATGTATATTTAAACTTCGTCGTATTGTAAGGAAGAATCTGCGTTGATAAATAATGGAACTTCGTCGTATATATTATATATTATAAAAGAAATATGAATCTATGATAATAAATATTAAAGCATCGTTGTAATAAAAATATGGTAATTGTGTATTTAAACTTCGTCGTATTGTAAGGGAGAATCTGCGTTGATATATATAAGTATTAAAACAAAATTTATATTCGTTGATATAGGGATAGTGTAATCGAAGGAACTATAGATATGATCAAATAGAGTATATGAAATTGCAACCTTTAAAAATATTAGATGTTAAACTTCATACAAAATAAACTGAAATGATATAAGAAAATAATTGAACTGGATGAGCATAACAATATAAAAAGGGGAAATATAATTTGGAAAAAGGGGAATTTGAAAATAAAATGAAATATATAAATAACGTCGATAATATGTGAAATAAAATAAATGTCTACGTGAATAAGGGTGTTAATGATGTTGATGTCGTCGAAAATATGTTAAAATAAAATAAATGTCTACGTTAATAAGTGGAGGTAAGGTGAATTACCGTCATATATATATATGTAACAAAGTATATAGTATAATAAAGAGTTTAAAAAAAAAAAAAAAAATAATAATAATAATAATAAAATAATAGTAATATGAAATTGGGGTTAAATTTAATATAGTTGTGTTCAGATAGAGTTGATAGATTTATAACTGAAGTGAGGTTGAGGCAAGGTTAAGACAAATTAATTTTAATTGAAAAAAAAAATTTATGATGAATAGTTGGGAGGATGCGAAAAAAGAGATAGTAAATAGAATAATAAATAACAACATATAAAATTAATGAAATAGTATTATGCGAGTTTTAAACTAGTATAAACCATGTAAGACAAGTAGCTTGAAGTTTTCAGCTCAGTATTTGATTGGTAAAGAGTTAAGATAAAATTGTATTATAGAATTAAGTATAAATGGACGAAAGTGGACAGATGAAGGTATAAATGACTTTTAAGTGGACAATTATAAAAGTGGTAAAGACAATGGACAATAAGTTAGCCAAAGTGTTGAGGTATAACGTACTCAATAAAAATGTGTTCAGGTAGTTATTAAATAAAATGTACAAGTAGGAAATAAATGTAAATTTAAATTTAATTTAAAAAAAAAAAAAAATATGTATATTTAAGCAAGCTTGTAAAATGTAAAAAAAATGTGTAATGTAGATATTAGGATTATTTTTTTTGTTTAAATTAAATTAGGGGACATTATAACATTTATAGAATGGGCTATATAATATTATTTAAGAATTGGAAAATAAATTAGAAATAACTCATACAAAATTTAAACAAAAATTCATTAAAAGATTGGTTAGGTTAAAATTGAAACTAAATTCTGGTAAAAGCCCAGGAATTGTAAACAAGGTTTTTGAACTGGAAATGTATTAGGAAATTTGTTATATCAAATAACCTAACACATAAATTAAAATAAGATAATCTAATAATAGTTATGTGTAAACAAATTTGTAAACTGTAGGAACATAGGGCTAAGTAATTACTTGAAGGAAAAAGTGAAAAAACGATTGTAAACAATGTAAGGTTATGTTTATGAAAGACCAAGCAAAACACACACAATTCGGAAATATCACAAAAGTAAAACACAAAGACACTTCACACACTAATAATATTAATAAAATAAACACTGGAAACTTTATTAAGGATCGGAAAATTAAAACAGTAAGTTTCAACCAAATTAACGAAATAAAAACTGGTGAAAATAGTTCGTTGACATTAACAGCTGTAAAAACATGTGTGAAAGTCTAGTGGAAAGAAATCGAACTAAATTATAACCCATATGTGTTTTTTGGAGAAGAAAGCCGCCATATTGGTAACATTTTAAAAGAAAAAAAAGGACGCGTAGTTAGAGTTGAGTTGGGAATGGCGTGGTGACGCTCTAATAGCAGACCTTGCTGGGCAGTCAAAATTATATTTATTTGGAACGAGTTCGTCTAAATTATACCGTTTTGTTAAGAAGATTGGCCAACTTAAATTAAGGAGTAGTGAATCACAAAATGTAATACTGTGTAAATATAAAGTAAAGTAAATAAAACGAATTGAAGTGTGTGAATTGTTTAATTGGAGAGAACGGGAATTTACGTAAGCGACCAGCAAAATTTTGATATTTATTAAGTTGAGAAATAGCGCTATAAAAATAACTTTAGTGGACTTTTAAGATAGTAGAGAAGTTAAATTTTATATTTTAGAATATCTTGTAGTTAATTAATAGTAAGAAATAATCCAGTTCAAAGAGTTTAGCCTTTTTGCATTTTCAAAATTTAATATTGTTTGTTCAAAATTTATTTAATTAACCTAAGAATTTCTAAAAATATAGCCCATGCGATAAACCCCGAGATATCAAGAGATCTTAAATAGCCAAGGGTATAAAAACCTTGTAACTCAAATTTAAAGAATCGAATTTTAGTATGTTGTGTTAAACTTGTTAAGTTCTAAATTTTTGTTTTGTGTATTGTTTAATGTTGAGATGAAATTGTAATAATAAATGTTTGTGAATTGTTCTTGAGTAGTTTTTTGGTTTTGGTTATTAAATAGAAATAATATATTTTCATTTAATAAAATAAAAGTACATTGTATTGTGTTTTATAGATACTTTACAATATATATTACTATTGTAAATACTTTTATAATGGACAACAAAAAATATCAATATATATATATATATATATATATATATATATATATATATATATATATATATATATATATATATATATATATGAAGTTAATATATTACTATTTTTGAGTAATTTTATCCACCATTAAGTGCAATAATTTTACCTTGAGTGATGAGGCACCTTTCGGTCTTTGACCATTGTCGAATCACTGATTTTTCTCTGCTGTGGATGCTACGTCTGTGAAGCCGGTGTTTGTTGAAGTTACGCGCACTATTTCTTGATCTGTGTGTATGATATTTCTGTATAGTATGTCTTCTGTATATGTTGTTTGTAAATTCATTAAGTTGTTGTGTAAGTTTTTATAAATGTGGTATTTTTCTAGTGAGTTTAGTTCTATTGGGTTGTTATTTATTTCCAGTATGGTTAGGTTATTTTCGTAATTTGTAATTTCGTGTTTATGGGATAATAGGTGTGCTGCAACATTTGATACTTTAGAATTTTTGTTTTTGAATGCTCTATAATGTTCTTCAAATCTTATTTTAAATGTTCTGGATGTTTTTCCTATGTAAAAAGCGTTACAGTTGTTGCATGTGATTTTGTAAATACCTGATATTTGTACTTGTTTGCTGGAAGACATAAAACAAAATTACCCTACAAAGTCAGTTCAAGGAGCTTGGGTCAGAGAATTTTCATCTACTAGGGTTCAATTACTACTAAAATTTTACTAAAGCTCAGATGATAATTCTTTTGATATGTATTTATAATGATTATGACTCTTAAACCCTTTATTAATCAACTGAAAGTATTTATTGGAGGTGCATTGGGTGTCTTGAATCTGAGCTTTATACAAAAGTATATTATGAAGAAAGACTACATTATTAGTAGCCTCCGATATAATTCAATACATTTTTAACCAAAATTATTTTCATCTTATATGTAATTTAATAAATCTTGTATATCCCATGCGAGTAATTGTGTAAACAAACAAGCTTGTGTGTTGCACAAACACACTACATACCTTGGAGATTTCAATTTCTTTCCTAAACTATCCATATCTCTAGGATGCAAAGGTGGTGGCGGTTCTTCATCTTCAGTAAAATTGAAAACACTTGTTTCTGCTGACAGAACACTTGGTTCTGGTAGAGAGTGGGGTTGTTCAGGTTCTAAAACTGGCATTCCTTGTGTTGATACTGGACCTTCGTCTTGCTGCGGCAATAAATTTGGGGGCATTATTCCAACATCTGAAGGCATATTCATATTTTCTTGTGACGGTGTTACTGGAAAGGGCATTAGATTATCTGTTTTTTTACGACTTTTACGTGGTCGTGGTGTACCTGTGCCTTTTCCACGGCGGCCCTTTCCTCTACCCATCCCTTGCATCTGAAATAATAAAAAACTAATTATATTAAATATATGAATGAACTAGGCCCAAAACTTATCTTAATTATTAGAAGTTATTTGAAATACTTCTATTTCTTTGTATTAACCTAAAGCTTCAACCTGCATATTCAACTATGTTAGCATAAACTCCTCTATACATCTAAAATTTCCTGATGGTTAGCAAACTCTTTCTACTCAACTTAAAAACCCCTTGCCCTAAATAGATATTATACGACACAAGCTTATAAACCAGATTCACAATATTTGTTAAACTTGGGCACCAGACACAAATAGAAGCTTTATTACTTTTCACAGTTCTCTTGCTAAATACAACGGCATTTTCATATAGTTCTCCAACACTCTTGAACTGTGCTTTATCAAGCCTAAACTTGTAAAACTTATTACACAGACAAAATACTAACATATAGTTATAGTAAGTTTCTTTTTTGTCATTATTGTCTTATAACAAAAATTAAACAAGAAAAATTTACAAAAAAACACCAAACAATAGAACCAAAGAACTGAAAAACAAGGTAGAATTACAAGCAAAAAAAGAAATGAAATACAACTAGAAATAAAATTTTAAAAAGTTCTGCAGTGCTAAAATGACAGCGATAAAAAATTTTCATGTCATCTTAAAAATTTGAGTGAACATAAAATATTCAATGCAAAAACAAATAACCAACCACTAATTTCTCTCAATGATTCAAAACAAAAGTCTAGAGTGAATGTACAAAAATCCTTGATTTTTCTAGGTTTGTTGTAAATCAACAATTTTTCCTTCCAATGACAGAATAGTGCCAACTCACTCTAGGTAGAAATAACAAGCCATAACATATGATGTATTTTGTATTTTTAGCTGCTCATTCTACTCATGTATTTTTGGTTTATCTGTAATGACAAAAAAAATAGGACATATGAACTAAATATGATACAGTGCTGAGGTCTGTAAAAGGGACAATGAGCATCATCAGCACGTGAACCAACAGTGCTGAAGGTTTACTGCTGGATAAATACGATTTTTCAGGAAGGGTATATTGAGATACAGTTTGATGTTAGTGGTCTTGTAACATAAATATGGTCCATGATGGTTCTAGACCGACTTCACACCAGAGAATACTGAGTGGAACCATCTATAATTATATCATGAATGTCAAACTCCAAGCTGTTCAACCGAGGTGATTTGTGTCAATGGGATTGACAGGCATGATGCCAAGAGCCTTGGTACTAGTGTATAAAAGCTCAAGGCTCTTATAGAATAATGTAAAAGCTGCAAGGCCTAGATAGGTCACCTGCCTCTGGGATGAGAGGGGTCTCTGACCAGGTGACTATGGTTTCACCAGTCCTTCCATGACTATTAACGTAGAATTTCTGGACAACCTAATTTTCCATACTGTCTGTGTTGAAGGCACTGTTATATCAAAATATAGAAGAAAGATGGTGAAAAAAAAGAATGGTGAAAAGGAATATCTGGTTCTTACGAATCTCCTCCTTGTCAATGAACGAGAAGATAGATCCTTATGGGGAGAATCGAAAGTCTAGCATATGGAAACACCGCCCCCACGAATTCAACTTTAAACTCGTGACTAACACCCAGGTGACTAGCGTCAATCCCAAGATGGGAGAAGGGCCCGGTGTCACTGGTCGTGGTATTATCCAGACAAGTATAAGTCACGACATTACTATAAGCCCTGGACAGGTGTAACTAATACGCCCCTACGACGAGACGAAATGCAACCTGACACTACAGTTTTGACCGCTTTTCCAAAACAATTGTCACTCTTCCAACACATGATGGCAACTAAGGGAAGAGGGGAACAAAACTGTATAGCCACACCTTTTGAACGAGATCGCCCACTAAAGGCTGAATGGTGCCCATTTCAAAAAGGAAGTTATGTTACTGCAACCTGTACATATTACAGAAAAAGTAAACCTTATTAATTTAAAAAAATTCTAAATGGTAAGGAAGATATATTGAACAAGTAAAATTGATTTTATTCATATTTTTTTTACTGTACAAAATAACCAGACCGCCAACTAAAACCTGAATGGTACAAATTTCAAAAAAAGTAGTATTGCTACTGTACCGTGTACATATTACAGAAAAATTAAACCTTATTTATTTAAAAAATTTACAAGTGGTAAGAAAGATAAATTGAACGAATTTGACTTCATTCAATTTTTTTTACTGTACAATATAACAATAGTTTTACAATTTACTGATGTGTTGAACACTTACCTTTTAGAAGCAAAAATTAATATTATTAGATTCATACGAAAACAAATTAAATTATTAGGATAAACTAAAAAGGGAGAACATTAGTGTATGTTATGTATTTTTGTCTCCTGAAAAGTGTTATAAGCAAAATTTACTTGTAACTTTGAATTGACTAACATTTTAATTAAAATCAATAAACTATTTAAAAAATAAATAATCTCATGTGCATGTTCTACATTCATGTAATTGTTTCTATATATGTACAATAAGGATGTTTAAAATATCTAATTATATGTTTTCATAATACAAAATTTAAAACTTGATTTTTTGTTTAAATTTATTTATATACACGTTGGGGTTACGGCACGAAAGATATGGAAAAACGTAACATGTAACTAACACAATAAAAGTTGAAAGAATAATTTGGTATCATTGATAAACAAGAAATCAATAGAAAGTAAACCACGATAGCTGAAGAAAAGTATGAACTCAGTTTAGATAGAGCTTCTCAGGTGTCAAATACTTTAACATCTTGTTATTAACTAAGCTAGTGAGGGAGAAAGCATTTTGGAATGGCTTACATTCATAGCAAACAGGTTTTTGGTACAACTCACAATACAATTTGTATTTTATAACATTGCAAACAAAATAATAGTATAGCCCTTATGATTGTTACATAAATAACTTTGAAGTGTTATTACACTAAATGGTATTAACTAATACTATTTTCATCTCTAATAAGCATTTAACCTTTAATTAAAACAAAAAAACCCAACCACAATAATATAACTTATAAAAATAGATCATTGAAAAAAAAATAATGCCAAATAATCATACAGGAATCATAAGGGTAATACATGCTTAATTGTAATTTGCATGCCTGATTTTATTATTTAGACTAGAAAGTAAAAAAGCCCGTAATTCACAAAAATATATACAAATATTTGCTTGTTGTAATCCTTACTCTATTTAATTATTTACTTTTTAATCCTTGAGGTCCTTAAAAACTTTTTGAGTTAAACTATTATTGTAAATGAAATATCTACATCTGAAGACTTGACCCGACATTATCAAAATATTTTGCAGGATAAACCTCAATATCAAGAAACGAGTCAACTATAACCATTAGAGTTAATGTACATAGAATACCACTGATATTTTGCAAATAAAATCTGAACATCCTTAAATGGTTTCCTCTAAACAACTCTGTACCTTCTATTAATGTTTAACAAAATAAACACTTTTTAATATGGGCATCAATGCAGTACAACTCATTAATAATCTGTAACCATTACAAAACAAATTTTGACAAAACCTAACGCAAGTTGCTTTAAAAAAAATATAAAATTTAAAATATAAAATCACACCTAATTACGCCAAAATACACATTAAAAACAAAAATAACAACCCAGCTGCCACAAAAACCACAATACATTAAAAACACTATAAAACATTTATACAAACAAAAAACGATCTCAACAAAATTGCTTACAACTTATACCAACAGCTTACAATGGAACTACACTACATCGAACTGCAAGAAGTAGTAAATTTCACCAACACACTAATTACAGACACAAAAAATTAAATTAAATTAGTACATGACAAAAAAATACATAACCTCAAAAACGCCAAACACCCAACACAGGTTACTAATACAACACGTTTTTCACCCCAGAACCTCACCAACACAACATTTTCAGTTAATGAATTAAACCTATTAGATAAAGGCTTATAACATAACATCACACCCAAATACAGCCAACAATATTTCACCAAAACTCTAATATTAGATCTTGAAAACACAATCCAACATAACACACCAGTAGAACATAAAGATGCAATCAGACACCAAAATAACCCAAATTAACTCCCCCCCCCAAAACAAAACACCCAATAATTAAAAATAGCCAAATCCATCAAAAACAAAATAAAAAAACAAAATTTAACCATAACCAAAGCTGATAAAGGCAACATAACGGTCATTATTAACAATAACGACCTCAACAAAAAAGTACTCAACTTCATCCAAAATAACAACATCACTACACTAAAAGAAGACCCAACAACAAAATACAACGCTCAAATCAAAGAAGCAATCAACAAAACAAAACTTATAATCCCACACTACACCAAAAAGCACCCAAAACAAATAAAACCAATAGCCCCTAAACTAAATGCCCTGTCCAAACTTCACAAAACAGACATCCCAATACGTCCTCTAATCAACCACACAAGCCCCTTCTCACCTTCTTGCCAAATTCCTCGACAAAACTATCCGAAACCATATAAAGTTTAATAATCATTGTAGCATAAAAAATAGCCTAAATCTAAGACAAAATAAAAAACGTAAATATCCCACACAATTCCACTTTAGTCTCTTTCGATATATCAAATCTATATACAAACATCCCCATTCCAGAAACCATCAACATCCTCATGCTTCTAGACACAAATACACCACATACACACATTGACGAAATCATCCGCCTTATAAAATTAATCACATCCAAACTTACTTCACCTACAATAACACATTATACAACCAAAAAGATGGCCACCTATGGGTTCCCCCATAGCCAGCATCTTAGCAGACTTATTAATACACCATATTGAACAAAACCACATTTTACACAACAATAATTACTCGGATAACATAATTTACTGTTACAGATACGTCGACGATATGATAACATTATATAAAGGTAACACACGCCGAGCACACATATTTCTAAAACACCTTAATTCCATACACCCAAAACTAACATACACCATCAAAACAGAACAACAAATCTTTCTCAACTTCCTAGACCTTACAATTAAACAAACAGACAAACAAACACATAAATTCAACATATACAGAAAACCCACTAGTACCAATACGACCATTCACAGCTCCTCAAACCACCCACACCAACATAAACTAGCCGCTTACAACACCATGATATATCGCCTGCTTAAAACACCGTTAGACAAAGAAGAACACTACCAGAAGTTAAACACCATAAAACATATAGCACAAACTAACGAATACAACACAACAATGATTGACAAATTATACAACTGCTTAAAAAATAAACCTAATAACCCAAATACAAATACACAACAGCACAATCCCATAAAATACTTACACTTTTTGACATCATAACTCACAAAATCCACCCACACCACCGTAATATCCCACCTCTCATCCTAACCTACGTAAACCTTGAGATCTGTTACGGTCTGAGTTGACAATGGGACACATCTCCCGAAACGGCCGTCCTCAACAAATATAAGTGCTACTATAGGCAAGTTTATAAATACTTATAATTGTTTAGTTAAAAAAAAATTTTAAGTTAGATCTAACACAGCTTCTTTAAACATTAAACAAGCTATTCATCATAGCATACATCATACAGTTCTTTAAAAAATTATGAACGATTTTTTTAAAATTCAAATGAATTAATATTGGTAAACAGTAAATAAAACGAAGAACAAAACGATACTTAACTAGGAACACAACATACTCACTTATACATTACTAAGAGGTTTCCACTTAGTTATTACTGTTTTTCAGAAAGATAACTTGTTAACATATCCTGCAAAATAGGTTCTGATTATTGGTGTTAAGATCATTGATGCTCTACAGTAGTAGGTATTTTTGCAATGTGAAAAAAGTACTAAAAATCAAAATAAAGGATAAAATATAAATGAAAAATTTTAAATGGGGCAAAGTATTTGTATCATTACCCAGCAACTAATGGTTTAGTAGTTAACTTTTAATATAAGGGAAAGCATAACACGTAGGAGAGACTCTCATCTTCACATGCACTACCTAAAGTGTTTAGGAGTTATCTACTAAATTTTTGTTACCTAGGCTGATAGTCTATCTGGAAACTGATGTGGCACTAAAAGCATTTATACATCATCTCTAAGACTCCTAACTTTTTCATAAGTATTACAGACCTTCTTCCCTTTTTGTCATGGAGAACAGATTCTAAGTACTTTTAAACAACATTCCATTTTACTTTTGTTCTGGCCCATCAAAACTAGTTTTGACATAAAAAAAGAGACCTCACATCTATTTATCTTTCCTCCTAAACCTTGGTGTAACAACTACACACTGTGATCTGTCACTCTGTATTCCTGGAAGGCAATTCTGCTCATATAAACCGTTGTTCCTTTCTTTAGCATAACCAAGGTACATCCTAACCTTTCTTGTACTTACAGTATTTTCCATATCCTTCATAAGCAATAATAATGAATTTGAGTAGTTGCTAATGAAACTAAGTAAATATCAATAATTACAACAAAAAAAACCTGCATTTGTTCTGTATGGAAATTAGCTGTTTCAGGCAAAGTGAATTTTTGCAGCTGACAGATAAGGTATATATAATTCAAGAGATTTTGAAAAACTCAGAAAAAGGTTGTTAATTAGAGTTCAGTGTTTTGAAAAACTCAGAAAAAGGTTGTTAATTAGAGTTCAGTGTTGTTATACCTAAGAACGGGAATTCTACCTTTCTAAAAATATATTTTTCAACTGAATTAAATTTGTGATTAATATAATTGATGATCATATTAAGAAATTATCTTTTCATTCATGATTCTAATGACTTTTTTTTAATTAAAGAAATAAAAGAAAATTTTTTTTTTCTTCAACATTAAAAATTACAGTTAACGAAAACAAGGAACCAACATACCAGTCACCAAGTACAGGATCATTGAGTACATTGGACCTTACCCTGTCTTCTCCAGATCTGTTAGACATAATCAGTAATTGGTATGTGGGTAAAGATCTAATTAGTGACCACTTCCCAGTATATTTTAATATCAACAGTAAAGAGGGAAATGTTAATGCACATAGAGTTATTACTACGCAACATAAAATAAAAGATGCAAATTGGCCCCTATTTAGACATCTTACTAATAACACAGTAAACTGCACAGAAAGTAATACAGAAAACATTGTACAGAAACTAATGATTGCTGCCTCGGAAAGTATCCCTAGCATTAAGGTAAATAAAAATAAACAAAAGCCTAGTAACATTTGGTGGAATAAGAGAATATCCCTCCTTAGATTAGAAAGACAAAAAGCCAGGAAAATGTGGAAGAAATTTAGAACACCCGAAAATAGAAGCAAATACAACCAGGCATCGGCTAAATGTAAGAGAGCTATAAAAGAGGCTAAAAGGACCTCTTGGCATGACTTCATAGGTAGCATCAACTCAAACACACCTTGCTCAGCTGTATGGAAAAGATTTAAAGCAATTCAGGGAAAACCTGATAATAAAATCTATCAGATCACAAATCCGGATGGGATCATAACTACTAATGATAATGACATTGCTAATGTATTCAACAAATTATATGTCAAAAAGTCAGGTATTGAGGAAAATTGGCCGACTCATCTGAAGAATGAGAAAAAGAGCTTTCTTACAACTTTGAATGAAGCAATTTCCAAAACAGATGTCTGTGATAAACCTTTCACAGAAACTGAAATGAAGGCTGCAGTAGCACAATTGAAGTCATCTACGCCAGGAGAAGATAATATTCATAATTTAATGTTACAGCATTGTTCTGAGTCATTTATGGAAGAAATAAGATGCAATTTTACACAAATCTGGGAGACAGGTAACATACCACAAAAATGGAAACAGGCTATAATTATTCCACTTGTAAAACCAGGAAAATCTCCTGAACTTGCTTCTTCTTACAGGCCTATAGCCTTGACATCATGTCTCGGTAAACTTTTGGAGAGACTGGTTAATAACCGCTTAACTTGGAGGCTTGAAAATTATAATCTGCTGGGTTCATGTCTTTTCGGGTTCAGACCTAAACGAAGCACCTGTGATGCTTTACTAAACTTTACAGAAAGTATATATACCGGATTCTCAAACAAAATGTGTACATCAGCGGTGTTCATCGATTTCGAAGCAGCCTTTGATAAGGTATCACGCATATCTATTATTTCGCAGTGTATGGAAATCGGTTTAAAAGGGAGGATATTGAAATACATTGTAGACTTCCTTAAGGATAGGAAAATTAAAACTAAGATCAATGATACATACTCTGAAGAAGAATGTACTCTAAACGGAATACCACAGGGGTCAGTCATTAGTCCTACTCTTTTTAACATAATGATGCAAAATTTAGGGAATATAGACCTTCCAGGCATCGGCATGGCTATTTTTGCAGATGATGTCACTATCTGGGCCACTGATAAAGACCCAACTGCTTCTACTCACCAACTGGAAAAGGCACTTAACAAAATCTCTGAGTGGTCTGAAAAATGGGGACTAACCATTTCAATGTCAAAAACTGAAGTATGCTTCTTCTCCAGGCGATACTTGCACACAAACTATAAACCAGTTATAAACTTAAATGGAAACGTACTGCGGCATAACCCAAATCCTGTACTTCTGGGTATTAAACTGGATCCAAAACTACTGTGGAAAGAACATGTCCATTTCATAGCGGACAAATGTGCAAATAGAATAAAAGCGTTGAAAGTTATAGCCAGCAGGGCATGGGGAGCAGATACATATATATTAAGGAATTTTTATTTGTCCTTTGTAAGATCAAAAATCATGTATTGTTGTGAGGTTTGGGGTGGAACAGCTGAAACTCATATTCGAAAATTACAAATATTACAGAACTCATCTCTGAGGATTTGTTTGGGTTGTCCAAAAACCACAAGTATACAGTCTATGGAAATTGAACTGTCAGTCATGCCCTTTGACTTATATATAAAAAACAGAATGTGGAAGAAACATTTTCAGATGAAGGCAATTTCACTTAACACTCTTTCTAACATTGCATTGGTAACTAACATCCGACAGTCACTGTTCTACCATCATAACAAACCCTGCGAATCATTAAACACAATGGAATCAGGAAAAATTCCAGTTGTTTTGGAACAACAACCCTGGCTTCGAATCCCAATAAAAACCAATCTTGAAATTCCTGGTTCACTCACAAAAGAAGATTCACCTCACCTACTAAAATCTGTCGCTATGGAATTGATAAACACCACATATAACAACTTTGTAAAAATCTACACAGATGGTTCCGTTGATAAAGAGAACCATAGGGGAGGTGCAGCTTTTCATTGTCCAGAATTAAACGAGGATTACTATGTGCCCTGCGATTCCTCTTCAAGCATGAATGCTGAATTGATGGCCTTAAATGCTGCTTTGGTTTTTAGCAATACTATGGATGCACAGAACATCTGCATTCTCACCGATTCCAGGTCGGCCCTTCAAGCCCTTCAAGTACAGCACACTACAGACTACCATTTTCGAACATCTGAAATAACTAAATTGTTAAAAAACTTAGAACAGAAAAATATTGTATTTCAATGGATCCCCAGTCATTGTGGTGTTCCTGGGAATGAGGAAGCTGACAGATCTGCCAAGGCGTCTTGCAACTTGTTTCCATCTCCTTAAAGTTGTTACTCCTTAACTAATTGCAAAGAGGCAGTTGATAAAGAATCTCACATCTGTTGGAGAAAGAAATGGAGAGAATGCAATACTGGGCGCGAATATTATTCATTACAAAAACAACCTAATGATCCAAAGATCTTCAAGTCATTATCACGTTCAGTGGCATCTTTTGCGGCACGAGCTCGTATGGGACACATTGTCACTAATACATATTTGAAAAGGTTTCATATTACTAACGACTCTATCTGTGGAGTGTGCAAGCAAGAAGAGGAAACATTAGAGCACATACTTTTGAAGTGTCCTGTAACAGCAGCAACAAGGAGTCCCTTGATAAAGCAACTAGGACGGCGGGAATGTACCCTGGACAGAATCTTGAAAGAAAGTTGTTTCTGGCCATTGGCAGAGTGTGTGTATAGGAGACATCGAGCCATCGAGGCCAACCTTGGAAGCTCGTAATAAGAAGTAAGTAAGAAGTAAAATTACAGTTTTAGGTCAAATTTATAACTGGGATCTATTCTGTTAAACTTGCCTACAGTAATTCTTATGTTGGCTGTATTTTAGTTACTAATGATTTTATTAATTTTGTTTTGTATTGTTGAATAAATGAATATATACACATATAATTATATTTTAATATTATAAAGGTTAAACTACAATTAATTTAGCTTTAACCTTTAGCACCCAGATTTTTTGAATATGTATTGCCTCCCCCCTTGTAATTAAATTGAGACAAACACTCACCTGAAAGTTATATTTATTGTTTATGAATAAGTTTGTTTACTTTTATATTATTTTTTTTAATATGCCATTTTTATTTACTAATGTAGTATGTATATGATATTATTCCCTTATTTGTAGTTTTGCGGAGTATATGTTTCAAAACAATCTCCTGGATAGAGTCCTGGCTTTCTGGCGCATGTCTTGCAGTAAAAAACGTTTCCCTTCTGCGTCCTTTTATCTTCCTCTTACTGGAACTTCACAATAGAATAAACAAAGTGTAGATTCCCACTTAATCTTTCTTCCTTGTCAGTAGTTGATGGCCTCTTCTTACACTGCTTATCACCAATGAGTTCCCTTACCAAGTTTTGAGGAAACAATTTTTGTTTTACAGGATTTCCTTACTTTCTTTTTTTGCTGTTATCTATAACCAGAAAAACATCCTCTACCATTTATTAGTTCACCTTGTAAAACTGTACCATGGATTATAGTGACCACCCATTTACAAGTAACTGTTGGCTTAGTTATGTTGTTTATGATACCTGTTTTCCCTTTTCTTTCAATTGTTTGTACACTTTTGTCATAAAGTGTACCAACCATGGATACAGTCTTATTGTCTTTCTAAGTTAGAACCATTGTTCATAAAAGCTCTAAACTCCCCTTAGTCAATTTAAGTTCAGCTGGTAGACATTTTCTCTATAGTAATTGTTCCAGTTCTATGAGGTCTTGAATTAAGTAGTTCTAGTCCTAGTTGATAGCAAGAATAGAACCTCTCTGTATAAATATGTAAACCTCTTCCGTTAGTGCTCTCAAATAATTTACCTACAAAGTGTAAAACAATTCTTGGAATAAAAGGTAAGTTTGGCCTACCTAAACAATTGATAATTTGTGACCCATAGAATGGTTCAAAAACCATTGTATAACCAGTAAATCAGGATCAAGTAAAAAATCAGGAATTTCGGAATGACTAATTGTACATAATGCAGAAGCCACAGCAAACTGAAAGTAAAAAAATTACCTATAAACTGTACCCTACTTGGATCGTACAACGTATTGGCAAACTTGATTTCATGGTGACTCACAGATTCAAAGGCATTTTAAATTTAGTTCAAATTATTGTCAATAGAGTGCAGCACAAAACAAAACAAAGATTGAATGTTGTGGCCTCGCCGCAGACAAGTAATCCACATTTTTGAAAAACGTAGCGGGTCATGCTCGACATTCAAGTAAATTGCAATATGCGCTAAGTTGTGCCGTTTTCTGATAGTGCTTGTCCGACAGTCGAGTACTAAGAGTTAAATGTTAAGCTGAAGTTGCCTCCTTTTTTTCATTAAAACACTAGTTGTAGGTAATAATTATATTATTAAACATTTTTTGGAATAACATAGTATATAAGATTGAGTAATTACAAAAAAATATTTTAATGATTTTTTATATTTATTTAATAAATATAAGTGTGTAAACACTATTTAAAAAACTGTATTTTTGCATAGTGCCTGAACGTTACATTTATTATAACTTATTTTCATTAAAATTTGTAAATTAAGTGTATATTTTCTGAGTTTCATCATTTCCAGTAGCCTTATACTTATATAAATTCTTTTGGTAGTATTTTACAATAATTATATTCTATGTAGAGCTGACCATTTTGCAAAATTTTTGTGTTTCTATAGATGGATATGTAATGGATAGATAACATAATTTAATATCTTAAAAGTGATCATTTATAATATTTACAACTATTTGTTACCCTAAGCAGTTTAAAAGTTTTATTTGATATTTGATAAAGACATTATTTGTCAATATTTGCTTTGTAAATGAAGGTTTTCAATTCTTTTTATAGTGCATTCAGTCAAAACATTTTAATGTATCAGAACCTCAATATAATTTTCTAAATCACTGCATAGAAATTATAGTGGTTAATATTTTCACAGTATAGTGGAAAATTTCAAATAGGACATATAAAAATCTAAATTCTTTTAAAATAAACTAATATAAAAACAAGTGTATTTACAATATACCACTATCAATGCTAGTACATTTTACTTCATACAACTTCAACTAAATTTGAAATAATATTAAAGAAACAAAATACAAGCATTAATAACAAAATATTATATTCAAGTTTAAAGTACAACACTGATGGTTAAGGCAGGCAGGCAGGCAGATTCAGCCACTGCTATTCTAACCTGGGGATTCTGGATGCCATTTAGATAAGTTGTACAAACCGTTTTGTTACTAACATTATAAATTACCTGCAGCATCGGATCCATAGGACCAGAATTATAAATAGGACTTTGGAGTAAACAATGAGGACCTCCCATACATTGATCATTGGCTTCATGCTGCTGTAGCATATTGATTCGTTCTTGTAAATGGGCCACCTGAAAAAAGGGACGAAGCTTTTGCAAACATGAAATCAAATATTTCTATGCAGTCAGGTGATCATAAATACAAAATTAAATATTTAAAAACATATTCCATTAAAGTGGATTTTGAACAAATGATTGTATACAAGAGAATAGGAAAACCAGCAGAGTCAAAAATGAGAGGAATTGAAAACCCTGTTTAAAAGAAATAGGAGACAAATGTCATTAAAAGATGAAAACTGCAAACATTACAAAAAAACATTTGTTAGAATTGACCAAATTAGAATTAAAGATAGATAATTTGAAAAATATATCTGTGTAAGAAAAAAACCTTGTAATATTTAAGTTGTTTTATTAGATACTTAGATGCAAGCATGAAAAAATAAATCGTTTTTAAAACTATAAAATAAACAATATCAGTGAGGTTTTTATTATCTGGCCATGAAAATTTGTATCTTAAGAAACAGTCAATATTTACCTCATTTTTTTTAATCTGAAAAAAAAATATTCTAAAATACTTAATCCAATTATAGTTATATAAAAAATCTTTAAATAGATAATTGAAACATTAGATTTATAACAGATTTAGGAGACTAATATCTTCAAATACTAAATATCAGACTTTCAACTGACTGTAAAAATTACAGTAGGACCCCTCATAATTTGTCTGATATAGACTGGGGCCTGGTCAGAATTGCGTTTGACATGTTGATCCCAGGTTCCCACGAAAAATAAAACCAATAAAAAACATATTTCATCAGGTGTCATTAAAAAGAATTATTAAAATGACTTATTTTATTGTAGCAATTTATTTCAATGTAGGGACATGCATTAACAACCGGAAAAACATAACATAGTTCCAAAGATTTGAACAAACAAGATCCAAACATTTATCAGTGCCGTGATCAATGATGTCACAAACTGATTTTTCATTAGGATGCTAAAAACTAGAATATTTTCTCGACTCAATATTATTCTATTTTGTCGCTGATATACGGTAATTTTTCCATTAAATACAATACAGATTTCCCATTGTTAAATCTTTTTTGCAAATTTTAAGATGTTTCAAAGAAGACCATAATGCGTTTCCGTTTATTCAGTTCTTTTATTTCAATTGTATAAAATCTTAACCAGTATAAAAAAAACAAAATTGTAATAAAGATTTACCTTGTTTTCTCTCCTTCAAAAACTATTTGGTTATAATTGAAACTCAAATTCGATTTACCTTTTAGTTTAAAAAAAATCAGTATGTTGAGTATCTTCATAAATTATGGCCTGTGATGAATGTATTAAGAAGTTGTATACTACTTTATATATCCTAGTTTTACAAATTTATTAAATTTGAAAATAGTAATAGATTATATAATAATTTATATTAAATTAGAATATTATTCACTACAAATCTATTCAAGTGATGATAATTGTTTTTATAAGCCCAGTTAATCCAAAAACTGGTTGTGGAAGGCTGGTTAAGAGAGGTTTTACTGTAATTACAGAAGCCACCACTTATTATAATCATATTTGTCAGAAGCATACTTGATATGAATAACCGAACAATAACAATAACGGACCATGTAATCACATTGAACAGAATAGCGATATTGAACTCATGAATTGTGGTAACAAAAGTTTACTGAACGATATGTAGGCATAGCATGTAAATCATTTTAATTCTGTAACACTACGACTGGAATGTAATTCAGGGACATGGAAATCATGAGTGATTACTTACCAAATTTTGCAACTCCAGACAGTTTTATATACTGTAGTAAAATTTTATAACTAGGTCTTCTACTTATTATATTTTGTGGGCATACTTCTCATGAGATTATTTTATTCCATTGTAGATTTTTTTAAACCCTAATGAATATAGCAGAGTTTTATAAAAAAATATTGAAATATTTAAGTAAAAAATTTCATTAAACCAATAAAACTGTATCATAAAACACTTCGGTTTTATTTACACTTTCAACTTTATTGACTTTTTCACAAACAATTCCTCAATATGAGATTGTCTACAATCTTCCAGTAAAATATTGTCATAATGTTTGTTGAAAAAATTTAGCTTTTTTTTGAACAAACTGCCATCGAATTTCAAGTACATGGTGAACTTCCTGCTTAGATCTTTGAGGTTCACATTTGTCAATTTTATCGTCATCAGTACCTTCTCCTTCTGTAAAAGTTGATGTTAAAGCATCTGCCTTACAAATGCCGTCTTCAGTCATTCCCACTGCCGTTTCACTGGTATCGTACACTTCGAGACAAATCAACAGGCTTCAAGTTCTCTTCTGACTATTTTTTCAGCTGTAGCTTGCTCTTGATTTTCTTTAATGAGAAACTGACCTTTTCTATAGCACTTTCTACGTTTTTTTTTCATTTACTTGATCCAAGATTTTGCTACAAGATGAATAGCATCAAGTAAAGAAGTTTTTTTAGCAAATTCCTTTGAGGTAAGGGTTTGAATTTTCTATTATTCTAGTATGCATCCCTTGTAGGTAAAAAGCTTTCAGAATAACAGTTATGCCTCGGTCACATGGTTGTACAAGTGATGTAGTATTGATCGAAAGGTAAATCACTTTGATATGTTAAACGAAATGCTTACGTCGTTATGTGCAGTGCAGTTGTCTAACAGAAGGACAATGTTGTAATTCAGGCTGACATCCCATTTAGTCAGCCATTCACTAAAAATGTTTGATGTTATCCAAGCATTTGAGTTTGAATGATATTCAACCAGTAACTTTTTGATACCTTTAAAACAGTGTGGATTTTTTAACAACCGGTAACTTTTTGATACCTTGAAAACAGCGTGGATTTTTATTCAATCGGTAGCTTTTTGATACCTTGAAAACTGTGTGGATATTAAATCAACCGGTAGCTTTTTGATACCTTGAAAACAGCGTGGATATTCAATCAACCGGTAGCTTTTTGATATGTTGAAAACAGCATGGATAATTAATACCGGTAGCTCTTTGATACCTTGAAAACAGCGCGGATATTTAATCAACCGGTGGTTTTTTAATACCTTGAAAACAGTGTGGATTTTTAATAACCTAGTAGCTTTTTGATACCTTGAAATCAGCATGGATTTTTAGATGTCTTGATTATTAAGAGTTTTTCATTTTGTCCAACCATGTTAATACAAAACAGTAATACGTTGTTTACATATTTTACAGCCACTAGCATTTTTATTTTCAAATACACAAGTATGTTTGGGTAAACCACGATGATGAAGTCCTGTTACATCTGCATTGTATATACAGCAAGAAAAATACTCTGCAAAAATTTTGGCCATTCATATAATAACCCATCTTCAGCTCAAATAAAATCAGCATATTTTTTCACATGTTTTCTTATAAACAATGATTTCTCTTTTCTTCCATTAACTGAACCATCTATCTGTGACTTTAAAATCCTGCTTTTCTAAATTTTTGTTTGCAACATCCTCAGCTTTTTGGCAAAACGTGTTAATATCAAGTTTTAAGATTTTTCCTCTTTCCTTAATTAACAATTCTGTTTCTACTTTCTATCAACTAGTTTTTTTTTTTGGCTTGTATTTCTTTGAGTTTATCTTCTGCATTACGTCTATCTATTTCTTCTTTTATATCTCTTTTACCTTTAAAGCATTTTTTATGTTTGTGGGCATCACAAAATCTTTGTACCATGTTTTTGTGTGGGTGGTGGGAACGCTTATGCGACATCTACAATAAGCATGACACAAACTCTCCCATAATTAATGTGATTATAAATGCGGAAGAACAATTAAATATATCAGAACAAATCATGTGACACAACTGACACGGGTAAAATATAATAGGGATATAAATGATATTGTTGCAGATTTTTGTTCTAATTCGTTATATTTGTGCTGTGAATTATATGCACTTATAATGTTAATACATATGGCAGTTGTTAATACATGTTATTTCTTTCTGCAGCTGAAATTTAAAACATTCGCTACCCTAATGTTAACAAAATAACTATTGGTATATACCAGCTGACTCACTTATGTGCCGTACGGTCTGTATTCCTAGACCGATGTAAAACATATATCGCTTGGGGTAGATGAAATGGACTGACGGCTCATATTTGGGACACTGTTTCCATATTACCTATATTTTTTTGAAATCTCAGTAGTATAATAACGGATTGATATATTCGGTCTAAAGACGTGTCTGAGATTAATGTGGGACATTTGATCTCTCAGTTAGTCAAGATCAATTCCATTTATTACGTGTAAAAACGGAAGAAATACCTTGCAATCATTATTTAGATCTTAAATACTGTGTAACTTGATGTAGAACTTCATTCAAGGAAAATATTGTAGCACCAGTCTATTCGATTACAATCACAAAGAATGTACTCTAAATGATATTTTATCATAATAGATGTAAAAGTGTCATAAGTGATGGGTGTGTTTGTAAATACTCTGTACTGTATATCAAGTTCAAATGTAAACATATTTTGACTTTAATTCAATAACATTTATATCTTCTGTATTTTTCCGATATGGTATGTAGCCTATATAAGCAAACTGTCACGAGTTACTTGGGTTTTTGTCGATATAAGCCTTTCTACAACATTTCTGTTTTTAAGTGTATACAGTGTTATTTCCAATATATTATATCTCTAAACAAAATTTAGTAAGTACTTTATTACATTTTATATACTTTTTTACATTTTGATCTCATTAATATAACATTCGGAATTTGCGAGGTTTCAAATTTGAGGGGTTCCACTGTAGTGGTTCGTACAATGATGAAAGATTTTCGTGCAATGACGCTCATATATTCGCCATCCCAAAAATCACTAAAAACTGTAAACACAACAATATACATTCAACAAACATATGTCTAGGGTATTTATGTAGTATAATAACTTATTACAACAACATTCCAGTTTATGTTTGTAATGAAAGTCAGACCCACATTAACGCGGTTTGTGTGGAAAGGTCGAATTCTTACCACCAGTCTCTTGTGCAAACCAGACATGTGCCACTTGGTAGCGAATGTGTTAAATAGACGGAATTAAAACTGAAACAAATTCCAAAGTTTTTCAAGAATTCCAGGATTGCTAGACACCCTGGAATGAGAGGTTAATGAGAGAGGTTGCAAAATACCAAGTTGAGAAACAGCTCTTCTTTAACTCATTTTTGGTAGTTTACTGTATCGATCTAGAATGACAAGTTTTTCTTCAAGACTTGAATCACGTTGTTTCTTTTGAGATTCGGACATCTTTGTATACTTTGAAATTTCAGTTAACACAATACTTATGACACCAAACCTCACAAAACAAATGAAAAAATACCTTCCAAAATTAAATTATGTAAAATCAAAATGAAATCGTAAACCTATATGAAAATAAAGAAATAAACGGTGCAATACTGTGCAGTAGTCCCGTGCACAAATGGTATACAAACAACTAAATGGACTAATAACTGCTGTACATTTTGTGAAACCTACAAGACATATTTGAATAAAGTAAAAAAGAATATGAGTCATCATATCACCTAATGAATCATATCAAAAATCTCGATAATAGGACTAATGGACAGCATACAGTCACCATATCGATCAACCGATTTCTCAGAATTTAACATTGTTAATATTTTTGTTTGGTCTGTGCTAGTGAATGCATATTTTATTGCATGACAAATTAAATGATAAGAATAAGCAAAGAGATAATTACAATAAACGACTCATTTACTATGTATTTATATGATTGTCTGTTTTCAATCATATAAAACAGGCTACTGTATAAGCAAACTTATTCATGAAATTACTTTTCTACAAACCTCTTATTGCCCATACATAATGCATAATATTCATATTATTTTATTACCAAAACTTTATAAATGGATAAATGAACCATTTCCTAACACTGAGGAGAAACTTATAATATATATCCAATGATATGCAGCTTAAACCATTTTCAGGAAAAAATAAAACATCTCTATAAAAATATAGTGTATATATATATATTATAAAATGAAATTTTATATTAATTTTTTTTTAAATCATTTTCAAAAATAGAAAACCAATTTTACATTTAAAACATTTTAATAATTACTTTGATTAAATTTTTTTTAAAGTTCAAATACTTACTCTCATTTGTGTTTCAGGAGCTGGTGGCATACAAAAAGCCTCTTGCAGTTGTTGCTGTAGTGCTGCCATCTCCTGCTGATGACTAATTGGAGACTGGTACATAGAAGAAAGCCCAGGTTCATTATATATTGACGAAGGTGGTGGTACTGTATGTTGTGATGGGACTCCAAGTGGAGGAGGTCCATGGGGAGATGGCTGAATGTGTGAAGTTTGAGGGCCAGTCAGAGTAGGTACATGTTGTGAAGAGCCTGAAGGGATTTGATGAGGTGGTAAATGATGAGGAGCTGCCTGATGAGTAGGTCCTTGATGAGGGGCCACTGGATGACCAGGTCCTGTGTGAGATGGCCCAGTATGCTGAGGTCCTATGTTATGAGTAGGAGATTGCATTCCAGCAGGAGAGTTTCCTATTTGTTGTTGTTCAGGTGGAGGAGATAACATATCATCCATTTTATTTCCATTCTGATAAGGTATATTATCGTATGCATTAGGTGGGGCAGGCACCATATTCCCTGTTACAGGATCAAGGGTTGTATTTATTGTTGGGGAAGGTTGCATATTCGATGAAGAAGCAGATTCTTGAACATTAGATTCAGTTGGAATTGATGGTGGAATATGCGGAGGTGATGAAAACTTTTCATGAGACGTTGCTGCAAATTCCATACCACCATTTGTACCAGTTGAATCACTAACTGAAGGAGCTGGTATTCCAATATCAGAAGGCAATCCAGCTGACATACTGTTTTGAAGAGCAGGTACTGAGACAGGTTTTGGTGGTTCCATCGATCTAGAATCATCTGAAGGCATAAATGGCGACATTCCTTGTTGTTCAACTAAACCCATACCACCATTGATTGGACGAGTTGTTTGCCATTGCTGTTGAGGAGGTGGCTGAGGTCCTCTGTATGGAGGATATTCAGTAGAAGATCCACTAACAGGAGGCATTACCATTTGCTCTAACTGTTGTAAAGTGCTTTGCTGAGGATATGAAGCTGGGGACGATGTTGTTGATTTAGGCGTTAAAGCTGTTGCAGGTCTTGGTGATAATGTACTTTGTTGTGAATGAGGATGTGGAGAAAGGGTTGTAGGTTTAGCAGGTGACATAACTGGTCTTGGTGACATTTGTGGTCTAGGTGACATCTGTGGTCTAGGTGACATTTGTGGTGATAACTGAGGAAATGGAGCTGTTGTTCGAAATTGAGGCTGAGGACTTCCCTGTCCATGAGGTTTAGGAGGTACAACAGTTCCAGGATACTGTGAGCTTCCTGATACTTCAATTCCAATTGGTCTTGTCATTTGTTGCTGCTGTTGAGGAAAGCCAGGATGGTTCATTTGAGTTGGGTGTGTCTGCGGCATATGATTGTACCCAGTCTGTGCAGATGCCAAATCCACCTGACTTGAATATTGCATATGGTGAGGCATTCGAGGTGTTTGTTGATGCATACTATATCCTGAATATGCAGCTGCACTGCCAGGATACATCTGAGGGTAACACTGTTGCTGCTGTCTAGGATAATTACTTGCAGCACTCATATTTTGATGAGTACTCATCATCGGGTTCATCAAGTTTTGTTGGCTAGTTCCATACTGAGGTGTCTGACTGAGCTTCTGTTGATTAGCTAAAGAGTTTTCTTGTTGATATATGTGTTGCTGGCGGTAAGCATTTGGTGTCATTTGGTTATAATGTCTCATGGTTCCTGCTGCGGAATAACCATGACCACTATTCCATCCTTGCATGGAATTATCTGTTATTCCTTGACTCTGGTCCATAGAGTACATGTTATCAGCAGGACCACAGTAAGGGGCATATTGGTTACCCGAAGACCCTGCAGTACTTGCTCGTCTCAGGTCATGTTGCTGTGGCATCATATTCCTGCCATAACTACTACTAGTATTTGTTGGACACATTGCTCTAGGTGTGCTGTCATAACCTCTATGATTCTGATGAAACATGGAAGGATCTGTCTGCATATGGTTGGGTGCTGATGAAGTGAAGTCCCCTCCGAAAGAGGCCAATTTTTGCAGCGGGGATTCTTGATGCATTTCTGGTTGATGCATTTGATAAGACTGATGAGGATATGATCCGGTTGTGCCAGCATTATCCCTCTGCGGAGTAGGCTCAAAATTATCAGAACCAAGATCTGGCAATCCATCCAACATACTCCCACCCACATCTTCACCGAACAAGTCGTATGAGTCCATAGTGCAAGCCTACGCTTGTTTAATTAATTGGTTGAGCTGAGGAGCTCCCAACTCTGTAGTCGGCATTGCAGTTTTTAAGAGTTCAACTGCTACTGCCTAAGAAAAAAAACAAACAAAAATCAAATGCTAAATAAATTTAAATATAAAACAATTTAATTTTCTGAAATTTAAAAACCGCCGTACATATGATCCAATATTACCAAGCGAATAATATTCATCCACTCTTGCACATAATTACTAACAATAAAAACTGTAAATAATATTAGGTGTTATAAAAAAACCTCAAAACAAGGAAAATGTATTTATTTTTCCTTATTTAAATCAAAAATATTAATAAATAAATATAGAGAACTCAAGTACAAAAAACGAAAAAACCCTATGGTTATAATGAAAATAAAAATGTATTTATAAAACTTTCATGCATATTCCACTTACATGTTTAGCATAATAAAAAAAAAAAAAAAACTGGACACTTGTATTTAGTTAAAAAGCTTACTTCGCAATTGTAACCTTTTAATGATCCTAACTATCTTACTAAAATATATCAAAGTAAAATTTATCAAACTTTTATAAATACTGTATTCATTTTTGTATTTATTTTGTATTAAGAGGAATAATCATATTATAGATTCTCATAATAAATAAAATATTTATAGCATAATTAAATTATAATACACTTTTCGACTAAATTTTTTATTTATCCAGCAAAGATTTTACTTGAAGCATTTTTTAGTCCTTTAAAAACACATTTAACCCATTTCTTCAAAACGAAATTAGGTTATAAAGTTCACAGAATCAAAAAGAAAAACCTCAGCTGCAAGTATGGCCACAAAATAGAGAAGTCAACATCTATGCCTAAATTTTAAAATTAATTTAATCAACTTAAATGAGAGTTTAGGCTATAAATCAACATTCGTGTACATAAAATTTAAAATTTAATTTGTTTATTTAAAATTTGCAGTCACTTTCAGTTTCATTAAAAAATTATCATATGAGAATGATGAAAATTTTTATTTTTGTACTTATTGGTAGTGTTTTTAAAAATAAGCAATTAAGACAATTCCTGTGAATGGTCTGCCAGTAAATAAACTGCCATTATTTCTACGTACATGATATCCAAGACAAACATGATTAACAAGACAAACTTTTAAATCAAGATTCAGATCTATGACACAAAACAATCTTTTCATTCATATACAGTAATACCTCGACTTACGCTACCCCAAGTTATGCGGTTTTAAATCATGCTGTCCGAGTTACGCAAAATTGGCCTGTTCTGAAAGAAAATGCCTAAAAAAACTTTTATGGCGCATGAAGAAAATATTTATTTTTTTTTTAAGGCCGACAAAGACCGATTGACAGTGATGGTTGGCGCAAATACAGCTGGTGACTGTAAATTGCAACCTCTCATAGTTTATCGCTCAGAAAATAAATGGGCTTTGAAAAATATTACTAAAGCAAGCTTCCTTGTGATTTGGAAGTCGAATCGGAAGATTTAGGTGACAGCTTCCCTTTTGAGGACTGTTTGGATCATGTCATACCTCAAGTCAAACGTTATTGTCAGTCTAAACAAATTCCTTTGAAAGTAATTCTTATTATTCACAATGCACCTAGACATCCTCTTACTACTTTAACTAATTTCGACACATGCGTGAAAGTGATATTTTTGCCACCAAATACAAATAATTTGCTTCAACCGATGGATGAGGGAGTCATCAAAAAATTTAAAGCTTATTACACAAGATCATTTGCATATCTGCTTGAAGTTATGAGACAGAACAACAAGCTCTCTGTAGAAGGTTTTTGGAAACAATTCAACATTTTACATTCTTTGGAAATCATGGGTAATCTTCGAATGAAATTTCACAAAAAACTATGAATGATGTTTGAAAAAGGGTGTGTGATTTTTTCACCACTTAAACTTAAGCGGAATCAGTGCCAGAGTCTGATTAAATTGCTGATATGATTCAAAAATTTGTCGGTTTTGCCAGACAACACAATTTTGAAGTGGTTAATAAATAGGTATGTTCAAAGAAATGAGTAGGATATGTATATGAAGACATAGTCTGATAAAGCAACTTCACTAGACTTTTGTGGATTAAGTGTGTATGTAATACCGAAGTTGCAATGGAAGAGCTTTCCTGTCTAAATGAAAGCTCCTACCTTCATTCACCCCATTTAATTTCCTCACAAGTGATACTCTGTTTTACAAAATATTTTCCTCTTATTTAACTTTTGTTTTTTTTCCAAACTAAAGGAACAAACTACTTACTTATTACATAAAAATAAATTAATTAAAGTTTAAGCCACTTAATGAATAAATAAGTGTACAACCGTTTAGGACAGAAACTGAGAACAAACTGAGATATTAATTTCAAATATTTGCTTTTTTTATTACTCATCATATATTTGAATTATCATGTTATACAAGTTTTAAAAACTATACTGAGGTGTTAATGTACATTCCAACAATTTCTTTATTTTGTAATCATATTTAAAAAAATCGTTTTTAATCTGTAAAATAAATGTTTCTATAGACAATATTTGTACTGTAATAGGTTTCTATAAACTTCTAGTACTATTATCTAACAATTTATACATTGATGTTACATTTTTTAAAACAAGAACAATATATTTACAGAAAAATCTGGATCAATCTATAAATCCCTCTTTGATCAATAATTTAGAAAACTTCACAAACTTTGATAACATCTGTATACATATGTTTATAAATAAATGAAATATTTTCTATTGTGATATATAGTACTTGTAGTTTTAAACATATTTTAACAAATATATTTAATAATTAAAAGCACTGTCTTGAACAAAATGGATTTTTACAACCAAATTTTGAATAAAAAAAGGATAAAGCATAATATAGCCTAATACAATGTATAAGCATTTTAAAATATGGAGAACTAAGATAAAAACATGTAGAAATTATCACACTTGAATAATTATTATTAAACTAAATTTTTTTCAAACAATTAATTTTTTAAATAGTCTAAAAAGTATAAAATATCTTCTACTTTCATACAATTTTGTTACCGGATTCAAAACCAAACAAAGTTTAAAATTTGTAATAGTGGATTTTATTCAATAAAAGTATAACTGTAAAATAATTAACAAAACATTAATTAAAATAATTTTAAAATTCAAAAACCACATGAGATGCAAGCAATAATAGACAACAGTAAGGACCGTTGGAGTATCAGCGTTTCAGAAATTTCGTACAACAGTTCATATCTTATATAGTGCAATTAAAATTGTAAGTGATTATTCATGAATCGAATTACTTATTTCAGTACCATATGTTTTAACAATTTGAAGCAATTGACATTTTTTTAAATTTAAAAGATCTTGAATTTGTTTAACAAAAAGATAAAATATAATTCCTTCAGAGAATTAAGAATTGTTTGGAATTTAAAAATTATTTTAATTAATGTTTTGTTAATTATTTTAGAGTGAAATTAAAACGTTTAGAAGAACCAACTTTAATTATTTTAAAATTTTTTCTTATCTGTATTAAAATTAACTATTACAATTTGTAAGGAAAAACTGTGCAGGTTTCTGAATCTGTTTGGAGTAGCCAATCTGTATAATTGTGAAGAAAATTATACATTTGAGTACATTTTTCTGCCCATCCTAACATTAAAATATTTTTCTTCTTTCACACATTTTGAAATAATTTATTTTACTCAGGAACAAGTCAACAAAGAAAACTGTTTTAATGTTAGGGAAGGCAGAAAAAAGTACTCAAATATGTCTAACAGAAGTAAAGATGACTATTTAAAAGAAATTAAATAGTCAAATTCAAAAATTTATTTTTAGAAAAAAAAATTTACCTAAACTTCAGCAGACATTAAATTTATTGGAATGTGTTTATGGCTGATTCAAAATTAGCCTCATTAACTGCCCTGCTGAGTATGTTTCATGTTGACGTTATAATCTTATTTCATGTTCCTAACTAATCAAAAACTTACTACTGAACTCTCATCTAAGACTGATCTTTGATGGAAGTCACATGTATTTAGCTGATTGAGAAATAAATTTTAAATCAGATACAATATTTATACTTAACTATATCAACCTAATAACTCAGTATTACTAAATTGTCATCCAGATCTGAGCTATAGCTGAAGTTTCAAGAACCTAGCTCAGTAGTTCCAAAACTTTTTTCTGTCAACGCTCTTATAGCAAATTGGCCACTATTTTGTTGGTAGTAAAGTTGTATATGAATTTTTATCAATTCTTTTTCCTCTGTACTCTACTTAATACAGTACAAGCAAGTACTGGCATATATTTTTTACAACATCTTTTAAAACTCTAAAAATAGCCAATAGACATGATTTTGACTTGACCTAGGTACCAGAGATGAATCACTACAAGAACAGTATTAAAGAAATTTTCTCACATAGCAGCTCTACTCTTTACAAAATTGTTCAACAATTTTACTGCAATCAACAATATTGTGTGCTATCGTAAATAAAATGAACTCTTGAATTTTGTAGTCCATTGCGTTTAGTGAATCTTGATTAATCACTTTTACATTAGTTTATGATTATTTAAACTTTAAATTTTGTAAAAACTTACTGAGACAGAACGTTTTTGATCGCAATGTGGCGATATTCAACAGTGTCTTCTGCTTGGAGATGTTGGGTTCCAGTGACGATTTTAAAATCAGGTTTTCAATAGTAGCAAAGATTATGTGGGATTTGAATTGAGTTTGTTCGTTTAATATGTTTGTGCTTTGTGTTTTTCTGTGTCTGTAAATTTCATATTGTTTTAGTGTGTTAAGATGTCTTTTTTTGTTGATGTGGAAGATTTCTAGGTTATGGTAAATGTCTATATAACTAATAAAATACACTCAAAACTCCACTTCACCTCAGAGATTGAAACCATCGGATACCCAAACTTCCTCTACCTCACCATAACAAAAAGCCACATACCAAAACACAGCTTCAACATTTACAGGAAACCCACGACTGACATACTTATCCTCAATACCTCAAACCACCCTATCCAACACAAACACGCTCCCTTCAGATCCATGCTCCATAGACTTAAAGAAGTTCCAATGACCACAGAAAACATAAACAAAGAACTAGACAAAATTTAATATTTAGCATAGCTTTTAACATTAGTAAGATTAATATTTTAACAAATAGATACAACACCACAATAATAAACAAACAATGGCACAATATACAAAAAAACACTAAAATTAACATTACAAAGAGGAAAGACACATCACAATACCATACATAAACATACCATCAAATAAAATAGCCCATAAATTTCAAAAAAAGGATACAAAATACCATACAAAACTAATAACAATTTACAATACAAAATACAACACGACAGCAACAACAAAGATAAACTACAAGCACCAGGCGTGGACAAATTAAACTGCAACAAATTCTACATTGGGCAAACAGGTTGTAGCTTTAAACAAAGAGTCGAGGAGCACAAACATAACACCAACTCAGCATTTTACAATCACATAAAAGAATCATGTCACAAATACACAGACGTTTACCATAACCAAGAAATCTTGCACATCAACAAAAAAGGACCACATCTCAACACACTTACAGACACACAAAAACACAAAGTACAAACATATTTAACGAAAAAACTCAATACAAATTATATATACTCTTTGATACTATCGAAAACCTGCCTTTAAAACCGTCACTGCTTAACTCAACATCTCCAAGCAGAAGACACTGATGAAGATCGTCACATAGCGATCAAAAACGTTCTGTCTCAGTAATTTTTTTACAAAGTTTTAAGTTCAAAGTCATAAACTAATGTTAAAATTATTAAATAAAATGAAACATTACTTTACAAATAATTCATAGTATAACCAAAATAAAGTAGTTTATATTGTCTGATTTAATGAGAAGTATGTGGCCGTTTATCCTTTATCATCAGTTCATCATAAAATAGTTTTGATAAAGTAACCCTTTTTTCCTTTTCAATGTTAAGTTTAATTCAATACTTTGGTGTTATTGCCGCAACACCTGAATCACCGCACTCAAAAAGGTAATATTTTCAATTCTGAGACATGCCGTGCTACCCATGATAATGATCCATGATGCTACAGGTAGCTACAGTAAACTTTGGGAACCACTAATCAGGAAGTCGGTTTGAAAATAATTTCAAAATTTGTACTGAATCTATAGACATGAAAACAAGTTAATACAAATGCACTGTATTAATAAACAGATCAGAACAAGGTCCTTGTTGTATTAATTAAATTGCACTGTAATAATAAATCTAATATGGGAGACTTGTATTAAATTATATTTATTTAACTTCAATTTACAGGCTGATGATTAGATAAAATATATACAAATAGCATATTTCTTGAAATATTTACAAAAGAATCATTAAACACACAGAATACTTATATTAGCACAGAATTATTTTAAAGAACTGAAGAGCAATTATGTAGATGAAGTTGTTAAGTTGGTCAAAAGGGGAAAAGCTATACGCTTATGAAAATATAAAACATAATCGCTACAACTTTTCCCGCTTACGCCAACTTTATTCTTTTGGTGACTTTTCTTTGATCTTTAAAACAGTTTCAGAAATACATACCTGTTTATTGGTTAATTTTTACCATAGTAATGTGTACAAAATATAAAATTTAAATAAAACAATATACAAAGTTGATAGTGGATTTGACTAATAAATGTTTAATTTATAACTGATAATATAACATCTTATTTAGTAATTTTACTTGCATACTATATTAAACCACACAATTAGGTGAAAATTTTTTAACATTCGCACACTCAGCCATAATGTTTCTTTCATAAACATATACTTATATATAACCAGCATATACTTACACCACTCAGCAAATTTTCATAAATATTTGAAAATTGAACCAAACTCAAGAAAAAGAAAAATTATAGCTCTATATATATACAGTCAAAATCGTTTACAACGACACCGGCTATTACGTACAACTGGATATAACGAACAAAAAGGTCGGAACCATAAAATGACATACTGGAAAAAGCATTTACATTGCTTTCTACGAACACATCGGTTAGAGCGAACACGTTTCTTGGAACACTGAGTAGTTGAAATATTGGTTACAGCGTACAATTCCGAGTTTTATATTCTGCGAAATGAAAACAAAGGTTTTGTTCGCCTTACCATTTCACCCAAGTGTTCCTCAGTTCAGTTGTCTCTTGTCTTCATACACGAAATCATGTCACGGCAACAATTTACAATTGAAGAACAATTCGGTATCGTTTGTCGAGTTGATTCCGGTGATTCCGCGAGTTCGATTGCGCGTGAATTTAAAACGTCACGCTCAACAATTGCTGGAATGCTTAAGCGCCGAGAGAAAATTGTTGCGCAATTTAACAAGTGCGAAAAAGGAAAACGGGTTCGGTCTTCCAATCACGCGGACATTGAAAATGCTTTGCTCGATTGGTTCAAACAACAATGCGCAAACAATATACCCGTGAGTGGGCCCATGCTTCAGGTAAAGCCTTCGCTAAGCTTTTGAAGAAGGATTCGTTTAAGTGTAATGCTTCCTGGGTTCAACGTTTCCGATCTCGCCACAACATTGTTCATGGAAAAATTTCAGGTGAGTCAGCAGTAGTTGATCGATCAATTACAAATGACTGGGTTGAAAATGTGTGGCCTAAACTCAGGGACGGCTACAACGATGAGGACATTTTTAATGCTGATGAAATGGGATTATTTTTTAGACTGACACCTGATCACTCTTTGAAACTTAAAGGAGAGAAGTGTTCTGGTGGTAAGTTGTCCAAAGAGCGTGTTACTGTTCTTGTTGCTGCCAACATGTCTGGTTCCTTAAAAAGGAAGCTTTTGGTGATCGGAAAAAGCAAAATGCCACGATGTTTTAAAAACGTAAAAAATCTCCCTGTTGATTACGATTTTAATAAAAAAGCCTGGATGACTTCGACTATTGAAAACACGTTGATAAAATGGGACAGCGAACTTTTAAAACAAAACAAACATATTGTTTTAATTGTAGACAATTGCCCAGCCCATCCTCCAGTTGACAGGCTAAAACAAATAAGACTCGTTTTCCTACCTCCGAATTGTATGTCCGTACTGCAGCCTATGGACCAAGGCGTTATACGAAGTCTCAAAGTATCCTTTCGAAAAGAATTGGTGTATAAAATCATCGAGAAAAGAGAAAATAATGACCATACGAAAGTTAGTATTCTTGACGCTATTTTAATGGTATCCAAGGCATGGGATTCTGTGCGGAAGGAAACGATCACCAACTGTTTTCGTGTTTCCGGTCTAACTAAGGACCCACAACCAGGAATCACATACGAAGATATTACACCAACACATTTGAAGGATGCCGTTTCCCTTCTCAGCTCTGACTGCTCTGCAGATGACTATGTGCAGGTGGATGACGAAATCATAACTTGCGAAGAACTATCAGATAATGATATCGCACTGAGTCATCAAACGGAAAAAGAAAATACTGATGAGGCTGGCGAAGAATCGGAAGATTTCGGCAAAATCCCTACTGTTGCGGAAGCGTATGCTGCTTGTTCCACCATAAGAGCGTTTATTCAGACTTCCGAAACTTCGCAAAATGTAAAAGAATCCTTATTGGTTGTTTCCACTTCAATCAAGGCGTCAAACAAAAATTACAGATTTTTTTGTTTAATTCAAAATGAATACATATGTATGTATGTAAATATTTTATTTTCTTTCGTTGTTTAAAATAAATTCATAAGTAGTACATATACATACATTATGTACATATTATGTATGTCTACATTTTTAAAATACAAAGATTTTCACAACTTATTACATTATGACTATTGTTTATTGACTACCTGTACTCATTTCAATACATATTATGTATGTTGTACTTACATACATATGTACATATTGTAGGTATAGATTGTTCAAAATTTTTGCATCATAAATTTATAACGAACTGACTGTCAATAACTAGTGAAATGGCCATTATAGTGTAATGTCGTTTATAACAAACTGTTCGTTATAACCAATAGTACCGCTTAAAGAGAACACTGGCTACAGCGTACAAAATCTGCCGGTCCCTTGAAGTTCGTTATAAACGATTTTGACTGTATATATAAGCACCCTCTGCAATTTGCCTACACTTGAAGATATCTGTGAATACTCTTATAAATAAGCTAGCAAAACCAAAACATCACTAGTATACAACTTGATTGTAACAACAAAATAAACCTGTAATATATTTATAAATGCAGGCACAACAGATAACTGACTAATTTTAAATCGTATCAGGGAATGTGCTGTTTTTTTTTGCTGTTATAGCAACGGCTTTTAAACATATTCTGAAATATCAATATTTTAACAAAAATAAAGTGTAAGGAATTAATTACATCAGAATACTCAGTTAAAATAGGGGTTTGCAAGAACTAGTGCATAATATACAAAGATTTACCATTACATCTTGGAATTGTGACAATGCCCATTAAAAGCTGAACACACAAGAGAAAATCTCAGCACATGTTTACAAAATTAGGAATTTTTGTGATGGATCTAACCATGATTTATATATGTGCAATTTAATGCAAAATCAATCAATTTTAAAAATTAACAAGATAACAATACATTAATTCTAGCTTTATTAACGGCTTATAAACGCCACATTGAATGGAATAAAATAGTACAGGCTTCTGTGTAACAATTATAATTACAGTAGTTTAAATACAAATCACTAGTTTTCTACCCATTAACATAAAATACGATTAAAGTAAAAATAAATTTTAATGATGTTTATTATTTATTGCTCTTATTTAAAGAGGATAACTATGTCATGTTACTTTTCAACATAAAAAGTCAAAAGGAATTAATATTAAAATATATATTAATTGATTCTATCTTCACACAAGTTTTTTTCAAGTAAAAAACTAGTGCATTGTAAAAGTATTTTTAGTGATATTAAAATTTAATGTGAAATAATATAACATAAAAAAATTAGCAAATAAATTACTTACTGGAGTGAATTAAATTTCAATCATTTAATTCAAGAAAAATAGAAATTGCTATAGTAAAGAGTAAAATACTAAATTTTAAATATTATTACTTGCCTTTTTTTTAGTATTACATATTACAAAAAATATGATTTCTTCTAATTTATTAAAGAAGTCAAATAACACAAATATTTTAATAAATAACAGATCTCTAACACAAACTTTTTATAGATGTTAACTGCTCAGAGATTGGTTGTAAAAAAAACTTCATAAATATATACAAAGAAACAATTTGTATAAAATTTAAAACTTCTAAATTTAAAAAAACCAATTGTAATTGTTTTAAAGATTAAATACACCCAATGATGTATATAGTGTACAACCTTAGTGATTAAGTCAAATAGTCCGAGCCTGTGTGTAATGCAAAGTGAATGACTACTGAAAATAAAATTAATGACAAGAAGCTTCAAAAATTCAAAAAGGTGTAAGACAATTCCAATTATCAAGAGAAGATTTCAGAGAAAAAAACAATTGATGGTTGTGGTCTACTAGGTATTTAATTAAAATAAAAAATTATAAAAATATCTTTAAAAACCATTTAGAAAAAAAATAATGAAATTTTAAAAACTAATAAAACAAAATTATTAACAGTGTAAGAGTGATTGAACCAAGAAAAATTGTGGTATGAAGTGACAGGCAATAATGTTGCTGTAATAAAAAAAGCAGACACAGCAGTTATAAAGAAGGGTAGGACATTGTTGATAACTAGTTCTACATTACTCGGGAGCACCAGGTATTGTTATGTTTTTATGAAAGTGATGGGACTGTTATTGTAAAAAGTTCTTAACAGAAACAAAATATTTACTCGTATTTCAAAATGTATGTTCAATATTTTAACTAATAATTATATTTAATGTAACATGTGTTTATAAAAAACGTTAGCGTTTCTAATACAAATTTCTTTCATTCTAAAAAAAAAAACAAGGAATATAATTAATCAGAAAACTTTCTTTACTGTAATAGTATTTAAAAATAAGTTCATGAACCTCATTTTGAATAAATATTAATTTTCAATAAAGTTTTTTCTACTCTGAGCAATTCAAAGTTTCCAAAATTCATGCTCTTTTTACTCCCAATTACCATGGATTAATACTTAGGCTAGTACATATTACAGAAATTTAAGTATGGAGGAAATAATTAACAGACTTGTCAATTACGATTTATTTTGTTTTTACAAAATTTATTTAAAATATACAAGTAAATGATTATTTAAAGGTCATAAACTATAAGTAGTGTTTAAAACTTACATTAATTGTCATCAAACGAAATTAACCTTACTCTTTTAAACCATAATCCTCAATCGCGTGATTCTCCAGGAATTACTGCAATATGTTTTACTACTCTACTATATTAAATATTGCTTCAAAGTATCTAGTTAATACAAGTTTGGTTATTAAAACTCTCTATAACAAATTTAGAGATAAATCTAACCTTACAATACATAAACACTACAGAACTTTCTAAACTCTGAAAGTTTCCTTTTCACTTAGCAAAACAGTGTCTTTGAGAACATCTGACAAAAACATCTGTCTACGAGAAACAATACACAAAACTCAAAAAAAAAATTATACAAATTTAATACCAACTGTCAAAATGTTTTGGCAGAATAAGATAATAACCGAAGTGCAAGTCCTAATAGGAATGTTTGTTACACCTGCCACATGTTATTTAAACCAGTTAAATTTTCAAACTTAATAATAGAAGTTTCTTAAAATAAAATTTAATAAATCATTTATATTACTAATAGTTAAATTTCAATGAAGTATTTACTTTCTTTCTAAACAAATATAACCTAATTGAACACTTAATAACAAAGTTTAATAAATTTATATTGCTTAAATTGTAAAATAAATTTCCTATGTTCAGCTGCTCTATAAAGGCTTTGGTAATCTGTCATAATTTATATTCTTATCTAGCCTTGCATACAGGTTTAATATTCTGCCACATCAAAAAATGTAAGTTATTTTTGGTGTTTTGTGAAATTTTACTATAAAATATGTGATGCTTGTCCCAATTCACACTCTATTACAACATAAATGACAAGGACATCTTGAGCTCAGAAAAATGTACAATATGTTTATAAAATGAAGTTAGTTTTTGTTCTTCAAAATTTAAAAGATTTTTCTGTAAATACAGATTATAATTATTTTTTCTGATGTTGTTCTTACGCCATTTGTTAACTTTTTTAAATCCAAAATCATTTATGTCCAACTATTACACATTAAAATTTTTTTGGTATCTGTTTATATAAATAAAACTTTTATTATTAGTTTTAATCTGAAATATAACATAAAAATAATTAATACAATAGTTATTTTCAAAATCTGTTTATGTGAAAAAAAGGTTCACAAAATTTTCATCTTATTATTATTCTCAAAAATCTGTGTATTTAAATATTTAGATAATTTAGTTATTAATTTTCTAATACATACAATATTCAAATGTTATTTTATTTCTATATCATTGATCTCCATTCATCTCAAAATTTATACAGTAGTCTTGAACTTTTGAGTCCCGATTTTTAGGGCTTCCGTTAAATTCGAGCCTATTTATATTTCATACTTCAGACTATTTCATCTATTTGAAAAAAAATTCGAATTATTTACTGTTAGACAACGCACCGTTTCATCCCAATGAAAATCAACTATAGTCTGATGATATCCGTGCTATATTTCTACCCGCAAATGTTATGAGCCTAACTTACCTGGTGGATCAGGGTGTTCCAGAATGTAAAAAAAATACAGACTTTACCTTTTACAATCTTTGTGAAGCGACTGAAGCGGAATGAAGCATTGTGGCTTTCTAAAAAAAAATTACAGCCAAAGAAGTTGTGTACTGGATAGTCGAATCATGAACGAGATAAAAAAATAAACAATTAGTAAGTCAATGAATAAAATCCTTGTCCTAATAAATCTGTTGACTGTGTTATTGATCGACAAGAAGAAACAGATTTGACATTTCTTATAAAGTGACTTCAAGGTTGTGAAAGTGTCAATGACACGGACGCAAGTCAATGAATAAGTTAGGACGAATACAAGTAAGTAGCGATAACAGGTGTTGCAATTATTGAAATAGTACAAAAAAAAACTACTGAAGACAATGATTATGAGAATAAAGATGAAGGCTTGACCATGATAGTACAAGAAGGGAAAATTAATCATAGTGAAGGAACAACCCCCTTCAAAACTGCATTACGCTATATTGAACAACAGACACCATTCTTGTAAACAAAAGTGCTTCTGCTAAGCTGTTTTCAATTCAACAACATTTTTACTTAATAATGTACAGTAAATACAGTAAAATAACTTCTCAACTTATGCACACTAACCTAAACTTATAAAAATTGCTATATGAAATAAAAGTTTTTACTTAATTAAAATGATAGCTGAACAATGTAGCATCATTACCGACATCTATTTATGTATTTATTTATTATTCATCTATTTATTACTTTAGCATCTATTTATTTAATTGTATCTGTGTTAAAAATTCATAGATTCCAATTTAAGTGAATGATTAATTGGTTAGAAAAATATAGCATTGTCTAAATGAATTCAATATGTTCAATTAATAGAATTTCTTTGTGCTCACACATACCGCCTACAGCGGTATAAGTGTACATCCCATAAACCTTTCAAAAAATTTTACTCAACAAGTTTCCACAGTTTCATGTTAATTGCAATAGTTACCTCTATATTAATAATTCTTAGATTTCAATTGAAGTGGCTAAATATTCAGTGAGAAAATAAGCAGTACTTTTAATCTTTTTGCTTTTTAATTTCAACTAGTATTTTTAATGGTTTTTTCTTTTGAAAAATTCTACTTGAACACATTAATTGGGCTAAAAATTTACCACAAACCTTCATGGAAATGTACTAAACTACTTCCAAAAGTTTCATGTTAGCTTACATTACTATATACCTACAATGTATCTGGTTAAGGTAAGTTTGCTAACGTTAATAAACAACTCATGAAAAAATCAAATACTCTGCAATGTAACAAATATGATACAACACGTAAACTTATCTCCTCATGTTTTAGCATTGTTACTTCAAAGTTTTTTTTGTATATTATCCTACTTTATTCATTTCGAGGACGTTGCTTTACCTAATTATATTTTAACAAAGTAACTAAATATGATGTTTTATATGCACCTACAAAAAAGGTTTAAAACATAATGTAATTAGTTGCTAAATTTAATTTTACT
This sequence comes from Prosapia bicincta, assembly GCA_036971475.1. Taxonomy (NCBI): domain Eukaryota; kingdom Metazoa; phylum Arthropoda; class Insecta; order Hemiptera; family Cercopidae; genus Prosapia; species Prosapia bicincta. The sequence continues at coordinate 49,801,497 of JBAIZL010000001.1, read as the reverse complement.
GTTAGTGAAGTTTTAAAATTATAAAGTTATATACACTTCTACTTCCAAAAGTTTCATGTTAGCTTACATTACTATATACCTACAATGTATCTGGTTAAGGTAAGTTTGCTAACGTTAATAAACAACTCATGAAAAAAGCAAATACTCTGCAATGTAACAAATATCATACAACACGTAAACTTATCTCCTCATGTTTTAGCATCGTTACTTTAAAATTTTTTTTGTATATTATCCTACTTTATTCATTTGGAGGACGTTGCTTTACCTAATTATATTTTAACAAAGTAACTAAATATGATGTTTTATATGCACCTAAAAAAAAAGTTTAAAACATAATGTAATTAGTTGCTAAATTTAATTTTACTGTTAGTGAAGTTTTAAAATTATAAAGTTATATACACTTTTTTGTTAGTTTGAGAAATAGAATTATTTAATAGCAATACAAAATAAAGTTCTGTTTAATAAAGCCTTTAGTTTATATATTTTTGTATAGTTAAATAATAAACACAATTACCTCAAACAGCAAATATTTTTATTCTAACCTGACATTCATTTCGGTTACTAAGTTTCCATCCTCAGAGATGTGGCACAAACTATCATATAACCAGGTTGTCATATCTATGAGCATGGTTACTTGGTAAACAAAATGTAAATCAGTTAAGAGTAAAAATACTTGTGGTTAGAGAATTTTGTGTATTATTTATTATTAATAAACCACATTAAATTATTTCATATTATTAGTGAAGGATATGTTAGTATTTTATCAAATGTTGAAAACTATTTAAATAATAATATTTAAAATTACATTCATCTTATTATTTAAAATATATTTTAAAATTACTAATGTGAAAATGAAGAATATTGAAGGATATTTTATAGTGTAGCCACTACCTGCTACTATTTTGCTCTTCACATGTTGCAAAAAAATATATATTTTAATCAAAAATAAAATTATTTAAAAAGGACAATCCATAAATAATAGCTAAATAGTATCTTGTTATAACAGCATTTGTATCTAACATGATTAAAAATTAACGTTGCTAACCTTCAAAATAAATCATTTAAATTACGTGAAATATTTTTTTTTTTAAACAAGTTGCAAATAGCTTTGGCGTTCATTTGTATGTGTGTGTGTTATTTACAAACATTTAACTTCACAACTATTTTCATATTGAAGTTGCTTGATGTAATCATCTTGAATTCACTGATTAAACTAATTTTAAAAATACTTAACCAAGTGAATACGTAATTGCTTACTTGCTGAAGTGTTTCAAAACATTCGTTACTTTCTGAGTAGAGGGTAAGCTTCATAAAACGAACGAATGTTTTGAAATGCATCAGCAAGTAAGCAATTACGTATTCACTTAGTTAAGTATTTTTAAAATTAGTATTTTCATATGATTTCATGCTCCTTTAGACTAAGTAAAAATGTATAACAATTATAAACATGTTTTCACATTGTAAAACTATATATTTTTTCTTGAATTTTGGTCATTACGTTCAGTGAATCTTATTAATCACTTAAACAATAGTTTATGACTATCCGAACTTTAAATTTAGTAAATTTGTTAAAACTTACTGAGACAACGTTTTCGATCGCTATGTGCCGATTTTCATCAGTGTCTTCTGCTTGGAGACATTGGGTCAAGCGGACCTACCTTTAAAACCGTCACCCCTTGACCCAACATCTCCAAGCAGAAAACTGATGAAGATTGGCGCATAGCCATCGAAAACGTTCTGTCTCCAGTAAGTTTTAACAAATTTACTAAATTTAAAGTTCGGATAGTCATAAACTATTGTTTAAGTAATTAATATATTTTTTATTATAATCTTCAATACGATAATTATATGTGTAAAAATTTAATAGAGAAATAATACTGGTAATTATTTAGATTTGGGAACTATTTAAACGCCCGTTTCCTCTGAGTAATACCTTTTCCCAGGTGGTATCACATGATCTATTCTTACCTTAAATTTTTACATGTCTATTCTTACAATCTACATGTGTAGATTTGTTTGGTTGCATGTATAAAATTACAACCAAATCTAACCTGACTGGATACTTCAATAGTATATTTTAATATAGGTATATAGCAATGTTGTATAAAATTAAAACCAAATATATTTGAAGATATATATGTTTTAAACGTAGTACGGTGTGGCGTTAAAAATAGTCCCAACTAAAAATTCAAATAAAAAAACACCATTTCAAAAAAAAATTGTTTTGGCTATACCTTTGAGACATGTTTCTCAGTGACACATTACACTAAGGGTGCTAAATCCAAATATTAACCCTAATATTATACTTGTTTATAGAGAAAGTGTGAACAACCCTGTACTTTTAGAGTGGGTATTTTATTAACGATACTCTATAAAATCAACCTTTGTTAACAATATATACAAACATTTAGGTTAACTTTTTTATAACTCATGTATTTGAAATTCCTTTTGATGTAAGCAGAATCAATTCTCTACTTATAATTTTTGGTTACTGTGCAAAACAGCAGCCACCTACAATATTTTGGAAAACTGTTCAAAACCACCAAATAGGACAATATCCACAAGAATTTTTTTTTTTTACCGAGGAAAGTTACTTTTTTAAAATTTAAAGTAGGGTAAAAAATTCAGTGCTGAGGCATAAGTTGTAAATGTATGCGGAGTGATACAAATTATTCGTGATGTCACAGTGCAGAGCTTCAAGTTGTGCGTCGGCCGCATAGTGACACACTGACGTCAAACATACCTTACGTGTGTAGATATCTGAGAAACAACATTCTGGCTCATATTTATAGTTTTTGCATACATATATTTAAATATACTTATAAAAACCAGATAGATTTGGTTTTAAATTTATACATTACTATATAAATATATTAAAATATACCTAAAAGTCAGGTTTGATTTAGTTTTAATTTTAAACAAATTTATACCTAAATGCGTAAAAATATAGTCTTAATGACGGTTAAAAAAAATGTCTTTTTAATTACTTGTTTTAATGTGTAGAACACGAATATCAACTTTTGCGGAAAAACGGAAAGTTAATTTTTTGACATTTAAAATGTTAGTATGTAATTACATGTAGGCCTACAGTACGAACCGGGCACACAGTAGCAACAGTGCACTGTGCTACTTCTAGATTTGGTTGTAATTTTATACATTACTATAAACCTATATTAAAATTACCTACAAAGTATCCACTCAGGATGAATTTGGTTATAATTTTATTCAATATTACTATCTACCTATATTAAAATATACCTACAAAGTATCCATTCAGGATAGATTTGGTTATAATTTTATTCAAAATTACTATCTACCTATATTAAAGTATACCTACAAAGTATCCAGTCAGGATAGATTTGGTTGTAGGCCTAATTTTGGTAAATATTTAGATATACTGCCAATGCAAAAAATTACAACCAAATCTATCCTGACTAGATAGTTCATAGGTATATTTTAATACAGGGTGATAATAATGTTGTATAAAATTATAGCCAAATCTATCCTGACTGGATACTTTGTAGGTATACTTTAATATAGGTAGATAGTAATGTTGAATAAAATTATATCCAAATCCATCCTGACTTGATACTTCATAGGTATATTTTAATGTAGGTATACAGTAATGTTGTTGTATAAAATTATAACCAAATCTATCCTGACTGGATACTTTATAGGTATATTTTATAAAATTATAACCAAAAATTAAATATTTGGATTTTAGGTTTAGTATTAAAATATATTTATTTTAGTGCAGTGCGCGGCCGGTGCACACTATACATGCTATTACAGTATGACATTAAAGATGTGGAGAAAAACTAACTTTTCGTATTTTTCACGGAAAAAAGTTAATATTTGTGCTCTACACATTAAAATTAGTTGAAAAAAACTTTCTGTATTTTCCGCCGAAAAAAAATCTGATATTAGTGTTTTATTCAATAAAACAAGTAATTCACGCAAAAAAAAAAAAATTTAAACCAATGTCATTAAGACTATATTTTTACCCCTAAATGGTTATATGTATAAAATTAGAACCCATTCTATCCAGACTGGATACTTCATAGGTATATTTCAATATGGATATATAAAATTCACTTTCCCTGGCAATAACAAAAATAATAGTTATCAATAGCTTCAAGACTTGTTTTTGTTACATAAAGTTTAGATTGCTAAAACACGAACTACAGTTGTGACGTCATGAAACATTTGTAATACTTCGCGCCCATTCACAACTTATACCTCTGCACTGAATTTGTTTCCCTACTTTAAATTTAAAAAAGTATCTTTCCTCAGTCAAAAAAAATTGTTGTGGATATTGTCCTATTTGGTGGTTTTGAACAATTTTCCACCTTGAAAATATTATAAGTAGACGATCTTATGCGCCGTTACCTAATATTTGACAGTTAAATAACTTTTTTCTTGTTTGTTTTTCTCAAAAAAACATTTGTCAAAAGGATAAAATCAACAGTAGTGGACCATTGGTAAACTTTTACCAAATTATAATTAACACATAAATACATTAAATAATTTAAACACTTATTTTAAAAACAAAATCACTTTCAATAAATTCAAAATCATCAGAAATGATGACTTTGATACTGAGAGGCATTTGATTAAATGATATAATATATTTTAGATACTTAAAGTTCTAACTTTGACAGTTGAAATATTGTGATTTTTGTAAATAATTTTATTGTGAAATAGACTAAATACACAGGTTATCTAAAACCATCATAGATGAATGAAATATTTAAAGATAATAAGCATATTTTTGCAATAAAGAGTATGCAATTATTTTAAATGTTACGTAGTTTGGTTCAAGTTCTGCTACATATACTTGTAACTATAAAATGAAACAGCTTTGCACTATTTGCATCAAATTCTTCTATTGAATATAGAAGAAATATTTAATTAGTTTAACGATTAACTATGTAAAGATAGCTAAGCCTTTATTAAAAGACAATTGATGGTCCAATAAATTGTCCCTTTGTAAGGGGACAATTATTGATAAACTACCCATGGATTTTAAGACAAAAACATTATATTCCTATAAAATAACACCCAATAATTACACATGAATCTATAATGTATATGTGTCAATTTAAATACAAATCAATAAAATATCAACACTTTGCATAATTCAATTGTGCCTAAATTTATAAAACATATATATGGTATGTTTGATATGTTTCTTAATTCATACAGGCATAAAATTAAAACAGAAACACATATTAAACTTCCATATTATTTTATTTTACTTTTTAACTACACTTCTTCTTTAGGTAGGCCATTTAAAAACCAATGTTCAAAGAGTTAAGTAGCTTTATAAGATATTTATTTTTTGTTCTAGTACAATAATATAATGGACCACTTTTGGTTTTCAATGTCACAATTAGTTTTACCTTCATAAGTACATATAATTCTGAAGGTGTAGACTAAATTTTTTGAAAGAAAGTTAAACGAAATATGGTCGCTTACCTAGGATAGAGCAATCACTTGAGACATTGGTTGCCTATTAATTAGTATTTAGAAATGAACAAGATCACACATTTCAGATTAACATTTCCTTTCCTTAATTTGACTCACAATGTTACAAAACTCAAATGCATCGTGTTATAGAATTTAATCGTGTTATTGTTCATTTCATCTTCACTTTCTTATTAAGAAGCCTGACTATGGGCCTATGCCTATTACAATCAGCATTATTGACCTGTGTTAATTGTGATCTAAATAATTGTACACCACTGTCACAAACTAATTCTAAAATATTCTTTTAAAAAAATACTTATTTTCAAATTCGCACCATCACAGTATTAGCACAATATAATATACAGTGCAAAAATTCACTAACATCAATGTCGGGATCATTAACAATAATTACGCTTTGCCAGAGAGAACAATGAACTTTGCGAACGCCATTCGAAATGTCCTCTTTCGGCTTGGGTGCACCGATCCGCTCAATACTTCCGTAATTTGACGTTACTATACAGTAAAGGTTGGAAATTGTGTATTAGAGGGGTAGTTCAACGTATAAGGATTCATGCAATAATGTAAAACAGTACTCACTCATCCTTATAACGAATGAAGAGCCTTGAAATTGCAAATTTATCAAAATTCTTCTTCCCACATCTTACGTACTGTATCTTGTAAAACAGTAGATATCGCTATAGAACCTGCAATCTAATTGGTTAGAATAATGCCATCTACCAATGTTACCCTTGCTTGTCATTAAAATACCACCAATCAGAAGGACTGTTATACGTTCCCATTAAAAAACTAGATAGTCCGTGAGCCAATGAGAATTCAGAACACTGTGAAGTATATTCAAGAGGGAATCTCTTGTTGATTTTTACATTTACTATTATAGCACTAATTATTAAAAATGAAATATAAAATTCAAGTTTACTCCCTAATAAAATTTGAATTATAATTTGGAACTTCTAATTTTTTTTTCAAATGCTAGGTGTAATTACACGGAAAATTAAAATATTAATTCGTTTTATGATGCATGCTGGGACACAAACATGAAGGAGTGCTGTGGTACAGTAATGCTCAAAAGTTAAAACTTCACATATAGGAAATATATTATGCAAAGTGAATTCTTTTTCAATCACAATAAAAATAAACTTGTTACAGCTAGTAAATTCAACAAGAATTAAACAAATATTGTTAAATGCAGATATTCTCATACATACAGTATAACACACATTAGAAAGGGTTTTAAAAAATCATCATTGTTTAAACTTTTTTCACTGTAAAAATCATCTTTATTTAAATGTTGATTATTGTGTTGGCTACATTGCATTATTATTGCAAATCATTTAATTTAAACCCAATAAATTTACTAAACTTTCAAGAAAATTTGTTTTTTCTTAAAGGGTTAATTATTAAATTTTTATAAAATCAACAACAAATTTTATTTTTAATTAGAAGACTTAAAAGGTGTATACTCTAGAGTATGGATATATATATATATATATATATATATATATATATGTGTGTGTGTGTGTGTGTGTGTCTGTGTGTGTGTGTGTGTGCCTGCTGGTGTGTGTAAAACAGAGTATATGTTATATTGTTTCAAAAGAATATCTAATAATATAATTTAGTCATTTATTTCTAATTAAAATAATATATACTTTACATCTATACCATTGTTTTTATACAATAATGTAATTTGGTTTTTTGTTATGTTTTAAGAATGATCCCAGTAACAAACATTATTTACTCTCAGTTAATATAAGGTGTATAATAGTTATAAACTATTTACAAGTGTTTTAGTAAAAAACTAGTACCTCACGTAAATATGGAATCAACAATTATGTGAGATTATTATTCAGAAATAATTAGGAATGGTACAAGACAATAACTAAATAGCTACCAAGAGCTAACTTAATTTTTCAGTAGACCTTTACACTATTTACAGTATAACTTATGATCATTATTATGACTAAAACTTACTCAAATTCAGTCCCATAGATAACACTCCCCCGCAGCATAATGAGATGAGCCCCCACAACATAATGAGAAGCACCCTGCAGCATAGTGAGTTGTGTTCTCTGCATCATAATGAGATGACTCCTATCTTTCAGCTATAGGAATACTTCTTCACCCCTCTGCTACCTATATAATTCTACAGGTACAGTACACCATGTCTTTTAATTCATTATTGAGGTAAGTGGAGGAGTTTTTTTTTGTATAAATGATAATATCATTGTAGATTTTCTTGATAAAGCTCTCTTTGTTCATTTTGATCTCAGCTTTGACAGAGTGGAATCTATTTTTTTTTTGAATTAATTTAGAAATTCAATATAAATACAAAAACCTTACTGCTCTTTGTTGGGAAGTTTTCTTAAAGTATAAAATTAATTTTCGTATTTACTAGTACCAGTGTTAAAAATTCATAAAGATAGGATTTTATGATGGTTTAGAACAGTGGTCTCCAAGCTACAAGCCTCCAGAGGGATACGAAAATTTGGACCTCCAGTGTCATTAATCCGGCTAGCGACAGCTTATGGCTTATTGTTATTGTGATAAGTTGGATAAAAAACACAGAATGATAATAGTTCAATTTTATTTACTTGCTAGGTAAAGCTTAAAGACAAATACAACATGCAGAAAATTTAACTTAAACACAGTAACTAGCAAATAATTGAAATGAATCCAACTAACTTTATATATATATATTAATCACTTTAACAATAGTTTATGACTATCCGAGCTTTAAATTTTGTAAATTTGTAAAAACTTACTGACAGAGACAGAAGGTTTTCGATGGCTATGTGGCGATGTTCATCAGTGCCTTCTGCTTGGAGATGGCGGGTCACCTGCTTGGAGAAGTTAAAACCGTCACCGCTTAACCCTACATCTCCAAGCAGAAGAGACTGAGGAATATCATTAAATAGGGATCAAAAACACTCTGTCTCAGTAAGTTTTTTTTACAAATTTAAAGTTTGGATAGTCATAAACTATTGTTAAAGTGTTTAATTAAGACTCAAGGAATGTAATGGACTACAAAATTCAAGATTGTATAAATATAAGTATAAACATTATAACAAATAATACTAATTGGACCAATTTACTTGTACCAATTATTAAAAGATATTTAAGGTGCTCATCAGTTAACTTAGGACTGTACATATGTTTACGTACTTTATTTTGGAATTTATATACTTCAATGCTGTTCAAAAACAGAAAACTGTCCAAGAGAAAATGTATACAAGTTATAAAATTGTACTAGTGGAAGACTGTTATAAAATTCAAACAAAGATGAATTTTTATATTTGTTCTTAAATATATCACTATACTGTAGATTGATAATTTCTATTTGAAGTTCTGGGACTAGAGGTTCAATGTTGTTATCAAAAGGATTTTGAAAAATCATAATTATATTCGCAGTAACATTAGAGTCTGAAAAAAGTATACAAAATTATATTTAAAGCAACTCATTGTCACAGATTTTACAGAGCCATAAACCATTTTCAAGGTGGTTTCCTAAGTGTTTTAATCTCTTTCAGGTCGTTTTTTTTATTATGTTTAGTTGTAGCAAAAAAAAAAAAAAATACAAACTATTGATGGGATGCTTAGCCCCTAAATAATTTTTACCAATGAGGCTGCCAAGCGGTCAATGAGGTTCTTGAGGCTGCCAAGGGTTTGGTCTCATCCAAATTTGCCAGTTTTCTCACCCATGTCTTAAAGTGGTCTACCCTACCATCATCCAGACTCACCCAGAAGTTACCCTCCAGGTTATCTCAGATTTAAATCTAGTAGAGGCACTACGTATTCACTTAGTTAAGTACTTTTAAAATATAGTTTAATCAGTGAATTCAAGATGATTACATCGAGCAACTTGTAAAAAAATATAAATTTTAAGTTTTAATTATAAGTATAATATTAAGAAAATAGAATATAATCAAGGAGTAAAGATGAAAATAGCTTGTCTTCTGGATCATCTGAATGGGACATTCTTGTTCCCAGATGGAGAAGTAGGTTTTTGAACAGAAATTTTTACAGAATTTTGGAAAAAAAGAAGCTTTGGGTAGTGTTTGTTATATCCATGCTGAAGGATGAAAATATCAGGATTTGGTTTTAGAAACAATCAAAGCTTTCATAGTATAAAACATGATTTATTTCTTTAACAGTAAAACTGTTAATATTCAAAAAAATTGTGTAGTTTTAGATATTATGTCATCATATATCTTTATACCTATCATACATCATTTATTTAATCTGTTTGAAATAACCATTGTTTAGGAAATTTGTAAGTTTAACCCTCAACTGGTAACATATGTCTGTCAGACGCGGTTAGTTACAAAATTTGCCACAGGTCGACTTAGCGCTGCAAGCGTAACCTCCCCTTCAGTGTATACCTCGTATGTTTACCGGCAACAAAGACTCACGACGTTTGAGGTAAGTGCAAATTTTTTTGTATTTATTATGATAAATTTACTAAAAAACACTACGTCTGTGAGATGCATGTTACTTGTAACAACTAAGTTGTGTTCGTCTCAGAGACGTATGTTACTAGTAGTCGGGATATTTATACGCGTCTTTGAGACGTGTGTTACCACGTGTGTCACATTTATTTGTTTTATATTTTCTAAATACTATATTGGAATCATTGTTAGACTTGGTATTTTAGTTTTTTCTTTCTTCCTTGCAATTTATATTTACAATTTCAATCCTGCACTTCTGTTTTTGACATTTGAAAAATATTTTAACAGATTTAGTGTTGGTAATTCATATTTTGTATTATAATTAATTTGTAAAATTTATAAACTTTTTCTTTAGTTCTATCTTAGTATTGTTGTTTTTTGTCTACTGTGTTTCAGCAATGTTTTCTGCTAGAACAAAGAATATTATGGCAATGGTGCTCCTGCCACATGAGGAAGAAGCACCAAGTGACGAAGACTTTGGTTCAGATGATTCCTTTAGAGTAGACGATCATATAGAAGTCTCTGACCATGAAACTGACACCGAATACGATCCACAAATTTCAGACGAAGACGAAAGAGAAGTTTTAGAAGAAGTCAATGAAATTTCAGAGGTTAATGTTCAGTCCCCACCTGAAAGAAGGGTGACTAGGAAAAGAAAAAGATGAGAATCTGATTGACGATGAAGGGGACTCTGTACTTGAAGATGTCGAAGAAGAACCAAATTATTTTTATGGGAAAAAAAGAAGTTACACCTGGAGTTCCGAAGAACCAAAATCAACGAAAACTCCCGTTCAAAATGTAATGAAAATGAAGCTTCCAGCTTTGAAGCCACGTTCAAAATCCCTTGGCCAAAATCCTGAAATTAAAGAAGTTTGGCGTCTTTTGTTCGATGAAGATATCATCAAAGTGGTCATTTGGATTAATAAAAAATTGGAAAAAATGCGGGAGAAAATAAAGGAGAAACAATCCCCAAACTATAAAGACACTGATGTGATAGAAATAGAAGCTGTTATTGGACTAATGATGTTCTGCGCAATATTCATATTTTAATTATTACTTTTGCATTTTTACTAATAATTAATAGTTTTCGATGTTTATAGCTTTTAACATTGAAGTTTTATTTGATTTCTATTTATGTTTTTTAAAGAAATGAAACAAATGTAAGACTAATATTTTAAGAACTATATTTTTACCTGTGTATATTTTTTATTATTAGGTTATCAGATTTTTGTGTGTAAACAATATTGCAGGTAATTCTTAAAATATCATTATTAATTGTTGTAAATGAATAAAACTTTATAGTCACGTAATCTTCTTAACAGATGCCCTAAAATAACCAATTTTTCCGGGTTGCATCTGTCAGACGTGTATTATTCATAGTGCACTACTTTAACGTGTTACCAGTTGAGGGTTAAGTGGATCTAGAAAATTGTTTAGTGGTTTCTATGGAATCAGTAAAAATATAAAAAATTTTAGAACACAAAATTTTATTTTTTCCAATTGGTATGATATTAGAGATAAGTTTATCAAGAGTGTTCACTTTTAAAAGGCATTCAGGGCATAAAGTACCGATTGGGTTTTTCATTAAAAATCCAGGAGCCCATTTTCGGAAAGGTCCTTTTTATAGGTTGCAAGTACCAAATCTAGTTTTGAATTTATTGGTTGGATCTTACATTGCAATGGTGAACAAACAGGTAAATGTAACACAATGTGGAGGAAAGCTAGCGGAGGCATGACTCAACAAGATATACTGGTAAGTGGGTAATTGGGTACATGGACATTGCAAGTGATGATGACATAACATCGATCTCTAATTGGATGTAGCACTAGATTCCATATTAACCATAATCTATATTAGGTTCCTGTTACATGGGTATTGAAGCAGCAGCAATTTTTAATGTGTTTTGGTCGGCTCAGAGTTACTGCCCAGCACCTAATAGGGTGAAGCAGCAACAGTGAGAGTACATAGATTTCTCACATACTCTAGGAGTCAAAACGTCAGACAATGAAATGGTGCTACACAACATTACCAGTTAAAGTCAAGGAAAAACATACAATCTCAAGGTTGTGGTGATTGTGTCGTGAGATAGATATGTAGTCTTGTTATTAAAGTTTATACAGCAAGGGCTAACAATAAATGCAGCCACTTACTACTACACTTACCCTAACTAAACTTCACATGCAATACAGAATAAGCAACAAGGCCTTCTGACATCTGAAATTTTGTTGTAGCAAGACAATTTCAGACTCCATTATGGTAATCAAACTCATATTTTGATCAGACATTTTGAGTGGGAACAGACATGGCATTGAATAGCCCAGATTTGGCACCAAGTGGTTTTCACTTATTCAAGGTGGCAAGGACTTCACTAGTAAATGAAGAGAAAGAAGCTGTTAAACACAGGTTTTCCTCACAGGCTGCTTATATATATCAGGTAGTTATATAACTTCGGTATATAAGAGCTTGTAGAATGTTATGACAAATTATTAAACAAAAGTGGAAACTATGTTAAACAAATATCAAAAAGTTTCTTGATGTAATCATCTTGAATTCACTGATGAAACTAATTTTACACTACTTAACTAAGTGAATATGTAATTGCTTACTTGCTGACGCGTTTCAAAACGATCGTTCCTTTTTCGAAGCTAAACTTCTACTAGCGGCTTCTGGCTCTTTACAAACGGTATGACAGAGTTGGATTTATGACATTGGGTGAGGAGTCGGCGTCTTGTGTGATGTATTTGAAAAGACTATTGGCTTCAAAGTGTGTGTGGTCATTAAGTATATTTTCCCTGTCTGTTGCGTAGTGTTTGTAGATTTCATATTTTTCTAAGGTTGTTAGTTTTTTACTCTGTTTTAATGTGTGTAGAATATTTAAATTAGTGTGTATGTCGGTATGTATGTGTGTTGGGTGTTATTTAGGTGTTTTGCGTAGCTGGATTTAGGGTTTGTTTGTTTTGTTTGGGTAATGTGTTTATCGAAGCGTGTGTAGAATGACCTGCAGGTTTGACCGATGTAATAGTTGGGACAATCGTTGCAAGTTAATTTGTAAATACCTGAGAGTTTGTATATGTCAGTTTCTTTTTGAAAAGGTTGTATATGTTTTCTTAGCGTGTTTGTTGTTTTGTAGGATATTTGGTAATGGAGTTTATTAAATGTGGAGGCTATTTTGTGTGTGTTTTTATTGTGGTAGGTGAGGGATATGTATTTGTTATTTTTTGTGTGGCTGTTAGATGGTGTTTATGTTTTATTTTCCTGAGAATGTTGTCTATGAGTGTGTGTTGGTAGCCGTTTTGTTGGGCGATGTATTTTATGGTAATAAGTTCTTGGTCGTAGTCCTTCTGTAGCATTGGTATGTTTATTAGATGGTGTAACATATGATTAAAGGCAGCGTGTTTGTGTTGTGTGGGGTGATTTAGATGTATTATGTATGACAATATCGGTAATTGTTGGTTTTCTGTATATTTTGAAATTATGTCTAGTGTTGTGTTTGGTGATAGTAAGATCTAGAAAGTTTATTCTATTGTTTTCTTCTAACTCGAGAGTGAATGTGAAGTTTTCGTGTATGGTATTAATATAAGTATGTAGTTGTTTGATTTGCCTTTTGTTGCCGTTGTATAATATTAAAATGTCATCTACATATCTATGATAGTAAATTATTTCATGTGTGTGGTTATTGTTCTGTAGAATATATTGTTGTTCGATGTGGTGTAGGAATATTTCTACTAGGATGCCTGAGATAGGGGAACCCATTGGGAGCCCAAAAGATGTATGGAATTAATAGAAAAAAACTTTTTGAAAAATTCTTTTTTTTGTCAGGCCTAAAGTTTTGAATACCCTTTAATAAATTGGAATTATTATGACAAATAGCATGTGAATTCAGAAATCTTGTCATTTTATATTGTTTGGTTGTGTTGTCTTGTTATTCTTATGTAGTTCATATAAAACTGACAAGTTTATTGATATCTTTGTGTAGTTACAGTACAAAGAAGGTAAGGTGTTAAGCAAAGTTTTATTGTTATGGTTTGTTATGGCTGTTTTGTGTCCTTCTTATTTTATGTGAGTAGGCTTATGTAGAATCTGGGTCATGAGGTACAAGTAGCTTATAAATGCTGGGAGAAGTATATACTAGACATAAATGCTGGAAGTTCAAACTGTAAAAAAACAGTTTGCCGTGGTTATGTGTAGAGAAGGCTATTCCAATACAATTACACAGGTATTGGTCTAAACTCATTGATTTTGCTCTTTGGGAGATTTGGCTAATTTTTTAGTTAACATTTTGTAAAATACTCATAATAAGGTCAATTTTAAAAAACTCACTGACAAAAATGTTAAGAATTTCAATAAGAGATCATCATTATTAGTGCTTAGAGATAAATATTACAATATAGTTTGAACTATAGAAAATGATAAAACATAAATTATGTAAGAGAAATTCAAATAATGTAATATTGCTCATGAAATATAGTACAGATTTATAGTCAATATTAAGCAAAAACCAGAAACAATTAATATAAGTGAAAAAACTGTTGCTAAACACTGCAGTGCCAAGTTAATTGTATATAAAATGAAGAGAGCAATAATATCATTGCGAAAAAATGTAAAGTTTCTAAATACAATCAAAAGTATACAAAAATCAGTCAGCAGACTATTGCATCACATTTTTCATAGTCCAGGGGTATTGGGTTTTTAAGTTTCAGGGGTTGACAACATTGCACGACCTTGAGGTTTTCTTTACCTTTCCCCCCCCCCCCATCACTAGATAACACTTAGTGGAATGATAGTAGTCAATGTGAGTGTATGATTATTTATGAATTTTCATATTAGTTTGGCCTACTATTAGGCCCTTATGCTTTTGGTTGTATATATAAATTTCAGTATCACTGTAATATTTTTACTCATCTGTTTTAATGTTTTTTTATAATATAAAATGAAATATTTACATCTCATAACAGACATTTTTAATTTTATTTCAAAACGAGCATGTAACTAACAAAAAGTGTTCACATTTTGGAGTAAAAATGTTAGTATTATTTCTTTATAAAATAAAATTTTATTTTTTATATAAACATATTTTATACTTCTTTAAGAACCATTAACGATAATATAAAGTTATTAACTAGTCAATATCCATAGAAAAAAAACAAAAAAATGGACTACAATAATAGTCTATGCGAGTACTCTTGTTCCAAAAATTCTACACGATCACTCCAGTGTTAAACAGTTTTCCTATTTCAGAAGTAAGATCACTTCTGGCCTTTGTAATAATTGTTGACTTCATTGCTGCAGATCTCCTTTACAACCTCTTTAATACAATTTTGATTTTTCAGATTTGTACTTATTGTAGAAATTGCAACTTCAAACTTTGAGCAACATCTGATATGCTTTTTTTACAACCCTATCATTTATGTTTATACATTTAGATAATGTTTATTTTTTGTCTCAAGTCTATTGTTTTACCCTTTATATATGGTATTGATTTAATATTAGTTTTGCTTTTAATGTAGTAATATATGTAATTACAATTTAGTTACGTCCTGCACTACAACAAAAAAAAATATACTTGAAGAGAGGTGGCACTGAATTTAGAATGCAAGTGGTGCAAAGGTTTTCCTACAAGACCATACAAAAGTGTCCCCTTATAAATTAAATACATTTATTTTTTTTATATTTAATGTTAATCTTAAAATAATTTTCTTTAGTAAATTATCTACAAAAAAAAACCCCAAAACATTAACATAAGTGCAAAAATATGTTAACTTGGATATTTATTTATTTTTTTGTCTAAAATACTTTTGATATTTTTAAAACCTATAACTTAGAATCCAAATAATAAAATTATGAAAATAACTAATCTTTACTTTTTTAAAATTATTTACAACTAGCGTTAACCGGCAAACGTTGCTGCGACCGAAATCATAATTTTTGCAATTAGAAGAGCAAATCAATAATCTAAATAATTATAATTTCATTTACTACAATGCTAGAGGATAGATAATGTTTTTATTCATTTCATTAGGTACATAAACATATAAATTTTAGGTGTCCCAAAATGTGAGAACACGTTTTAATTATCTGTGGTAAAAGCTCAAATGTTTCAAATTTGATCCAGCAATAGTCAGTTATTGTCCTTGTTTATGGGTATTGCAAATGTAAGCCGCAAAGGAAATTGTAATCGATTGAAATCAAAAGGTAGATCTGATGAAATCATCAGTATTCATGGAATTAAGACCACTTCTCCTTTGAACTTGCCACCTCTGATTTCAAGTTGGGTGTCAGTACCGATTTTTGTGTGGTTATTCTGGTACCGTTGCACAGCTTTGACTAAATGTCGCAAGAATATTATCGACTATCTTACTTTTAATATCAATAAGTGTGATAGCAAGTATTGTACATAGAATTCAGCAGTTATAAAGAGTTTAAAGTAATTTATCATTTATTTTTATTTTTGCATATTGTTTTTAATTTTTTTAAATTAATTTTAGTAACGCCAATATAGATATACATTTTAACATTACACTTATGGAAGGCTGTACTTTGAACCATTCTAAGCTCTAGGATGGAGCCCTGTGGACGGATTTATACCAAACCTCACACAAACCATTCTGGGAATATGTTAAACAATCCTTCCAAATTTAATTACCTTCTGTTCAGCGGTTTAAGCGTTCATAAGACATTACATACACACACATATACATAAACAATCCCAAGCCTGTGGGGTAGAGCTCGGTTTATGGATTTACACCAAACGTCACACAAACCATCTTGGGAATAAGTTAAACAATCCCTCCAAATTATATTAACTTCTGTTAAGCAGGTTAGACATCCATCAGACACATACACACATATATATAAAATCTTCAAGTGGAACATCATCAGCTACGTTTCCTGAACTCTTCAGAAAATCCCATTGCTTTTTTAATTCACTTAAAGTCATATTGTCCTCTTCATGTGTGACCGAATTAAATCCAGCTTTGGAGAAATAATTAAAAACCGTTGTTTTCTTCATGTCATTCGTCCAAACTTTTGCCAATTCAGCGATGCAGTCCCTTAGATTAACAATGTTTTTGGGTACGATTTCATTATTCTCTACAGTAGTCACAATCTTTTTTAAAATTCTTTTTCTGTAGTGTAGATTTAAATTTTATATTACTCCCTGATCGAGTGCTTGAAGTATCGATGTAACATTTGGTGGAAAGAAAAACACATTGACATTCTTCATTTTGGAATTGATGTCATGTGGATGTGCAGGGCATTTGTAGATGAAAAGTGCAATTTTCCTTTTCTCTTTGGAGATCTGCTTGTCCAGCTTCAATATCCGAATGAACCGAACTATAACATGCAGTCAATTGCCGACGTGTTTTGCCTACCATTCTTGCCCTTCCTGCTGAAAACAAACAATTTCCTGGAAATGACATTGTGAGCTGCCTGTACAACACTACATTTCTTCGGTTGAAGTGAAAAAAAAACTTCGTTATTGAGAGGTCCGAAATTTGTTTCTTAGAGGTAAATAAGCAGTTATAATTTCTAAAACGTTATGGGACAAAGTAAAAATCTTTATATAGAGGTTCGACCGTATATATATATATATATATATATATATATATATATTATAACATATATTTATAAAAAAAACGCAACAGGGTTTATTATTATTATTTTATTGAATGATATTTAATTTCTATTTAAACAACAAAAAAAACTACTCAGGAACAATTCATAATTCTTTATTATAACAATTTTTATTTCAACATTTAAACAATACACAGAACAAAAATAAACAACAAATTTTAACACAATATACTAAACTCACTTTCTTTGATTTTTAGTTACAAATTTTTATACCCTAGGCTATTTTTAAGATCTCTTAGTATCTCGGGGTTTATAGGCATGGGCTATATTTTTTAATTCTTTTGTTAATTAAATAAATTTTGAAAAACAATATTAAATTTTGAAATTAGTTTTAATAAATATTTTCCTGATGGAAAAACTTTAATTTGGAATAAGCAAAAAGGCGAAACTATTTGAACTGGATTATGATTCTTCCTACTATCTATCAATTAAATCCAAGATATTCTAATGTACAAATTTAAACTTCCCTATTATCTTAAGAGTCCACTAAAGTTTATTTTTTATAGCGCTATATACTTAACTTATCAAATACCGAAATTCTGCAGGTCGCTTACGTAAGATTCCGTTCTCTTCAAATTTCACTTTTTACACACTTAAATTCGTTTTAGTTCCTTCAAATTATATTACCACTGTACTTTATCTTTAAATTCACTTCTCCTTATTTAAAATTGCCAAGTTTCTTCACAAATCTGTATAATTTTGACGGCTTTTTTTAAAAGGAATTTTGACTGGTCATGGCAGGTCCCATCTCGTAGCGTCACCACGCTATAACCAACTGACGCGTCTTTAGATTTTTAATAATGTTTAAAATATGGCGGCTTCTCCTTCTTCTAAAACACATATTGCTATAATTTAGTTCGATTCCTTCCCACTAGAGTCGACTGTCTCTGCCCTATTTTCTTCTGTTTCTACAGCTGATGCAATAACGCGATTGTTTTACCAGTTTTAATTTTGTTAACATACTGTTTCAATTTTCCGATCCTTAACAAACCTTCTAGTGTTTATTTAATTATTATTATTCGTGTGTGAAGTGTCTTTGCGTTTTACTTTTGTAATAATTCGAATTGTGTGTGTTTTGAGCTGAATTTATAGAACATAACCTTTCATTGTTTACAATCGTTTTTCACTTTCTCCTTCAAGTAATTACTTATGCCCTATGTTACTAATATTTACAATTTTGTTGAATATAATTATTATTAGATTATCTTGTTTTAATTTATGTGTTAGGGGTTTTGATATAACAAATTTCCTAATCGATTTTACAGTTCAAATACCTTGTTTACAATTCTAGGCTTTTACCTAAATTTAGTTTCAATTTAATCTAATCAATCTTTTAATGAATTTCTTTTTTTAAATTTTGTGTGGGTTATTTCTAATCTATTTTTCCAATTCTTAAAGAACATTATATAGCCCATTCTATAAATGTTACAATGTCCCCTAATTTAATTTAAATTAAAAAAATATTCCTACTATCTACATTACACATTCTTTACATTTTACAAGCTTGATTAAATATACATACTTTTTTTTTAAAATTAAATTTAAATTAACATTTATTTTCTAATTGTACATTTTATTTAATAACTAATTGAACACATTTTTTATTGAGTAAGTACCTCAACACTTTGGCTAACTTACCGTCCATTGTCTTTACTACTTTATAATTGTCCACTTAAAAGTCATTTATACATTCATTTGTCCACTTTCGTCCATTTATACTTAATTCTATGATACAATTTTATCTTAACTCTTTAACAATTAACTACTGAGCTGAAACTTCAAGCTACTTGTCTTACATGGTTTATATTAGTTTAAAACTCGCATAATACTATTTCATTAATTTTATATGTTGTTATTTATTATTCTATTTACTATCCCTTTTTTCGCGTCCTCCCAACTATTCATCATAAATTTTTTCAATTAACAATAATTTTTCTTAACCTTGCCTCAACCTCACTTCAGTTATAAATCTATCAACTCTATCTGAACACAACTATATTAAATTTAACCCCAATTTCATATTACTATTATTTTTTATTTGTTTAAACTCTATTATATTTATATACTTTGTTACATATATATGACAGTAATTCACCTTACCTACCCTTATTCACGTAGACATTTATTTTATTTTAACATATTATCGACGACATCAACACATTAACACCCTTATTCACGTAGACATTTAATTTATATCATTTTATTATTTTATACTTATATTTATCGACGTTATTTATATATTCTATTTTATTAAAAATTCTCTTTTTTCCAAATTATATTTCCCCTTTTTTATATTGTTATGCTCATCCAGAATATACATATCTTTATCTTTGCAGTGCACCCTACTTGTACTCATTCCGTTTTATTTCTGCTACCTATTTTTAATTTTTCTTACTTTTGGTATTTGCTATATTCCTGTTATTATTTATCTCATATTTATTTTGCTTTTAGCTTCATCTAACTCTCAGTTCTAAGTTAGTATTTTATCTCCCCTTCCAATCTCACATCCAGTTCAATTATTTTCTTATATCATTTCAGTTTATTTTGTATGAAGTTTAACATCTAATATTTTTAACGGTTGCAATCCCATATCCTCTATTTGATCATATCTATAGCTCCTTCGATTACACTGTCCCTATATCAACGAATATAAATTTTGTTTTAATACTCATATATATCAACGCAGATTCTCCCTTACAATACGACGAAGTTTAAATACACAATTACCATATTTTTATTACAACGATGCTTTAATATTTATTATCATAGATTCATATTTCTTTTATAATATATAATATATACGACGAAGTTCCATTATTTATCAACGCAGATTCTCCCTTACAATACGACGAAGTTTAAATACACAATTACCATATTTTTATTACAACGATGCTTCAATATTTATTAACATAGATTCATATTTATCTTTATTCATTATTCGACGAAGTTTCTAATAAATTATCGTAGATATAGTTACCATCCCTTAAAACTTATCTCCTGCTAACGTTTTCTTATACACATAGTCACCTAGAGTTTATTCATATTACTTCCTTTACCTATATTTAATATCTCCCTTCCTATTTTATTTTTATTTTCCAATATCCAGTTCTCCTGGATACATGTCATATTACTGCCTGTGTCTATTAATGCCTGTAAACTTGTTTCCTCTATTTAATTTCTATTCCTGGGTTTCTTATTGTATTAGTTTTCCGACTGACTGTGGACACCATGCTCTTTTCTCGTCCCCACGCCTGTCCTTGCCTTAACACCGTTTACATCTCCATTGTATCTTTCATCTGCTTCATAGTTTCTATTTTCTCTGTTATTCTCATATTTAAATTCCATCTCCCATTTTCCAAACTCGAGTTGTGCCTCCACATTCATTAACATATCCGTACCTCTGATAAATTTTCTCAATAAGCCTTGTACCACTAAGCATTGAGACGGATATTTAACTCCTCCTATTTCTCCTATTACCATTTTCATTTTATTAATCTTTTCAATCTTCTTAGTTGTTGCGGTTTGAATGGTTAAATTTTTTATTGGCCATATCTCTATTTTTCCTATTTTATTTCTCAACCTTCCCTGCTCTCCTAGTATTTTCTCCCTTACATCTTCGACTTTCCTAAAACGCTCATCTGTTATCTCTCTTTCTCCTATCACCTTTAATTTTAACTCTCCTAACTCTTCTGTGTTCTTCTCCACTTTCCCTATCTCCCTAATTAAAACTCTTAACTCTTCCCTGTTTTGCTTTGTTATATTTTCTACTTTCTCTATCTCTTTTTTATTAATTTCTATCACATCAGCTATTATTTCATTTGTTTCCTCAAAATTTTCCTTAATCTCCACCTCTAATTCTCTATCTTTCTCCTCTATGTCTCTTCTCACATCCTCTATTTCAGTATTATTCTCTGTCCTCAACTGTCGCCTCATATCCTCTATCATTTTCCTATTTTCCTCCCTTATTTCATCTTTTATTACTTTTAGATCCTCCTTCATCTCTCTTATTTCGTCTCTATTTTCCTCTAATTTTTTGTTTAAATCCCTTATTTCCTCCTTTATCTCTCCTTTTACTTCGTTTATATTCTCATTTAATTCTTTTTTTATTTCTCTCATATCCTTCATTTCCTCTCTCCCTTTATTTATTTCTTTTAGTAAGTTTTGGTTGCTTTCAAACAATTTTGTTATCCAGTCATCAGTATTTCTACTTCCACTTTCACTACCCCTTCGTTCCTGTTCAATTTCTACAAGTGGTAGTCCCCTAGCTTCATCTACCTCCATGTTTGGTATTGGCATATCTGTGCCTTCCATTTCTATTTCTTGCACTTCCAAACTTGTCCCTTTTTCCTGGTCCCCTACAACTACCAGCTCGCCTATAATATTTTCCTCCCTGTTTTCGATCCCCTCCTAAAAACTAACAAATCTCCCCTGAGCAGCCCCTTCTGTTTCTATCACCCTTTTCCGCCTACCCTTTTCTAATTGTTCCCCTTTTCTTTTTTTTAGCTTTTTCTCCCCGCAAATTGTAAGGAGTCCATAAGATACATACATCAGTTTTTGGACTATCCTAAGCCTCTGGGGCAGAGCCCTGTCGATGAATCTAAACCAAACTTCACATGATCCGTCCTGGAAATATATTTATAAATTTATCTAAATTTCATTAACTTCCGGTCAGCTGTTTAGACGTCCATCCAACATACATATATATATCTCGGTTTTTTAACCATCCTGGGATTATGTCAAACAATCCGTCTAAATTTCATTAACTTCTGTTCAGCGGTTTAGGCGCCCATAATATACATACATCGGTTTTTGAACTATCCTAAGCCTCTGGGGTGGAGCCCTGTTAATGAATCTACACCAAACCTCAAACAAACCATCCTGGGATTATGTCAAACAATCCCTCTAAATTTCATCAACTCTGTTAAGCAGTTTAGGTGTCTATAACATACATTCAGACATACCCACAAACATTCATTTTTATAGATATAGATTCATATTAATCAATCTGCTTACAAATAAATTATATGCTTACATTATTCACTGTCACTTGTCTCCATGTCACTATTTTCTATAGCATAGTATACACACACTGGTGTGGAAGAATGTTTCTTACACAGAAAATATCTAAAATAGAACATTATGACTTGAATAGACAATTTTTCTTCCAATTGCAGGCTTAACACCTACTTGAAATTACGTCTTTTTTGGAGTTAGAGGTCGGTCCTGGTCTTGAAGTTCTCCTATATGTTTTCTGGCCCATGATGGAGTACTTTTTGTGTTTATTCTTGATAACACATATTGTTTGCACAAGTTGCTAATAAACATTTGTAAGATTTTTCTCCTCTTAATATAATCATCACTAAAATTTTCCTTAAGAACTAGAAAAGTGTTTAATCCATTATCGTTTAGGAGTAAGTAAAATATTCACTATCCCTCTGTTAGAAATTTTGGATAAAGAATATTGTCTTTTGTAGCTCTCTGCATTATCAACTCTTTTTTTACTGGAGTTATAAAATAGGATTATTTCTGGCTTCACATAAGCTGGTGAGTCGATAATTCTGTCTATAGTGTCATCATCATTGATTGATGAGATTAAAAGAACTTGTTTATTTTACTTTGCCTTGTACAATAACAGTGTACAACCTTCTTTGAAGCTGGAAGAAAAGCTACCAACAGGTCTCTCTTTTATATCAATACAAGAAAGAGGTATTTTCATTTTGTTTTTTTTGTAATGGATCAACCATGGTAAGTCGATGATTTTTCAGAAGCTTGATGCACAGTAGGATGGAGCAAAAACAATTGTCCACCTACACATTCTGTACAGAACTAGAAATAGGCTGAATTAATCCCTCTACAACACTCTTGCTTTAATTATCAATTTCAAAAGGGCATTTTGGTTGTTTACCAATGTAGATGTCTAAGTACCATGAGTAAAAAACAAAAAAAAAACTGCCACATAGGCCAGACTTATGGTAAATATTTTAACTCCATATTTAGCTAGTTTTGTCTTAATGTATTTCTTCAAGTTGCAGCATCCACAAAATGCTTTTACCATTTCATCAACTATTACAAATTCACTGATAGCATATGACTTTTGACAGGTTTCTACAAATTATTGTTGAAATAAATCCCAAATAGGAGGCCTATCCAAGATCTTCCTCTCATAAATTTTGTTTATATTGTCAAACATTAGAGCGTAACAACTTGAGCCGAGAAAGTGATATAACTAGAGTAACGAGTTAAATTCATGTAAGGAAAGTCTACACATTTAAAACAGTTTTAGTACCCTTAGATGTGAAGTCAGTCAACATGACCCGTTCTTATTAGCATAATACTTTTACCTTTAATCTTGTTTTATTCTCTCGATTTTCATGACCTCTAATTCTTGTAATATACCTAAACCTCCTCATCAATGTCTATATTTCCTTCTACACAACTTCACGCTCCTATCATTCCACACTAAATAGTATCCTACCTATTCTTTCTTTCTATTTTAGGCCATGATAAATCAAAAATACACTATATACAATAAAAAAAATATTGAAACAAGATAATTCAGTATTTAATTTACCATATCACTATTTACGTAAAAACTTGAGATTAAAAATTATGTCAAAACGCGAAGAGTGGATAGAGATATTTACTCTGAGTTATAAGTAACACAAGAAATGGAACACAGAGAAATTCTCGATCTCATTATAGGAAGAACTAATAAAATAAGTATGGTGACTGCTGATTATGCGCTACTAATATTATTTAAAATTTTCTTAGAAACACTAGGAAAACTTAACTATGCCACTTGTGACAGGTTAAACCAATCTAACATATTTTTATTAAATTGATCACTATTTTACATAGCTTAGAAAAATACTCATTAACAACCTGATGTAAAACACTCAAATGAATTCTCTGAACTGATTATGGTTTTAAAAAACCGAATAAGATTTCAGCGAGACCTTGAGAGTGTGTATGGGTGTGCCCAATGTGTAATGAAGGGAAGTTTCCATTAAATTTTTCTCTGACCTTTAAAACTTGAATACAGTAATCATTGCATTTTATTGTATAGTACTACACACATTCAATAACAACATTATAGACTTTGTGTAGTATATAAATAGTACAACATTTTTTATTTATTGAAAATTCCTAATTGAAATTTTTTTATAATATTGTACACTAAAATTTATGTAGCTTAGGGTTAAGTAACTAGAAGACTATATATAAACCTTTCAATGTTTCAATTATATTTAAATTGCAATATAAAATAACTCAAACTCAAAAAAATTATTAGTTGAATCATTTTCAAGAAAAATAACTAAGATGGACTTGTACCGTGATTTCCAAAATAATAATTATGTCTACCGGTCTGCTATTGGTCTTTTCTCTATGAAGCACCCGAAACATTATTTGTTTGCTGAGTTACCATCTCAGTCCAGTTCTCTATAGTTGAATGTTGTCGCCAGGTAGCCAGCATGGCTTTCACTATTTTTTTTTTGATTAGTCAGTCATGGTGTCTTACTCTTTCGCATCTGTTGTTTTGTATACGATAAAATGAGTTCTCTTATTAGATAGAGTTACGGGTAAACAGTTGGTTGAGATGTAGGGAGTTGGATAATCAACAATTTCAGATGTTAGAAGGAACCAACCTACATTTTTAAACTTTGTGTCAGTGGTTGAAAATGAAAATTATTCAAGAAAATCAATGAAGGTAGCAAAAAACAAAAAAATATAAAATGGCCTTTCCAAGTGGCTTTAGCAACAATGTTCTATGGAAAACCCAATTTTGGGTTTGGTTCTTTGTGAAAAAGGTAAAATCTTAACTAACAAAATATATTTTTTTCTCTTATTACATACATATAGTCATTAATTAAAAATAACCCTTTAATTGGATTAAAAAATCCAATTATCCAAATTTTTGTTTATCCGAATGGGGTCTGGTCCTAATTCACTCCGGTAATTGGAATTTTACTGTATAAGAACTTGGACAACTGATAAAGATAATTTATAAGCATTTACTGAGGCAGACAGCTTCTGACTGTACTAACCATCAACAGTCCCTAATTTAAGCATGAAGATGCTTTGATAAGCTGAGTAGCATAAGTTTTGTATTCAGTAATAAACTGAGTAAAACACCTGTTTTAAAACCTAGTAGAAGAAATTATGACCAGATAGAAGATATTGAAAAACAATGTGCAAGTGAGTACCATTAAACATGAAACAAATGACATTTGAAATGAAATAACAATCTCTGCCAATTACAAAGATGGCATATATATTTTAAATTGAGTAAAAAACAGAAATGGGAAACTAAACCTTCTTATACACACAAAGAAAACTAATGATAATTATAGTGAAACAAGTTTGTCGGGAAAAAATTATATCAACTGTTACATCTGTAACAAAAGTGATTTTCCTTCTGCAACAAACATGTAAACTATCATATGGAATAATTATGCAGTGACTGGATAGCCAACAAATTTGTCTTAGGATTTTATTAAACTTAAAATGACCAACTAGCAAAATATGGTTAAATCAGTTCAGCCATAGTAGTCAATCAGGCCAGTTCAATCTAACAAAGACTACAAAACCCAAATTATTCTATAATTATAGAGTTTTTAAATTACTAATATAAAACAGTGTAAGGAAGAAAATCAAAAAACTAGGAAGTGAATTAGGAGTTATTCTATGATATTCTGGTAAGTTATCAAGTATAACATAAACATTTTAAATAATACACAAGAGATTCAACTATTTAAAACTATAAACAAGATTCGATCTGGCTTGTGAGTGAAGGTTATAAACACAAGAATAAATAGGCTATGGCTCACAATTATAAAAACTTTATTATCAGACGCGTTTCAATGACATTATGTCATTGATTCTCAGTGATGCTACACAATCGAAACTTAATTAAAAAAATTAAACATAACCCATAAAATTTTAAGTACTTGCTTCGGCAGTACATATACTAAATAATATTTTAACAAAAGCATGAACAGGATCTGGGCATTGCCAAATTTATAGACTTATTATAGGGAAATTTTCCTTTTGCTAGCATATTTATTAAGTTTTCATAACTATTTTCCAAATGATTTACAAGTGTGAGCAAAAGGGGGAACTATTTTTAATATTACAATTAATGTTTTCCTCATTTTTGGTACATTATAAAAATGTATGTAATTTTTCTGAGTATTCTGAGGTTGGGTCTGGCAAAAAAAACTGTATTTCAAAAGCTAGTTATAAACAAGATATGTACATGAAACAACAAATACTATGCCATTTTATATTGGATTTGTAGACAAGCCTTTCCCAGAAATTGTACATACTTTTTTATGTCATTTTTAGTGAAATGACAGCACAACAGTCTGGGTGATTGCCTCAAGTGCTTGCAGGGTCATGAAGTGATGTTTGCACCATTGTGCCTTTAAAAGTCCGTAGTAGCTATTACTGTTAGCCTATTTTTTATCAAAAATATGATTTCTACACAACAAATTCAGCAATGATGCACGAGGCTGCCACTCAAGGGCTTGAAAATGACTTACGGAAAGTGAAAAATAGTATTATTGACAAGTCTGATAACCTTCACAGATTAACAACCATTCTATTAAAAATAAATATGTTAGGTTTGATTGAATTTTTTTAAAAATGAGTTAGAAAATATGTTAATTTTAAAGAGGTTTTTATTTATAATCTTGGATCCATGTATTGGGATATTCTCTAAGAGCTATATCAATCGTGTCTGAAGACTAGACTGAATGGTTGGTGAAGCATGTAAAGAGCTAGGTAGGTATATCACACTCCTTCTAGTTACTATAACTCTAGTGATATTCTATAAAAAAATTAACTGTAAACCTTGGACGCTCTCAAAGGCTACATGACTATTATAACAAAGTAAAAAGATAAAAAAGGAAAAAATTAAATAATACACTTATAAATAAATTTTGTTATTTATTGTTCTTATAAAATAACCAACAATATCAAGTTTCTCAGAGATAAATTAATTACTGTAATATCACAGAAATATATGCACAGCTGTATTTTCCTTACAAAAAAATATCTAATACAGAATATTTAAAAGAAGTTGGTTTTATTTTTAAAAAATACAATTCAATAACCCTAAAGCATTAAAAATGCAACACTGTCTTAAAAACAATTTTTGAGGCCACCTTACAAAAAGCACTGAACCTCACCTACAAGATTCAGTAACAATTACAAAAAGCGTCTCTAAAAGGCAAAATTGTTTATGATTGTAAAAATGTCCAACTTTCTGTATACAAATTTATAAAGTATTTCCTCTCATTTACATCTTTGGTGCATTAAGATTTCTTTTACAACTAAAAGCTTATTTAAACATTGCATTATTAACATTACTAAATACATTAACTTTTTTAAGGCAGATTAGATATAAAATTTTTTGAAATAATGTTCTATTTATAAACCTACATTTAAATATTATACTTAATAAATTTTTAATAACATATTGTCGTATTTTATAGAAACAAGAGTAAACAGCAAACAATGACTTTATACACTCAATGTTTGCATATACTATTATTAATATAATATGTTTTAAGTAATTGATGTTATAGTAGTTTGTTTGTTTGTTATTAGTTAGATAACTAAGGCTTCTCAGTGAACACCAATAAATTTAATGCTAAAACAAATTTTAAAAGTGCCAATAGTAAAAAACAAAGGAAATAAAAAAATATAAAAAAGTTACTATTTACAGATTTAAAAAGAGAGCAATCTATTACTATGAACAACTGTGGTGAGTATTTGAATAAAAGATAAAATGTTCTTAATCATTAAATAAAAATCATTTTACAGTTTTAGTTATTTAACAATATTTAAAAAACATATAAATAAAAATTCACATCCTCATCATAACACTACATAAAGGCACAGTTTCATTTTTACATTTTAAATAAAGTCAACATTATTTTCTAAAATACTATATATTTTAAAGATATAGAAATTAGATGATTGTATTACAAAATGATATAACTTTCCATTGTATGAGATCCAAATGAATGTAATTTTCAATGAAAAAATGCAGATAAAATAAACAGCACAGCAAGTGTATTACTCTGCAGTGCTCTAATGTATCAAGTAAAAAAAAAACAGTCCAATGTGAATAATTTATTCCTTAATATGAGGATACAATTAATTACCTTGCTAATTCTGTTGATACCTCAGTTTACCATGTAAATAAAATTAAAAATAAAACTGAAAAAAAATTATAAGAAATAAACATATTTGTATTATAAAACATGTCTTAAAAAACACTTTTTAAAATTCTTTGGCCAATTTGGTAACAGGAATTAATTATATAAAAATATTTTAAATTTGAAAAAGTATAAAATATGTAAACAAAAATGCAAAATTTATAAGAATGGATTTAAAAAATAAACCAGCAACAGTTTTACTAAATAGATTGGGAAATTACATTTTTTATAAACAAGTTATGGCAATCCTAACTTTATGATCGTAAACCTTTTTAACGAATTAAAAAACATTTTTTGTTCGTTCTCTCATTAATGTTCTAAATGGAATTTGTTAATATTTCTTCAATTTTCTAAATAAATTTGAGTGTTTAAACCATATTCTATAAATTAAAATGGACAATCTTAGCAAAGAACTCTGTTACTTAGAAGGAACATTAACTAATTGAATTTGTACAAATCTAATACAGAGTTTTTAAAATTTAGTTTATGCTTTAAAAAATTTAAACTTTTTCTATAGTACTGCTTTTCGAAGAAACCTCTCTTTTAGAAGATACATTTTCAAAATTCTTTAACGTTAAAACAGAGTACAAAAAACATAATTGTTATTTTTTAAATATATAAACAAGATTTATTTTGCGGCATGAAGTTTTCTCATAATACCAGATCTAGAAAAAATAGTTTTTTACTTCTCAACAAGTTATGTTAATTCTGATAAATGTGGTATCATAAGACATTGATCACAATACAAGTACTAAATGGTAAGTTTGAAGTATAGTTCTAAATTTGTCCTTTTATGCACACATTTTTATACTTCCAAATAATGATCAATATGGAACTGCTAACAATCTACAACTGAAATTGAAAAAAAAAGGTCCTTTTTAGGCCGAGGGCCAATCAATCAATTAAGACTTAAAAATTAATGAAAACTTGTTGCTATCCAAATAACATTTATTGTAGATGTAGTAAAATTCTTTAAAACAAACTTTTTATAATATAAAAAAGCTGTCTGAGATATACGAATTTGGGATTATTCATGCATGTCAGAATAAATCAACAATTTAGTGATTATTATATCTGAAGAAAACAGAAGAAGGGACCATAACCACAAAACATATTTTTCCATCTATTTGTAATTGCTATATGAAATTCTTACTTTCTGCAAAAAAAGAATGAAGACACAATGAGCCATGTTTTTAGGGACTACCAAAAGATATGACACTTAAGAAAAAAAGTTCTTTAATATGCCAAGTCTTATAGCCTGCATAAGCTATAACAAGAAAATATAATATAAAACTTTTCTGTTTTCATTATGATGTCGCTTTGGTAATGTTGTCTATAATTTTAAGGATACAAAGATTTTGTACAAATTTCACATCTGTTAAACTCTGGAAAAAAATTTCTATTTTTAATAAAGAAGTTATGATTGTATTATTTGAACCTTGTTTTAGTCCCCAAATATGACGACATGTCGTAGCTGAGAACTTTAAAAACTTATAAACTTCTTACAAAATATCAAAATTACACAGATTTAAATCTTATGAAAAATTACAGCGGGAGATAATAATATTTAGATTTAAAGAAGTTTAATGCAATAGTGACTAATAAAAACTACAATCAAAATTTTTAAGATACAATCAATAATTTCCAGTTTTATTTCTAAGAATAATAATTTTCAACAAAACTTTTCCACAGCTGTTCATTAGAAGAAAAGAGATTAATATTAACTTATAAAAAAAAGAGTACACAAGAAATTAAAACATAAACAAGGTTGACAATTTAAAACAAAAGACCATCAGCAATAGTGTGTAGCTGCAGGTTCTAAAGAAATGGGTTGCTGGAATGATGTCCTGTTGTTTGTTGTGTGTTACCAAGCTGAAACATTCCCTATAAATATTTAATATATGCTTCTATTACATATAAAAAAGCAATTAGTTATCACATTTTCTAAATATTCAAAAATTTAGCAAACACTCACAGATGGCACAAAATAACAGAAAACGACGAAAAACGCAAAGAAACCTTTTGAAGTGTATTCAATGGTACTGACTGTTAGTTCCACAATGAAAATTTGAAAAATAATATCATAATTATGTACATCGGTGAATATACTGTGCAAGTCTAACCTGAAAATTGGGCTTGGTTTGGGACAAAGTGTCAGCCTGAATTACTGAAATATCTTTTGTTATTCGCCATCTATGTTTAGTAAGGGTTATAGGACGTGTATTGTAGAGACCATGACTTCTGTCATTGACACTTGTGCATTGTGTATGGTCGCAATGACCTATTGAAACCAAGTGTTTTCGACATCAGTGTCAGGTACACTATGAATTTGTGCATTCAGAAACCATCCAAGCATTGTTACATAACATACAATTTAATCTCACCAAGTTTCTTATATAAACTTATAAAAATATGGTACCATCACCCTTTATCATCGTGATCTTCCATACTGAGCAATCTGGACTTCTCACAACAGAGAATTGGACAGCTTTGACATTTTTTGTGGTATAAGCATTTTGTCGACCACCAGATGACTTTCTCTTTCTCACTTAAACAGTCTCTTCAAAATTTTGAACCCATATTTGGATTGTGTTTAGTTGGAGCATTGTAGCAAAAAAGGGGAGGGTTTAAATGCCACATAAATTTACATAAGCCCTTGACTAAACACTCCTAATGTTGATAACACTTCTACTACATATTCTTGAATAGTCCACTGTCCCTCAGCTATTAAACCTTCAGTACTACTCTGTAACCTCCAATCTTCCCATATTTCTCCTCCCCTCAAACTACTGCTAATATCACATTCACAAGTTTCCATCTTTTATGCCACCTTATACATATTATTCAGACAATTTGTTGTATAAAAGCACTCACATTAAGTTACAATATATATATATTGTAATATTTTTTATAAAACGCAACGGAGTTTATAATTATTTTATTGAATGATATTTAATTTCTATTTAAAACAAAAAAAACTACTCAGGAACCATTCATAATTCTTTACTATAACAATTTTTATTTCAACCTTTAAACAATACACAGAACAAAAATAAACTTAACAAATTTTAACACAATATACTAAACTCACTTTCTTTGATTTTTAGTTACAAATTTTGATACTCTAGGCTATTTTTAAGATCTCTTAGTATCTCGGGGTTTATACGCAAGGGCTATATTTTTAATTCTTTTGTTAATTAAATAAATTTTGAAAAACAATATTAAATTTTGAAATTAGTTTTAATAAATATTTTCCTGATGGAAAAACTTTAATTTGGAATAAGCAAAAAGGCGAAACTATTTGAACTGGATTATGTTCTTATTACTATTAATCACAAGATATTCTAATGTACAAAATTAAACTTCCCTATTATCTTAAGAGTCCACTAAAGTTTATTTTTTATAGCGCTATACATACTTAACTTATCAAATAC
Source organism: Prosapia bicincta (assembly GCA_036971475.1). Classification (NCBI taxonomy): domain Eukaryota; kingdom Metazoa; phylum Arthropoda; class Insecta; order Hemiptera; family Cercopidae; genus Prosapia; species Prosapia bicincta. The sequence goes on along the minus strand of JBAIZL010000001.1, from coordinate 49,769,273 downwards.
CGAAATTCTGCAGGTCGCTTACGTAAGATTCCGTTCTCTTCAAATTTCACTTTTTACACACTTAAATTCGTTTTAGTTCCTTCAAATTATATTACCACTGTACTTTATCTTTACATTTTCTTATCCTTATTTAAATTTGCCAAGTTTCTTCACAAAACGGTATAATTTTGACGAATTCCTTCCAATGTAAAATTTTGACTGGTCATCCCAGGTCCCATCTCATAGCGTCACACCACGCTATCTCTGACTAACGCTTCCTTTTTAATTTTTTAAAAAAATATTTTACAAATATGGCGGCCTCCTTCTTCAAAAAGAAATCATATGCTCTAATTTAACGAAGTTCCGTTCCTTCCCACTAGAGTCGACTGTACACTTGACCTATTTCTTTACTTTCACATCTGTTAATGTCAACGAACTATTTTCACCGTTTTAATTTGGTTAACATACTGTTTCAATTTTCCGATCCTTAACAAACCTTCCAGTGTTTATTTAATTACTATTATTAGTGTGTGAAGTGTCTTTGTGTTTTACTTTTGTAATAATTCGAATTGTGTGTGTTTTGACTGGACTTTTCCAAACATAACCTTTCATTGTTTACAATCGTTTTTCACTTTTTCCTTCAAGTAATTACTTATGCCCTATGTTACTAATATTTACAATTTTGTTTGAATATAATTATTATTAGATTATCTTGTTTTAAATTTTATTTGATACAACAAATTTCTTTATGCATTTACAGTTCAAATATCTTATTTATAGGTTACAACCGTTTTATAACCTTTCTAGGCTTTTACCTAAAATTAGTTTCTATTTAATCTAACCAATCTTTTAATGAATTTCTTTTTAAATTTTGTATGAGTTATTTCTAATTTATTTTTCCAATTCTTCAAGAACATTATATAGCCCATTCTATAAATGTTACAATATATATATATATATATATATATATATATTCTTGATATTTAATATTATCCATTGTTTTTCCGTTGCACTGACTTTATGAAGTTAATATATTACTATTTTTGAGTAATTTTATCCACCATTAAGTGCAATAATTTTACCTTGAGTGATGAGGCACCTTTCGGTCTTTGACCATTGTCGAATCACTCAAGGTGATCACCATTGAGTGATTCGACAATGGTCAAAGACCGAAAGGTGCCTCATCACTCAAGGTAAAATTATTGCACTTAATGGTGGATAAAATTACTCAAAAATAGTAATATATTAACTTCATATATATATATATATATATTCTTGATATTTAACGTTATCCATTGTTTTTCCGTTGCACTGACTTTATGAAGTTAATATATTACTATTGTAAGTAATTTTATCCACCATTAAGTGCAATAATTTTACCTTGAGTGATGAGGCACCTTTAGGTCAATTGACCGAAAGGTGCCTCATCACTCAAGGTAAAATTATTGCACTTAATGGTGGATAAAATTACTTACAATAGTAATATATTAACTTCATATATATATATATATATATATATATATATATATATATATATATATATATATATATATATATATTGTAATACTTTCTTTTTTTTATTATTATATTTTGTAACACAACACAACTCATTAATAATTTAAAGTCTTTATTACAACAATTTTTTAATTCACACAATAAACAGAACAAAATAAAATAAAAGTTAACAAGTTTTAACACAATAGGCTAAACTCAATTCCTTCAATTTTAGTTACAAAATTTTATACCCTAGGCTATTTCTAAGATCTCTTAATATCTTGGGGTTTATATGCATGGGCTATATCTTTTAATTCTTTTGTTAATTAAATAAATTTTGATAAACAAGATTAAATTTAGAAAATAGTTTTAATAAATAGCTTCCTGATGAAAAAAAAACTTAACAAATTTGGAATAAGCAAAAAGGTCCTTAAACTATTTGAACTGGATTATGTTTCTTATTACTAACTATTAATTAATCACAAGATATTCTAATAATGTACAAATTTAACTTCCTTATAATCTTAAAAGTCCACTAAAGTTTATTTCTATAGCGCTATATACTCAACTTATAAATTATCGAAGGTAGCTTGGTCGCTCACGTAAGATTCCGTTCTCTTTAAATTTTACTTTTAACACACTTAAATTCTTTTTAGTTACTTCAAATTATATTAACACTGTATTATATCTTTAAATTCACTCATCCCTGTTTAATCTTGCCAAGTTTCTTCACAAAACTGTATAATTTTGACGAATTTCTTCAAATGGAATTTTGACTGCACATGGCAGGTCTGTTTCCTCGGCGTCACCACGCCAGACTGACGCGTCCTATCTGCTTTTAAAAAAATGTTTTAAAAGATGGCGACAATTCCTTTTTCAACTCTCATCTTCTATGTAATTTAGTTCGATTTTTTCCCACTAGAGTCGACTGTCACACTGACCTACTTCTTTACTTTCACATCTGTTAATGTCAACGAACTATTTTCACTCGCGTTTTAATTTGGTTAACATACTGTTTCAATTTTCCGATCCTTAACAAGCCTTCCAGTGTTTATTTCATTATTATTATTTGTGTGTGAAGTGTCTTTACTTTTTACTTTTGTTATAATTCCGAAATGTGTGTTTTGAGCTGAATTCATACAACCTTTATCTCATTGTTTACAATCGTATTTCACTTTCTCCTTCAAGTAATTACTTATGAACTATGTTAATAAAGTTTACAATTTTGTTTAAATATAATTATTATTAGATTATCTTGTTTTAATTTTATTTGATACAACAAATTTCCTAATGCATTTACAGTTCAAATATCTTGTTTATATGTTACAACCGTTTCTAGGCTTTTACCTAAAATTAAGTTCAATTTTAATCTAGCCAATTTCTCATTTGCTATTTTCAAAATGTTACAATATATATATCTTTAATTTGTGCATCTGTGACATCTGATTTCTACTCTACACAATCTGTGATACAATTTATAATTATTTTATTTCATTCTCTCATATTTCTTTTTGTGTTTTCTCTTTGATTGACAAAGACCACTGTGTGGTTGAAATATATCATTGGTTAAGTGCTTTTATGTGTTTCTATTTCAAGACTACAGAGTGGACTCTTACCAAGGTAAGTCTGTCAGTCTCCTAGTCCAAAAAATCTAAATAATCTTTACAAACCAAAACTAACCTATATATATATATATATATATATATATATATATATATATATATATATATATATATATATATATATATATATATTGGAATTTTTGGACTAGATAGGAGACTGACAGATTTACCTAGTGGCAACAGTCCAAAACTGCAATCTCTTGGAAATAAATAAATAGCCACATATAAAATAGACACTTATCACAGTATTGAAATATTTCGATCACACAATGATCTTTGTCAATCAAAAAAAGAATATATATAGGGATGGGCCAATTCCGATTCTCGATTCCAGGAATTGTCGATTCCGATTTTGTTAACTAGTTAAATATGTGTGTGGAGTAATTTATTGGAAAAATAATTAACTACCCACTATGTCTTATTTATGTATTAGTTGTTTTGAATGAATTAAACGATTAAATCAAATACGAAGATAATTTCATTGAGATAATGAAAATATTATTTATGAAGCAACAACAAAGAAGATCATAACCATTTCTGGTCGTTTGTTATCACTCGCCTCTCTCTCTCTCTCTCACTAGAGCGGGTTCCACACACACACACACACTCCCCCCCCCCCCGTGTCTTGCTGCCACTGATTCATAGATGTCAAAACAAAACACAAAAAAAGTAGTTCTATATCTCAACTTTACAAACTAAAATGACTATTACTGAAGTTATATTGATTTCACATCCTGCTCTATTTTATAACTTTTTCTATTTAGCAAATGTATTTATCCGGTAATAAATATTTTTATTTTACTAACAATATAAATAAGTTGTCATTCCTAGTTATATACACATCGCCTTCACATGACCTTCGATTGGCAGTTGGCATTACTTTTCTGCTAAAGTAGAAAACGATACAACATCGTGGTATCGCGCCCGCCATCCTATTGCGTTGTAGTTTTATTTCAACGTTTGATGATTGATAAGTTTTAAAAAGTTTAAGTTTAGTGTAACAACTTTTTTTTCGTGATTGTGTTGTTATCAGTTACAGATTAAGTGTCAGTTTTTTTATCTTTATTTTAATTACCTATTGTTAATTCAAGTTTGTGTTTTTAGTTTGGTGTAATTACGACTGTTTCGAGGTTACGATGTTGTCAGTTTCCCGCTAAGGGGAGAGTGCCACTTTCACTCTGCCATGTTAATTAAACGGGAGTTTTATTGTTCAGTTAGGTACAATAATCTCTAAAAAGATTAAAGATATCCTAGTGAAATTTTTAGGCAATTATTATCACTATGGAAATACAATACTCTTTAAAATATCCCATATAAAAGATTTAGGTAATTGTTTACTTTAGCAACGTAAGCGATTTTCGGCCAAATATTTTACCAGCCGGTGCAGAAACCCTTAACAAACACCAAAAAATATTTCACCCTTAAAATTCAAGGTCACCTAAAACCTTACGAAATCAATGTTTTACCTTGATTTTTTTACTTTGAAACAAGCAAAATGCCTCAAAAATTATTTAAAGTTACTAGTGATGCTCAAAAATTACCACTAGATGTGGAGAAGGTATGCCATACTAATCCAGAATGTTGAGGAAGAAGGTACCCCAGGAGAATTGACAGTAGAAGAAGAAGTAAACAATTATCTGGAAGGTACCTCAGGGGAATTGACAGTAGAAGAAGAAGTAAAGAATTATCTGGGATAACCATTAGCCAGAAGTAATGTGATGTTGGGAAGTATTGGGCAGTACAAAGTGCCAAATACCCTCATTTGAGTGCAATGGCAATAAAATACCTGTCTGCCCCACCTGCAACAGTGTTTTATGAAAAACTTTTCTCAACTTCAGGAGTTATATGTGAAAAGCGACGAAACTAGCTTGACCCCCAACGTGTTCAAATGCTTGTGTTTTTGAACAGAAATGTACATTACCTGCCAGACTTTTAAATATTAAAAACTACCCAATTTGTATTAATTTTTTACTTTTTATGTTGTTCGTTTGTTTTTAATTTTTGTTTTGTTTTGAGAGACAATGTAAATAGGCTTAGGTATTTTTTCAAACGTCATAAAATAGGGTAAAGTTCATGTTTTTAACTCTAAAATAAGTCAATACTTTTATCTGATATGTTTTTATGCTTTTAAAAATTCCTTTTGATAAATCAAGGTTGAAGGTTTTTTGTAGCCTATTACATTAAAACAGAACTTTTAAAAGATTTTGCCATATGACCAAGATGTTAACTAAATTAATTATTAGAGAACTAGCATATAAGCTAATATAACTTGAAAGAATCGAGAATCGAAAGGAAAATTTTAGAATCGGAATCTGAATCGAAAATTCTATATATATATCTGTATATTAATACTTTTCATGTTACTGTATATTAATACATTAAAAAACTTTTCACTACTTCTACTTGTTTGTCTCCTCAATTTTTTTCCTTTAGAAAAAATCATAATCCTTTGAAAAAGTAAAAATAAAATAAAATTTAAATAAGAAATATTACACAAAAAAGAATATTATTCTGGCACGGATATATAGATGACATCTTAATTTTACTCAAAGGCAACAATCCAAACCTTCCACAAATACATAAACAATATACACAACAATGTAAAATTCATACCGGAAACAAAACAATAGAACACAATCATCTTCTTAGACCTCACAATTACAAAACAAAACAACAAACACACATTAAAATATACAGAAAACCTACCACACAGACAGAGTTATAAACAACACTTCCATCCACTATATACAACACAAACATGCCGTCTTCCACTCTATGTTACACAGACCAATTTACCATACTCATGAACAAACTCAATAGAAAATAAAATACACTGCTATTAGAAACACCACAAAAACCAATAAGCAACACATTCTAAACAATAAAACACCCTCACAATCAAACACTAATATTGGAACAGATAATTAACAATTAATATAGTTCTCTATGAGGAGCAACACATCACAGAACACCACAGCCTCATAATAATATAATACACCTAAGCTACAGCCTTGTCCATGACTCACAGCACTGAACAATGTACTGATTTACTGTGAAACGTGTCTGCTGAAAAACATCAGTAAGAAGTGGTTTTTGCCATGTGGTATCTTTGAGTATAGATAGATTCTGTTCAAGAACAAATAATTTTAGTTAAATCTTTATCAAATCATAAACAAATCTTACTGGTACAATGGATCTAAATCTAAGTGTGTTGTAGGTAACATTTGCTTTTCACTTATATGAAATAATATTTGATACAGAAAAGGATAAACCACTGTACAATATTAAAAAAGTCACAAAATAAAAAAAAAACACTAAATTATAATGTAAAAAATCCTGCTCTACCCATTAAGTCAAACTGACAACAATTGGCTTGGACAAAAAATGTATACGTCTTTATTTCTGTCTACAAAGGAAAAATACCGTTGTCAAAAACATGTACATCCGTATTTGTATATAGAAGTGTTCATGAAAGTGATTTATAAGCATGTCTGTAACAGACGATAAGCTGTTCCTCAGCAAATTAATTAAAATTAATGATCCAAGAAGTGTGGTTATTATCGCTAACATGACTCAGAAAGTGTCCAGCAGTGTTGGCATCACACATTTATGCTTATCATTTATCAAAACTTGTTAAAAAGTCACTGAATAAGTATAATACCAGCTGGAATGTGGAGGTTAGATAAGCAGGTTTATAAATTAAAATCACTGAAAATTTCACTTCAAAAATGTTCACTACAAGTAATAAAATCACTAATGAAGTGTGTTACTAGAAGTTTATTAATAAGGGGCAATTAACTCATAGATTATAATAATATACAATTATAAATAAGGGGTAGTTAAATTTAATAGAAACAAGAAATCCATAAAATGAATTACAAAAATTTGATACAACAATTATTTAAAACACTTAAATTATTGTATGTGGTTACCCGGATGAGTTTTAAAAAGCAACTGAACTGCATATGCTTAAAAAGTAAAATAACATCAGACAAACATTGAGTTGCAGGGTGGGTAACAGAACTCAACTAAAAGTTCTACTAATTACTAGAGAGAACATTAGCTGCAACTAAAAAAAATACCATCCAGCATTGATGTGGATATGCCATATGGTTTAAACACGATAATGGTAAGAGCTAGATGGCAGTGTTACCCTAGAAAAGGTTAGGTTTCTGAATCTAACACCAAATGATGATTTATAAAGTTAGTTTCTGCCCATAATAAATGCCATACAAGTTGTATTGGATTTGAGGTATTACTACATTGGGAAAGACACATTTATAGTTATTAGGATGCCTATTTACACAATAGAAATTGTTTTATTAGAGATAGAATTTTTACACATTAGTTCTGGATAAAAAATACTTATAAACTAGTTTTAACAATTACTTATTTGTAACATGTTTACATGCCTTTGTGTAAAAACAATTTTCACAACATTCAGTCTATTACATAGACAAGCTGAATGTGGGATTGTAGTTTGTTTTACTGTTCTAGAAAAAAAAGAAAACAAAAGAAATGAAAATAACACTAGTCAAATTATAAACATAGGCTAACAGAATTAGCAAAAATCAATATAGCAAAAAACAACACTTATTTAAAGCTGAAATCAAATATTACAATCTGACAATAAACCAAACCACTCGAATCAGAAGCAAAACTTGTAATAAGGGATGTTTATCATTACACTACGGATAGAGAGTGATGCATACACTTCTGCACTAGAATTGGATAAATACCATGCAATACATGGTCACAAAATGTGTTGACACATAAAATTTGAGAAGTATTTTTAATGCGATTTTCTCTTTTATTGATTAGCAACATCTATGACATTTCTTTTGAACTGCACGTGTAGGAGTGAAAAGCTTTACTCTTTTTACCATGTTAACCAAGATCAGGTAGTGTTAATTAATTCCATTTCAATGTAATTAATTGTAAAATTAGAACTACACATATAATTACTTCTGGTTTACTAGTTTAATTTTATTCAAAATTCCTTGTGTCTATCTACAATTTCTTATCACAGATCTAATACAACATAAATATAACAGATTTTGCTAATTGCACTGAAAGAAAAAATTACAATAAACACACATCTCAGATTTTAGTGTGTATTTTATGTGGGGGCATGGATCAGATTGAATACATATTCAAACTTAATTGCAAATTTGGCAATTGGGAGAGAGTGACTATTAGTTCTGAAGTCATTATAACTCCAAAACGTAACTAAAAACTGTTCAACGAGATAGTGTTGGGGTTGAATTTTAGTTCCGATATCATCTGAAATTCAAACTATGCTTGAACACTGTTTGCTTCACATGCTACCAAATGTCTATTTGGTGCTCATGAAATATATGTATATACTGTAACATTTATAGAATGGGCTATATAATGTTGTTTAAGAAGTTGGAAGAATAGATTAGAAATAACTCACAAAAAATATGAAATCGGAGAAATTCATTAAGAAATTGGTTAGATTAAATTAAAACTAATTTTAGGTGAAAGCCTAAAAAAGGTTGTAACATTTAAAAAAGATTTGAACTGTAAAATGCATTAGGAAATTTATTGGATCAAATAACCTAACAAATAAAATTAGAACAAGATAATCTAATAATAATAAAATATAAAAAAAAATTGTAAACTTTATTAACATAGGGCATAAGAAATTACTTGAAGAAGAAGGTAAAACACGATTGTAAACAATGAGAGAGGTTATGTTTGTATTAACCTAGGCCCAAACACACCCATTTCGGAATTATTACAAAAGTAAAAAGCAAAGACACTGCACACACAAATAATAGTAATTAAATAAACACTAGAAGGTTTGTTGAGGATAGGATAGGTGAAGCAGTATGTTAACCAAATTAAAACGGGTGAAAACAATTTCGTTAGTTCATCAAATTAAAGCCAAGGAAATAGGTCAGTGTTACAGTCGACTCTAGTGGGAAAAAATCGAACTTAATTACATAAAAGAAAAGGTTTGGAGGAGGAAAGGCCACCATGTTTTAAACATTAAAAAAAAAAACGACGCGTTAGTCTAGCGTGGGCAGCCGAACGAAGCGAAGCCATTCTTAGAAGCCAAAATCCCGTTTGAAGAATCTCATCAAAATTATACGAATTTGTGAAGAAACTTGGCCAAATTAAAACGAGAATAAGTGAATTTAAAATCTATAATACAGTATTAATATAATTGAAGTAACTAAAAGGAATTTAATTGTGTGTGAAATATAAAATTTAAAGAGAACTGAATCCTAAATGAACAACCAGCAAAACTCCGAAAATTGATAAGTACATAGCGCTATAAAACTAACCTTTAGTGAACTTTTAAAATTATAAGAAAACCTAAAATTGTACATTATTAGAATATCTTGAAATCAAATAATAGTTTGGTAGTAAGAAACCTAATCTAGTTCAAACAGTTTAGGGACCTTTTTTTGCTTATTCCAAATTTAAGATTTTACATCAGGAAGCTAATTATTAAAACTATTTTCTAAATTTAATCTTGTTTATTAAAATTTATTTAATTAACCAAAGAGTTAGAAAATATAGCCCATGCATAAAACCCTGAGATATTAAGAGATCTTAGAAAATAGCCTAGGTTATAAAATCTTATAACAAAAATACGAAGGATTGAATTTAGTCTATTGTGTTAAAACTTGTTAAGTGTTTTTGTTATGTTTATTGTGAATTGAAAAATTGTTAAAATTAAAAGAATTTTAAAATATTCCTGAGTTTTTTTTGTGTTCCAAATATTTTTATAAAAAATAATTATAATACATATATAGGAATTTTTTGACTAGACAGGAGACTGACTACAAATACAAGCGTGTCTTTTTTTGTTTTGATTGAAAAAGATCATTGTATGATCGAAATATTTCAATGGTGTTTTATGTGAGTCTATTTATTTCCAAAAGATTGCAGTTTTGGACTATACCACAAGGTAAGTCTGTCAGTCTCCTATCTAGGCCTAAAATTCCTAAATAAGCTTTAAGCTCTACCAGAACTAATCTAATATTTATATTATTGTAGAACCTATGATTATTATAAAGGTAAGTTTATAAAATAAGCTTTTAACATAATTTGAGCTTACAAGTAATACTTACAACAAAAGGATTACTAATAGTTTCACCATTCCATGGTATTTTAGATGGTGCAAAATTAAGAGACTGGCTAGTAGGAAATCCATTTTGAATTTGTCCGTTAGTAACAACTGGCCATAATACTTCTGCCAAGTAAAAATAAATTAGTGAAATAATTTACATAAAAATGTTACACTATTATAATATTACATAAAGAAAATTAATATTAAAGATAAATATACTGTTAATAAAGAATGTCATAATTTTGTTTCCAATAACGTATATACAATTTGTCCACTGTGAATTGAACAAATATTGTCTAATTTTAAACAATGTTTTCTTATAAACAACTTAAGCATTGAGCGTTAAAACAACCATATTGAATGGATTGTTGAGATGGAACAGTAAAATACATTCAACTTATGAAGACTGCTAACGGTTTTTTTTTTACATACATGCGGAAATCTTTACTTTTTTTTGCTATAGACCTTGTAACACATCTTAAAAACATATCCAGTTAGCATTTTCCCATATGCACACAGCAACAAGACTACATGAATCATAACACATTTCTTATAAGCTGACCAATTTAAGAACCTGTGTGTAGAGAGAACTAAATTCCCTAGAGTTTAAGAGCCTAAATTTTTAAAGCTTTGGAAGTCATGAATTCTTTAGTGACATAAGTAATTTTATGAATAGCCTACTATATTTTATCTCTGTATCAGTGCAGAAATATAACCAAACTTCTGTATTTAACAAAATCGATAAATGAAAAAGTTTGTTAAACAAAATTTCATAAAATAGAAAGTTTTTTTCAGTGGCATGGATTTTCAAACCCATTTATTGGACCATGTATATTTTACATATCTATTCTGATACTACATACCGTATTTTATTGTATACATACTTTTTAAACCATCTTTAAATTGTAAAGTGTGCCTTATTGTTTCAAATGCTGTGAATGCTTCTTTGTCCGAAGGCAATTTTGTTATGTACATCATCATCTTCATTTTATTTGGACAGCACATTTTCCAGAATAACATTTTATGTCGGCAAACCATAATTTTGTATGTTATTTGCACATTGTTGTAATTTATTACTTCAGTATTATTGTCAATAACTCTTCTTTCAGTTCCGTATAAAGTTACTTAAAACACTGTCACCTTCTTCATACTAGTGGCCAGGTTCTGATGAAAAAACAGCTTCTTTTGAAAATAAGAATTCTGGCTGGGGCAATATCATATTTACATACATTTTCCATTTCTGTTTCAAGCATAATTTCTAAGGGAAATTAAACCTCTTAAGGGTCAATTCTCTCCTGCTGTCCATAAAAAGACAAAGTCTTCAAAAATTGGGCTAGCCTAAGCCTTTTTGTTAAAATTGTAGTTAACTTCTAAAATGCCAAGGAAAAAACTGACCATTTTACGTTCCCTATAGCTAGGAATTCCTTAAATATTTGCTTTAGTCAAGGTTTACCCCTATACATACCATTTCCACAGGCACTTGTTTCTTGCTATGCTTCCTATAAAACATTTAAAAACAAATCTGTACCATTAGCATGGAATATGTTAATTACATAGAATATGCTCTTTATACATATTTTGAAATAATTTTTCAAAAACTGTTTTGGGCTAGATTTTTTTATTTCTTCTACAAGGTCTGTTTTTAAAGTGAATATTGTTTTGGAATTTTAAAAAACAGTTGATTTGGAGTTACAAAATTGTTTTAATATAAAAGCTTGTACTACTTTTCAACATATTTTCCATCAATATTAAGACACTTGTCATATTATGCAACAGCTTTTGAAAACCCTTTTCAAACAAATCTGTCACATGCCTGGTCAGCCTCGCAGTGGTTTTGAAGTCAGTGTCATTATGGCAATTGTACTTCCACACGTTTATTCATGTTTAAAAACTAATGAAAATCATTGAGTACAAGATCAGAACTGTATGATAAATGTTCAATTTGTTCCCAGGTCAAATGATCGGATCAGTTCTGGTGTTCGGTGGTCTGCGTGAGGTCTGGCATTGTCATGAAGAAAAGCAATAATCTTACTCACCATGCCACATCATTTGTTTTGGATTGCTTGGTGCAAATGTCTTAAGGTCTCACAATAAGATACGGCATTTATTATTTCACCTCGAGGGAAAAATTCTTTTCTGATCCAGAAAACAGTACACGATTTTTCAGGGAGAAATTGCTTGAATTTCACTTTTTTGGGTGATGTTGAATGTAGCCGTTCTATGGATTGTTGCTTTGATTCTGCCTCAATGTACATCAAGTCTCTCAACAGATACCGGTATACAGAGCACATGGGCCGATTACCAACCGCAGCATTTAGCGGTAGAATTCCAAAACAGTACTTACTTTATAAACAAGCCTCATATTATGAGTACAGGGAGAATTATGTACACAAAAAAAACAAAGATTTAGGCTGAGAATGTTATTGGATAGGGGTAGTATAAATACAAGAAGAATTTATGAAATCTTTTCTTTATGCTAGATACTAGAAACATTTTAAAATATTGGAAATTACAGGAAAATTTATAAACCTTGTGCATGTAACCATGAAGACATGATAATAGACATCAAAACAAATATTTTTATACATAAATATTGAACTAACATTTTTTCACATTATTTTTAGTAAGGTTAAAAATCCCATAAGAAGGAAAACCATCAATCAATGTTATCACCTAAAATCTTAATTTTGTTACATAAAAATAGCAGAAACCTTGCAATTAAAAAACTTTTTTTTCCTGTTGCAAACATCTTTCTCTAGTATCCACTATAAAAGGCTATGGATATTTAATCTGTACCTCTAAATGCATAAAATGAAAAAAACAGTAGACAAGATAAGATAAGATTATATTTTACAAATGTTTATTAGGTTTTATAAAAATGTTTAATAAAATATTTTATATACCTGTTCCAGACTGAGAACTTCGAAAAGGATTTGCTCCACTGGAGTTTCCATTAGTCCATATATTTTCTCCTAAGCAAAAAAAACATATTATTTTGAATAACAATTAAATAACTCTCTTCTCAAAACCTAAAAACTACAATTTTTAGTTTTTTAAAATTGTTATTAGATATTTCTCAAAATATCTAACAAAATATATTTGTTAACTACTGCAAAAATATTTGTTAAAATATATTTGACAAAATATAGCAATAATCTAACATTTAATTTTCAACACTAGAATTAATCAAATGGACTGTGGAGTACTATAACTTAAATTTTCTTATCAATTAACACGTTAGCTGCTGGCCACAATACCAGCGTTTCCCCAAGAATTGCAAAAATATTTTAAGCTTATTTTTAATTAATGTGTATTTATTTTTTGTTTTCCTATAAAGTACAACAATACCTTTCTTTTCATAATATATATAAACGCACATGTTGGGCCAATAGCATAAATAATACTTTAAAAAACTCCTTAGTCAATTGGTCTGTCATTGTTTTTGAGTTAATTATGTTGTCTCATCTAACAAAACTATCTTATTTTTTTATTTGTAGGCTAATCAATAAACAACAAAACCATAATTCCATATTCTGGTTGTCCACTTAATAAGCTGACTGAGTGACTATGTGAATAAGCTGAGAAGTGTTTTGGCGCTTATCACGAACACATTTAAAGGTGTCACATGTGATTGATAAACGAGTTTATAAATATTTTTTATATAGCTGGAAAGTGTAAACATATTCTCTCTCTCTTAAGTATTGGTTCAGATCAGATAAATGTTATTCAAGATTCATAACAAGTAAAATCTTTAAAACTTGATAATTAACTTTTTAACTAATTTACATTTGAATTTACTTCCTAGTAAGGATGAGTTTATGTGTACCATGTTTGTACTCAACTTCAACCAAGTCCATTTTTTAAGAATTATTTTACAACTAAATTTAATATTTAGTAAATATTTCTGACTTTTTTTAAAAGTTTTGTAAAATTTGAAAACAAAAATAAAAATGAATATAATACATTATAATAAATTATTTACTTCATTATTAAATTATATAAAGATAAACTTCTATTAATGAACTAACGTTTTTGGTAGAAAAAAATTACCATTAAAAATTTAATTCATGAAATTCACTAACATTGCAAATACATTGCTAAAGAACAGCGTTAAAATCATAAGAAACAAAGAGGAATACCACAATGACTAGAACATAAACAAAGGGATTCTATTATCATAGATTGCTTAATGTTAGACACATTAAAACTGTGATATGTTGTCAGCGTTTGTTAAGCTGAACTCAAACTGTATTTCAGGTTGATTTCATAAATGACCACTGATCTTAAACGAAGAAATATTACTTTGTGGGATATCTCTTAATATGTGTGTACATATAAGCACTACACACAGTCCTCACCCCACCCATCGCAGCTCAGTCTGTACCATCATTGCAGATAAAATTGTACCATTCAAAATTTTTGAGTGCCAAAAACAGATATTCGGAATAAGTAATAAAAATTATTAATTTATACTTCTTAAGATCTAGCATCAGTTTGCAACAGCCAAATTAACAGACATAACCTAAAATTCAAGCTACAAATATATATATATATATATATATATATATATATATATATATTATAATGATATTTTCCTTTAGACGCAATACAATGGGGTTTATATTATTAAATATTTTATTTAAATGAAGATATTTTATTTCTAGTTAAAACACAAACAACTCAGGAACAATTCATTAACATTTATTATCACAATTTCATCTCAACATTTAAACAATAAACACAAAACAAAAATTTATAACTTAACAAGTTTTAACAAACTCGGTTTAACTCTTATTTCTTTTGATTTTATAGTTACACAATTTTAATACCCTTGGCTAATTTTACGATCTCTTACAATCTCGGGGTTTATAGCATGGGCTATATTTTTACTTCTTTTGTTAATTAAATAAATTTTGAAAAACAATATTAAATTTTGAAATTAGTTTTAATAAATATTTTCCCGATGGAAAAACTTTAATTTTGAATGAGCAAAAAGGCGAAACTATTTGAACTGGATTTTGATCTTATTACTATTAATCACAAGATATTCTAATGTACAATTTTAAACTTCCCTATTATCCTAAGAGTCCACTAAAGTTTATTTTTTTATATAGCGCTAGGTACTTAACTTATCAAATAACGGCGAATGGCTGCTTGCTCACACGTAGAATTCCGTTGTCTTTAAATTTCACTTTTTACACACTTAAATTCGTTTTAGTTCTTTCAAATTATATTAACCCTGTACTATATCTTTTAATTCACTTAATCCTGTTAATCTGGCCAAGTTTCTTCACAAATCTGTATAATTTTGATGAAGTTTCTAATAAATAGAATTTTGACTGCACAGGGCAGGTCCGTTTCCGCGGCGTCACCACGCCAGAATGCTCTAACTACGCGTCCTTAGATTTTAAACAATTGTTTGTTTTTTTAATATGGCGGCTCCTCCTTCTTCTAAAACACATGTTGCTATATTTTACTTCAATTTCTTCTCACTATAGTCGACTGCACACTTGACCTACTTCTTGCTTTCACCTCTGTTTTTATAGCTGATGCAATAACGCGATTGTTTACAATGGCGTTTTAATTTGGTTAAACTTTAGTTGAAACTTACTGTTTCAATTTTCCTTCCTTAACAACCCTTCCAGTGTTTATTTAATTATTATTATTAGTGTGTGAAGTGTCTTTGTGTTTTACTTTTGAAAATATTTCGAAATGTATGTGTTTTGACTGGATTCAAAGAACATAACCTTTCATTGTTTACAATCGTTTTTCACTTTTCCTTCAAGCAATTACTTATGCCCTATGTTACTAATATTTACAATTTTGTTTGAATATAATTATTATTAGATTATCTTGTTTTAAATTTTATTTTATACAACAAATTTCCTTATGTATTTACAGTTCAAATATCTTATTTATATGTTACAACCGTTTTATAACCTTTCTAGGCTTTTACCTAAAATTAGTTTCTATTTAATCTAATCAATCTTTTAATGAATTCCTTTTTTAAATTTTGTGTGAGTTATTTCTAATATATTCTTCCAATTCTTAAATAATATTATATAGCCCATTCTATAAATGTTACAATATATATATATATATATATATATATATATATATATATATATACATATAGATTTTTTGGACTAGGAGACTGACAGACTTACCTTGGTAAGAGTCCACTCTGTAGTCTTGAAATAGAAACACATAAAAGCACTTAAACAATGATATATTTCAACCACACAGATGCTGCGAGTCACAACATCACAACTTTTGATGACTGCTATACCACAAAAATAATTAAATCACTCCCCCCTGATTGCAATCCCTCAGAACTGAGAAGATGGGAACTATCATACCAGTGGTATACCAAGTCCAGAGAATCCCCTAACCTCAACATCAGATTAATCCATTTATAGTTTTTTTTCCCCTAATAGCCTTAGACGTTTCCAATCTCTTTTCCCCTGACAGACTTATATAAACTATAATCACTCATATGCTCATGGAAACAATATATATATATATATATATATATATATATATATATATATATATATATATATATATATATATATATATATATATATATATATAAATATATCTTTAATCTGTGCATCTGTGACATCTGATTTTTACTCTACACAATCTGTGATACAATTTATAATTATTTTATTTCATTCTCTCATATTTCTTTTTGTGTTTTCTCTTTGATTGACAAAGACCACTGTGTGGTTGAAATATATCATTGTTTATAAGTGCTTTTATGTGTTTCTATTTCAAGACTACAGAGTGGACTCTTACCAAGGTAAGTCTGTCAGTCTCCTAGTCCAAAAAATCTAAATATATATATATTTACGTTAGTTTTTTTTGGTAAAGATTATTTAGATTTTTTGGACTACGAGACTGACAGACTTACCTTGGTAAGAGTCCACATTGTAGTCTTGAAATAGAAACACATAAAAGCACTTAAACAATGATATATTTCAACCACACAGTGGTCTTTGTCAATCGAAGAGAAAACACAAAAAGAAATATGAGAGAATGAAATAAAATATCTATTCCTAGTCCAAAAAATCTATATATATATATATATATTGTAACATTTATAGAATGGGCTATATAATGTTCTTTAAGAATTGGAAAAATATATTAGAAATAACTCACACAAAATTTAAAAAGAAATTCATTAAAAGATTGATGAGATTAAATAGAAACTAATTTTAGGTAAAAGCCTAGAAAGGTTATAAAACGGTTGTAACATATAAAAAAGATATTTGAACTGTAAATACATAAAGAAATTTGTTGTATCAAATAAAATTTAAAACAAGATAATCTAATAATAGTTATGTGTAAACAAAATTGTAAATATTAGTAACATAGGGCATAAGTAATTACTTGAAGGAGAAAGTGAAATACGATTGTAATCAATGAGATTAGAAAGGTTATGGTTCTATGAATTCGGCTCAAAACACACACATTTCGAAATATTACAAAAGTAAAACACAAAGACACTTCACACACTAATAATAATAATTAAATAAACACTGGAAGGTTTGTTAAGGATCGGAAAATTGAAACAGTAAGTTTCAACTAAAGTTTAACCAAATTAAAACGCCATTGTAAACAATCGCGTTATTGCATCAGCTGTAAAAACAGAGGTGAAAGCAAGAAGTAGGTCAAGTGTGCAGTCGACTATAGTGAGAAGAAATTGAACTAAATTATAGCAACATATGTTTTAGAAGAAGGAGAAGCCGCCATATTAAAAAAAAACAAACAATTGTTTAAAAATCTAAGGACGCGTAGTTAGAGTCTGGCGTGGGACGCCGAGTAAGGTAGCGAATCTGCCAGGACCAGTCAAAATTCTACTTATTAGAAACTTCGTCAAAATTATACAGATTTGCAAAGAAACTTTACAAGATTGAACAGGGATAAGTGAATTGAAAGAGTTAATAAAGTGATAATATATTTTGAAGGAACTAAAACGAATTTAAGTGTGAAAAAAGTGAAATTTAAAGACAACGGAATTCTACGTGTGAGCAAGCAGCCATTCGCCGTTATTTGATAAGTTAAGTATGTGTAGCGCTATAAAAAAATAAACTTTAATGGACTCTTAGGATAATAGGGAAGTTTAATTTTGTACATTAGAATATCTTGTGATTAATAGTAATAAGATCATAATCCAGTTCAAATAGTTTCGCCTTTTTGCTTATTCCAAATTAAAGTTTTTCCATCAGGAAAATATCTATTAAAACTAATTTCAAAATTTAATATTGTTTTTTCAAAATTTATTTAATTAACAAAAGAAGTAAAAATATAGCCCATGCTATAAACCCCGAGATAGTAAGAGATCGTAAAATTAGCCAAGGGTATTAAAATTGTGTAACTATAAAATCAAAAGAAATAAGAGTTAAACCGAGTTTGGTAAAACTTGTTAAGTTATAAATTTTTGTTTTGTGTTTATTGTTTAAATGTTGAGATGAAATTGTGATAATAAAGAATTATGAATTGTTAATGAGTAGTGTTTTTGTTTTAAATAGAATTTTGATATCATCAATAAAATAAATATTTAAAAATAAAAATAATAATAATAAACATAGTTGTATTGCGTTTTATAAATACCTTACATTTGGCACACCAACGTGGGGTACGATTATTAGAAAAATAATAATAAAGAATAAATTAGTCAGGAGTTTGTGTTTTGTAATTAGAGAATTTAATTATTTTCATTTAATAATAAAACCCCGTTGTATCGCGGCACGGAAGAAATTGTTATAATTGGCGCAACAACGTGGGAGCTCGATAAAATAAGAGATAAAATTTATTTAGAGAGATTTTGAAATAAAATTAATTTAGAACTTTTTATATGAAAAACATTTGAACTGGAAATAAATTTAGAAAAAATTTTGTAAAATTAAACACTGAGTTGAATAGAATCAAAGCTAGGTTTATAGTATATATAAAAATTGTTTAATTTTGTATAATAAGTTACTTACAGTTAAAAAAAGAAAAAATATGTCTGATGAGAGGGAATTATACAATTTGCGGGGAGATAGAGCTTAAAAAACGGGAAAAAGGGACAAGTTTGGAAATGAAAGAAATGGAAGGCACAGATATGCCAATAGGAAACATTGAGGTAGAAGAGGCTAGGGGACTACCACCTATGCAAACCCAACAGGAACAGGGAAATAATGAGAATGAAGATTTAAGGGAGATGATGAGAACTCTCATGGAAATGAGTGAAAAAGGGAGAGAGGATCTAAATAGACAATTAAATATAAATAATGAAAAAATAAATAGACAATTAAATATAAATAATGAAAAAATAAATAGACAATTAAATATAAATAATGAAAAAATAAATAGACAATTAGATAAGATAGATGAAATAAAAGGGGTAATGAAAGATATCAGTGAGGATATGAGGGAAATAAACAAAAAATTAAAGGAAAATAGAGGCGAAATGAGAGGGATGAAGGAGGATTTGAAATCCATAAAAGAGGAAATAAGGGAGGAAAATAGGAAAATGATAGAGGATATGAGGACAGAGGATAATACTGAAATAGAGGATGTGAGAAGAGACATAGAGGAGAAAGATAGAGAATTAGAGGAGGAGATTAAGGAAAATTTTGAGGAAACAAATGAAATAATAGCTGATGTGGTAGAAATTAATAAAAAAGAGATAGAGAAGGTAGAAAATATAATAAAGAAAAACACAGAAGAGTTAGGAGAGTTGAAATTAAAGGTGATAGGAGAAAGAAAAATAACAGATGAGCGTTTTAGGAAAGTCAAAGATGTAAGGGAGAAAATATTAGGAGAGCAGGGAAGGTTAAGAAATGAAGTAGGAAAGATGGAGGTACTGCCAATAAAAAATTTAACAATTCGAACCGCAACTAATAAGAAGACTGAAAAGATTAATAAAATGATAATGGTAATAGGAGAAATAGGAGGAGTTAATTATCCGTTTCAATGCTTAGTGGTACAAGGCTTATTGAGAAAATTTATCAGAGGTACGGATATGTTAATGAATGTGGAGACACAACTCGAGTTTGGAAAATGGGAGATGGAATTTAAATATGAGAATAACAGAGAAAATAGAACTTATGAAGCAGATGAGAGATACAATGGAGATGTAAACGGTGTTAAGGCAAGGACAGGCGTGGGGACAGGAAAAGAGTATGGTGCCTACAGTCAGTCGGAAAACTAAGACAATAAGAAACCCAGGAATAGAAATTAAATAGAGGAAACAAGTTTACAGGCATTAATAGACACAGGCAATAATATGACATGTATCCAGGTGAACTGGATATTGAAAAATAAAAATAAAATAGGAAGGGAGATATTAAATATAGGTAAAGGAAGCAATATGAGTAAACTCTAGGTGACTATGTGTATAAGAAAACGTTAGCAGGAGATAAGTTTTAAGGGATGGTAACTATATCTACGATAATTTATTGGAAACTTCGTCGAATAATGAATAAAGATAAATATGAATCTATGTTAATAAATATTGAAGCATCGTTGTAATAAAAATATGGTAATTGTGTAATTAAACTTCGTCGTATTATAAGGAAGAATCTGCGTTGATAAATAATGGAACTTCGTCGTATATATTATATATTATAAAAGAAATATGAATCTATGATGATAAATATTAAAGCATCGTTGTAATAAAAATATGGTAATTGTGTATTTAAACTTCGTCGTATTGTAAGGGAGAATCTGCGTTGATATATATAAGTATTAAAACAAAATTTATATTCGTTGATATAGGGACAGTGTAATCGAAGGAGCTATAGATATGATCAAATAGAGGATATGGGATTGCAACCTTTAAAAATATTAGATGTTAAACTTCATACAAAATAAACTGAAATGATATAAGAAAATAATTGAACTGGATGTGAGATTGGAAGGGGAGATAAAATACTAACTTAGAACTGAGAGTTAGATGAAGGTAAAAGCAAAATAAATATGAGATAAATAATAAACAAGGAATAAACAGAAATAAGGGAAAGAGAAATGTTATAACCAATTTGACCAAATCTAGACATACTATGACTCGGATAGGCTGGGATTTAAAGACACGGTATCCGAGAATATATGTTAAATAAATATTGAATCAGACTTATGATTGGAAGGATTCAAATTGTAATAATTAAAAAAAAAATATATATAATTATGGAAGAAATTGTAAATACCAGAACATGATTTATTGTTACTATATGTTAGAATTGTTAAAGAATTGTTGATTGAATGTTAGTTATAAGTATAGTGTATTGTTAGAAGATAAGTTAAGTAATATGTAGCTTGAAGTTTTCAGCTCAGTATTTGATTGTTAAAGAATTAAGATAAAATTGTGTCGTAGAATTAAGTATAAATGGACGAAAGTGGACAGATAAAGGTATAAATGACTTTTAAGTGGACAATTCTAAAAGTGGTAAAGACAATGGACGATAAGTTAGCCAAAGTGTTGAGGGACTTACTCAATAAAAAATGTGTTCAATTAATTATTAAATAAAATGTACAATTAGGAAATAAATGTTAATTTAAATTTAATTTAAAAAAAAAATATGTATATTTAATCAAGCTTATAAAATGTAAAGAATGTGTAATGTAGATATTAGGAATATTTTTTTATTTAAATTAAATTAGGGGACATGGTAACATTTATAGAATGGGCTATATAATGTTCTTTAAGAATTGGAAAAATATATTAGAAATAACTCACACAAAATTTAAAAAGAAATTCATTAAAAGATTGATGAGATTAAATAGAAACTAATTTTAGGTAAAAGCCTAGAAAGGTTATAAAACGGTTGTAACATATAAAAAAGATATTTGAACTGTAAATACATAAAGAAATTTGTTGTATCAAATAAAATTTAAAACAAGATAATCTAATAATAGTTATGTGTAAACAAAATTGTAAATATTAGTAACATAGGGCATAAGTAATTACTTGAAGGAGAAAGTGAAATACGATTGTAATCAATGAGATTAGAAAGGTTATGGTTCTATGAATTCGGCTCAAAACACACACATTTCGAAATATTACAAAAGTAAAACACAAAGACACTTCACACACTAATAATAATAATTAAATAAACACTGGAAGGTTTGTTAAGGATCGGAAAATTGAAACAGTAAGTTTCAACTAAAGTTTAACCAAATTAAAACGCCATTGTAAACAATCGCGTTATTGCATCAGCTGTAAAAACAGAGGTGAAAGCAAGAAGTAGGTCAAGTGTGCAGTCGACTATAGTGAGAAGAAATTGAACTAAATTATAGCAACATATGTTTTAGAAGAAGGAGAAGCCGCCATATTAAAAAAAAACAAACAATTGTTTAAAAATCTAAGGACGCGTAGTTAGAGTCTGGCGTGGGACGCCGAGTAAGGTAGCGAATCTGCCAGGACCAGTCAAAATTCTACTTATTAGAAACTTCGTCAAAATTATACAGATTTGTGAAGAAACTTTACAAGATTGAACAGGGATAAGTGAATTGAAAGAGTTAATAAAGTGATAATATATTTTGAAGGAACTAAAACGAATTTAAGTGTGAAAAAAGTGAAATTTAAAGACAACGGAATTCTACGTGTGAGCAAGCAGCCATTCGCCGTTATTTGATAAGTTAAGTATGTGTAGCGCTATAAAAAAATAAACTTTAATGGACTCTTAGGATAATAGGGAAGTTTAATTTTGTACATTAGAATATCTTGTGATTAATAGTAATAAGATCATAATCCAGTTCAAATAGTTTCGCCTTTTTGCTTATTCCAAATTAAAGTTTTTCCATCAGGAAAATATCTATTAAAACTAATTTCAAAATTTAATATTGTTTTTTCAAAATTTATTTAATTAACAAAAGAAGTAAAAATATAGCCCATGCTATAAACCCCGAGATAGTAAGAGATCGTAAAATTAGCCAAGGGTATTAAAATTGTGTAACTATAAAATCAAAAGAAATAAGAGTTAAACCGAGTTTGGTAAAACTTGTTAAGTTATAAATTTTTGTTTTGTGTTTATTGTTTAAATGTTGAGATGAAATTGTGATAATAAAGAATTATGAATTGTTAATGAGTAGTGTTTTTGTTTTAAATAGAATTTTGATATCATCAATAAAATAAATATTTAATAAAAAAAAAATAATTGTATTGTGTTTTAAAAAAACTTTACAATATATATATATATATATATATATATATATATATATATATATATATATATATATATATATATATACATACAAGAAAACATATCACCATATTTAATAAATATATATATATATATAAAGCTATAAGTGGATGAACAAAGTTTAGAGAACCTAGCTGTTTATAAAATCTTTCAACAGGGACATAAAAGGCACTGCAATCTAGGAGACTTGCTAAAATAAGACTAAATATTAAATGAATTTGGAGAAATATAAATATATTGTTTTAACAAAATTTGAAATTCAAAGCAAAACATCATTTAATGTAAAAAGGTCTAACAAAAGTCAAAATAAAATAATTAATCAAAATACAAGCGAAGTGTAGTCAAAATTATAAATAAACAAGCTCCTTGCTAAGATATTAAAGCTCTGATATGTTAATGTATGCACGGGGTTTACAAAGGGACATTGATAGTTCTGAAGAAGAAATCGTCGGTACTAAGCCTTACTTGTAAAATAAAAGCAAGAAGCAAGGAAGTCGGACGTGTAGTATTAGGCTCTTGAAGTTAAGAGTCAAAATATGTGTTAAAAAGCTTAAAATAGTGCAAGATGTGATACGGAAGTGTTAGGATATTTGAGTTATCTGCTCAAATATCAAAATCAACACCACCTCAACATCAATAATGTGTACTTATAAAACGCCGGAATTAGGAGAAGACGCCACCCATTAAACTTTTAAAAAACAAAATGAATTACATTGAAAAAGTTTCGACCAACCAACCAATTTAGTAAAATAAGCAACCAAAAACAACAAGATATTTACCAAGGCCTACTGGACGTGAAGAAGCTATTTCAAGACAAGATCCAGAAAAAAAGAAGTAATCAGTATAAGGTTTTATAAACAATAATATTCATATAAATTACACTTTATTTTGACTATTTAATAAAAAAATAGGCTAATAGAAATTAATCACCCTTAGGCTAACTAAATTAAAATTTAACTTTTCAAAATTGACTCTCCATTTAACCGTTTACATCCCGGCAAGCTGGCCTGAGCAACCGGGCGGGTCCACAGGTGGCGGATAGTGGGACGGCCTACAGAAATGTAGGTTACCTGTGAATAACGATTCCGGAAGGTTTCTGAATATGCAGGCCTGGACCAAGGCTATGGTTCAAAGGTGAGGAATTATCCCTCCTCGTCAGTCAACCGGTTGGGCTTGGTAGAAATAACCGAGTGCTCTGACCGGGGAGACTGGGGTAGTTGGGAATTAAGTCCTCACAATGCTACTCTCACCTCCCGGGTGAACTAAGGGCAATGCGACAGTGAAGTAGGGGCGGGAAACTGCCCAAACGACACAGTTGTAAAAAAGAGAGTAAAGCAGGCTGTTCATCTGAGCAGTTAATAATGTCCTGGACTTGGGGTGTGCTTCAAGGTCAGTGACTGAATACCCAATCCAAGGTGGAAGGCATCGTGCCGAAGGATGAATGGCTGCAGGGTATAAAATGCAGTCCCAAACGATCCCCTTGAGGAACCAGACAAAACCTCATTGTATGTTGTCTTGCCAGGGCAATGGGGGCTCTGCTCTGGTCGACCTTTATTTCCCCCATACTCGTGTTTATGGACCAGAAAAATAATTTTGAGACTGGACAGACGGCGGGAGCCAATGAGTTGGCAAACCGTGGGTCTGTAGCAGAGATGCCAACGGCAACCATCACTGGGGGTGCGGGGGCGGCTGTCAAGCTGCCGACTGCAGAAACCGGTGAAGTGGCTGCAGAGTTGAGTACGCTCTCTTTACGGAGAAAGCGAATGAGTGGAGCGGCCAGAAGGCGGCTCCGAAAAGAACAGGCGAGAGCAGCGGGAGGGCCAACAACCCTGAAAAAACGGAGGGGAGGCCAAAACCGAGCTGAGTCTGTCAAAGTCCAGGGCTTGGATGTTGTGAGGAGGGAGGTGCAACAGGGAAGAAAGCAACCGAGAGCGCCAAACCCCAGCACATCAAAAAGGCCTAGGAGTGAGACATCCAACTCCTCTCCAGTGAAGGGAGGAATAAAGAAGGTGAAACTGGGACAAGGGGGGGACGCTGGAGTGTCTTCGGGCACATACGGCGATACCCTCAGGCAAAAACTAGCAATTGTCCCAGTTAGTTACCCTGAGAGACAACTCTCGGAAGAGATGGCGTTGGAGCTGGAGGAGCTGTTCTTCTCGGAACTGCTGTCCGCTGAGGCGGAGAGTGGGGATAGAGGATTTAGGACAGCATACTTAGAGAGGGGAGCTCTAAATGTCGTATGCTCCTCACGGGAGAGCCTGGAGTGGGTCCTTCGGGTCCTGCCAAGCTTCACCCTGAGCGAGGGGGTAAAGTTGAGGGCAGGGCCACCCAAGGAGATCTTTTGCGTCGCAAAGGTGTCAATGTGGGTGCCCAAACCCTACAATGACAAGGAGCCGGAAGAGATTCTGAAGGTGGTCAAAACCCAGAACCCTGGGGTTGTTCAGGATACTTGGAAGGTGATTGCCAGGAAAAGGGAGGATGCAGGTCTTACCCTGATCTTGTATATAGGAGAGGGCTCCCTCAGGGCACTGCGGAACAACAACCTGAGGGTGAACGCGGGGCTGAGACAGGCCACGTTCAAGGTGCTCTCTAGTCCTGGGGCTGCTCTGCGAACCCAGGCAACTGCAGAGTAAGCAGGAAACATGATCAAGATCCTCCAAGTGAACCTACAGCATAGCAGGGCGGCCAGTGCTGTCGTGTGTAGGATGCTGGACAGGGGAGAGGTGGACTTGGTGCTCATCCAGGAACCATGGATTTCTGGAGGAAAAATATGCGGGCTGGCGACATCTGGAGGTAAGTTGGTGTATGATAAGGACTCCGGTGTTCCCAGGACGTGTATCCTGGTTAGGAGGGGGTTGTGTGCTTTTGTACTAACGAACTTCTGTTGCAGGGATTTGTTAGCAGTGACAGTGGAGCTGCGGGCGGAGGGGGGGATGAAGAGGCTGAACCTGGCCACGGCATATCTCCCCTTTGACTGCGCGGGGGCTCTACCAACACAAGAGCTGAGGAGCCTGGTCGAGCACTGCGGGGCTGTGGATGAGGAGCTGCTGGTGGGGATGGATGCTAACTCCCATCACACTTCGTGGGGTAGTACAGGTACAAACACTAGAGGTGAGGAACTTTTAGCTTATCTTACCTCTAAGAATTTACTAGTCTTAAATCAGGGGGAAGAGCCGACGTTTGTCACTAGGGCCAGACAGGAGGTCCTGGACATTACGGTGGCATCGAACCAGATGGCTAGGTATGTACTAAATTGGCATGTGTCGGATGAACCATCTTCTTCTGATCACAGACATATTAGGTATGATATCTCTCTAAATTCAGCCATGCTTCGCCCAACCAGGGATCCAAGAAGAACAGACTGGGACTCCTACAGGAAGGACCTGGGTGTTCGGATTGAGGAGGCTGGATTGGAGTATGGTGGGAGGAGAGAGCTAGAAGACTCTGCCACATTGGTTGGCGAGGCTATAATAGAATCCTTTACCGATAACTGCCCTCTCAGTGAGGGGAGGAAAGTAGGGGATCCGTCATGGTGGAACAAGAAGCTAGCCAAACTTCGGAAGACCACCAGGAGACTCTTTAATAGAGCAAAAAAGAACGGGGAGTGGGACCTGTATAGGAAAACACTAACCGAATACAACAGGGCAATTAGAGAAGCGCGCAGGAAGTCCTGGAAGGAGTTTTGTCATGAGATTGACGAAACTCGGGAAGGGGCACGACTGTATAAAGTGCTCTCTAAGGACCCAGTTAACCCGGTGGGGATGCTAAGAACCCCACTGGGAAATATAACAAAAACGGCAGGTGAAACTGTGGAAGAATTAATCAGGACACATTTCCCTTCCAGTACCCTGAGGAAACTTGGGGGAGCAGACACTGAACCGGTTACCAAACTCTCCACAAGACGTGGTAAGAGGGAGGACTGGGAAGTGGCAAGGAGGATAGTAACTCCACAAAGGGTAAGATGGGCTGTTGGCACTTTTAAACCCTACAAATCTCCAGGTCCAGATGGGATCTATCCTGTGCTGCTGCAGCAGGGAATGGATATGCTGGTGCTGGTACTTACTAAATTATACAGGCTAAGCATTGCTCTAGGGCATGTGCCGGCAGCCTGGAAATCTAGTAAGGTGGTCTTTATACCTAAGCCCACCGGTAACCAATCGGAAGGGAAAGGATACAGACCTATCACACTCATGTCCTTTGTTCTCAAGGGACTTGAAAAACTGGTTGATAGGCATATTAGGGGGGGTGCTTTGGCTATCAAACCACTGCATTGGAACCAGTATGCTTACCAACCGGGGAAATCTTGCGAGGGAGCTCTCCATCAAGTGGTTGGTAGGATCGAGCAAATGATCGCTAAGAAAGGTTGTGCCATAGGTGCCTTCCTCGACATTGAAGGGGCTTTCAATAACCCCTCAGTGGAGACGATGGAAAGTGGTGCAAGACGTCATGGAGTGGATGCGACCACTTGTGGTTGGATAAGTTCCATGTTAACAAACAGAAGCATTTCTGTAGAGGTGGCAGGGGAGGTCAGAAGGGCGGAGACAAATCGGGGCTGTGCACAGGGGGGGGGGGGTTCTCTCTCCTCTGTTGTGGTGCCTAGTGGTTGACAACCTTATTGAACTCCTGAATGAACAGGGGTACTTCTGTCTAGGATATGCGGACGACATAGTTGTCCTGATCCTGGGCAGATTCCCTGATACAGTCCTTGAGGTAATCAGAAATCCTCTACGACTGATTGAAGAGTGGTGTAAAAAGGAGAACCTTAGGGTAAATCCAAATAAGACTGCTCTCATTAACTTCACCAGACAGCGAAAAGATCTGACGACCAGGATGCCCCGCTTGTTTGGTGAATACCTTGAGTTTGTGGGGGAGGTGAAGTACCTGGGAGTTATTCTGGACAGGAAACTCACCTGGAATCCACATCTTGAGAGGACAGTTAACAGGGCCAAAAGGGCACTGATGACTGTGAGAAGAATGGTGGGTAAGAAATGGGGACTGAAGCCATCAATGATGCACTGGATGTATCTGAGGGTGATAAGACCTATGATTACCTATGGAGCTCTGGTGTGGTGGACAAAGGCCAACCAGGCACAGACAAGAGCTAAACTGAGCTCTATCTAGAGATTGGCCTGTCTGTGCACACTGGGAGCGATGTCAACTACACCAGGTGCAGCAATGGAAGTAATGCTTAACCTCCCTCCCCTTGAGCTTGTCCTTAGGGGAGAGGCGAGGCTAGCGGCATGGAGATTGCGCAACTCGAGCAACTGGGCTAACCTCCCAGATGTCTCGGGACATATGAGTATCGAGTGCGTGGTCAAAGAACCCGTCTTGGAAATGGGCAGCGACCACATTACTCGAATGTTTGCACCTGACCAGGTCCACCAAACTATGATGGAATGGTCAGGGACATTAACATCGGGAGCTCAGATCTGGTACACAGATGGCTCCAAGATGGACTTCGGCACTGGAGCGGGGGTGTATTGTAAAAAACCAAGGGTAGAACTAGTTTTTTCCTTGGGGAGGCATACCTCTGTCTTTCAGGCCGAAGTATATGCTATAAATGCCTGTCTGGGAGAGATAGCGAGAAGGGAAACACATGGGGCCCGGATTGCTATTTTCTCCGACAGTCAGGCAGCAATTAAGGCACTAAACGGACACGTGGTCACCTCGGCCATAGTCAGGGATTGCCTAATTAACCTACAAGCTCTGGCAAGGCACAATCAAGTCAAGATTGGTTGGGTGCCAGGGCATAGGGGAATACTTGGAAATGAAGCCGCAGATGCGCTGGCCAGGGAGGGGTCCTCGACTCCCCTGATTGGACCGGAACCTGCGGTGGGTATTTCCAAATCCATGGTCAGGATGACAGTGCGAAGGTGGATGGCTGAAAGACACTGTGAGCACTGGATCAGGGCCGAAGGGATGAGACACAGTAAGCTAACCCTTAGGAGACCTTCCTTGGGGCTGCAGAAGAGTCTCATCTATCTGTCTAGGCAGGAATTAAGGATAGCCACAGGACTACTCACGGGACACTGTGGACTAAGGAAACATTTGCATAAAATGGGTATCTACAAGGATGAACCAGATTGTGCGGGCAGGAACAGGAGACTGCCACACACATTATTTACAGATGTGGAGTACTTGCTGAGAGGCGCTTCAACCTCTTTGGTGATGGAACGGCTTTGGTGGATGCTGAAGGTAAAACTCTAGTCAGGAAACTCCTAAACCTGGTAAGAGGGAAGGGGTTATTTGACTAGATCAAGGAGGTAAGTACAATATACCTTAACGTAGCAGTGCTTCGGGCAATTCAAACCCGCTCCCAAGTTAAAAAAAAAAAAAAAAAAAAAAAAAAAACCGTTTACATGAAATGGAGAGAAATTATATAATTGAGTAAAACATGTTCAATATGGCTTTATTTCTTAAACAAATAATATCAATTCTTATTGGTTATATTAAGAGCGTAATGATTAATGTGGTAATAATATGGTAAAATAAATAATAATTAGAATATAATTTGATATACAGGTTGGGAAGGGGTTATGTTTAATTTTAAAAACACAGTTGTTTCCTAAATTTAAATTGATTAAAAGATTTATAGGTGGCTAATTGGTTTTTGTTATAAATTCAAGAGTTGGTTCTCCTGGGAGGTTTATTCCTTGAACTACAGGTATTGGACCAGAGTTCAAATTCAAGAGATATACCATTATTTTCCTGGTGACAAGGAGTGGTTTAACATCATAAGGTAAGAGCAGGAAGGAGATGAGTTAAACCACTCAATATCTATGATAGTAGAAAACAGTGATGATAAGCTGTAGGAAAACTTTACTTTTCTGGTCGGAAAAGTCTGTAGGAAGTTGCAGGTTTTGTTTATAGCGATGTGTTAATAACCTATCATATAGTTAGCTAATGTAATTAAAAAAAAAAAAAACAATGTAGAGTGTTCTGTATCTAAATTAACTGAAATCAGAATGATTTACATTAAATCCCAAAATCGTAATGGAATTATCAAAATTCTTGAAACCAACCATTCCTGTATAAATTCCTGCTTTTCTCGATCGGTGGTCACCTTGTTTAGTAAAAAATACTACCACATATTTTTCTCAATTTAAATCCTGTGCAGTACACAATTTTTTTTTCTATAATAATTATGAGTTTAACATTTTTCAGAAATCTTCTCCAATTAATTACAATATCAAATGGTTTTTGAATTTAGTATATTATGAATATAAAAACATTTTTGTAATATTTTACCAAATTATATATTTGTAATATAAACAACAGTATGTTTCACAGCTAACACATTATAATAAAAGATAATAAAACATAAAAGGCATTATACCAAGAAAAAGCAGAGTTAATTTAAAAAATAAGTTTGGTTAAAATACCAAAATATCAGGCTTTTAAAATTTCTTCCAAATGGACTAAATTATTATTGTAAAAATTTTTATAGAATTACATTTGCATTGTTAAAACAAAAATTGACATAGCAAATGAGTAGTTTTTTGATGAACGAAGAAAGGACTATGCTGGCATCTCTCAAATATCTTTGACACATTAAAGTATATTTATTATTTTTTAGATATACAAGGCCATTTTTAAGCTCCTATACAATAGATATATTTTTAGCTGTGAGCTGCTTACAGTTGAAGATTTTCTATGGCTTATTTTATTACTGCCTTCTAGATCTAAGAAAATATTTCAATCTAGAGCTTGTTTTAAAATCTGCTATTAAAGGCAAGGATTTAAGTAAATTTTAGAATTTTCATGTTGTAGTTTTTTAATCATGAATAATAATGTAAATATGAAACATTATAAAAATATTACCAGTGAAGGGGTTTGATGTATTGTTTTCTACAGATTGAGTTAGTGTGTTAAATGTTGAAGGAGCCTTCCAAACACTTGTTACCCCATTATCTGCAACACAAATTACATTTAAGAGACTTAATAAATATTACATAGCAAACTAACAAAAAGTTTGAACACGTCTAAACAAAAGCAATAGCAACAGCTCACAAAATGTTTCAATAAAGGATTTGCAGAAAATGTTAACCATTGATCTAAATTATTGGATTCCCAGAGACCGAGTGGGTACAGATTAATCACAAATTTAGTCACAACTGAAATGTGCTGTATCACATAAATAATCGCAGTTATAAAAATCTAATTATTATACATTTTATACAGTTGTTTTTTTTATTCATTATTTTGAATTGTCTTTAGTTCATTATTTTTTTAATAGATTGTTATTTATAACCATATAACAAGAGACGTTTTCATTTCAACTGAAAAATTGATTCCTAGGATATGCTTCTATACTAGGACTAAATTAGTAAATATAATTATTATTTTTATTTAACCATTATTTTGACCATTTTTTCCTTTTTTCAACACTCAACGTTTCGAATTTCTTTCTAATATTCCTTTTCAAGAGCTTAGTTTTAATTAAACAATTATACAACAATTAAAGTTTGTTGATTTTTATTTTGTTTTATATAATGTTATGTATTTTATAAACCGTAAGTTATGTTGTATAATTGTTTAATTAAAACTGAGCTCTTGAAAAGGAATATTAGAAAGAAATTCGAAACGTTGAGTGTTGAAAAAAGGAAAAAATGGTCGGTGATTTGCCATTAGCCTATATAATATAAAAAGAAAATATGTTTTTATATATACTACATATATATATATATATATATATATATATATATATATATATATATATATATATATATATATATATATATATATATATATATATATTCTTGATATTTAACATTATCCATTATTTTTCCGTTGCACTGACTTTATGAAGTTAATATATTACTATGTGAGTAATTTTATCCACCATTAAGTGCAATAATTTTACCTTGAGTGATGAGGCACCTTTCGGTCGTTGACCATTGTCGAATCACTCAAGGTCAATGACCGAATCACTGATTCGACAATGGTCCCCCGAAAGGTGCCTCATCACTCAAGGTAAAATTATTGCACTTAATGGTGGATAAAATTACTCACATAGTAATATATTAACTTCATATATATATATATATATATATATATATATATATATATATATATAAAGAAATAAGTCAAAATACAAATACAAAAATTATAATTGAATTTACAATTCAGAGCTTTTCGTTGGCAAAAAGTACCAACATCATCAGGAATATTAAACAATTAAAATTAATATACTTATTGCGATATATAACATAAAAGGCTTGCGATAACTGTACCATCACCTCGCTTCTTTTATGTTAAGAAGTTTATAAAAATAATAATTCTGTATCCTAAACAGATTACAAATAAACAACAGAGTTTTGGATTGAAGAGGAGTTCAACAATGGGAACCAGAGATATAAGACAGGATTTAATAGGAAAGTACCCGTGGGTTACGAGGACATTACAAAGGATCTCTGACTTTTACCCAAGTTAATGAAAGGATATTAAAGTATACATTACTCTTAATTATTAATGTCGGGTTGTAAATATTATTCTAGAGATGTAAATATATTTTATTTCTTTTATTTGATAATATTTTTCACAACTTTTTTTCAATATTCTTTCAAATGTAACCTTTTATACAGTTTTGTTGATAGACAAGCATTAAGAAAATTGTGCACAGTGCTAATATGTACATCACAGCCATTTTCCACTGCAAAAGTTCTGAGTCTCATAAACAGGTATTTGGAACAAGTTAACAAAATAGTCAATTAATACTTTTACAGTTCTAGTATCCATTGCATGTCTTGTCTTTAGCAGTAAATGTGTTAATCTATCAAATCAAGTTGTAGAAAACAATTATATAAAAAAGCATTATGTATGAGAAAGAAACTAGTTTAATAAATAAAAGTACTAAGATAGGGCAATATCAGGAATTAGATTACTAAATTAAATTTAGTATTTATATCTTACAAACATTTATATAGTTAATTATACACATTTGGAGGTGCAGATGACTGTCAGGTGACTCAATGAGGTTATAGCTATCCCAACCGCCAGGAGACTCCCAGCATATGCCTCCTAATCCTAATGATAACCATGGATAAATAAGCGTGACTTTATGTTCTGTATCCAAATTAATGTGAATTAATAATCAGAATTTTACAATTAGCAATACGATTCCCAAACTGTAACAAAATTATAAAAATGTCCATATAATCTTTGGATTTTTCCAGACGCTATCAATTCTCGTATAAATTCCAAAATTCCTATTTTTCCTATTCAGTGACCACACTGTACTATATTTTGT
The DNA here is from genome assembly GCA_036971475.1 of Prosapia bicincta. Taxonomy (NCBI): domain Eukaryota; kingdom Metazoa; phylum Arthropoda; class Insecta; order Hemiptera; family Cercopidae; genus Prosapia; species Prosapia bicincta. Next base: position 49,735,631 of record JBAIZL010000001.1, on the reverse strand, counting down.
AATATTTTTGTCCAAAACTTGGTGTCGTATATCCTGAAGAAATACTGATTATCTAGGCAGTGCTTGGCTATGGCCGAGATCCATAGTCTATTATGCCTAAAATGAACGAAATGCTTCTTACTTATAGTTTTGACATTTTTCATGTTTGGATTATATACAAGGGCCGGCAGGAATCGGGAGATTTTGAAATAACTATAAAAATCAATGAATTTGTTAACAACATATTTATTCATATCAACATAATCTACATATGAAAGTATTATTATTTTATTTTCAACATGTTTCAATTCTTTAATATCATGTTAGCAAGGTGACGTCCTCCTCTCGCCAGACATTTGTCAAGGCACCGACGGAAACTGTCCATGATGTTCCATAACATTTGTTCTGGTATTTCTGCAATCTCCCGGCAAATGTTTTCTTTCATTTGATCCAAAGTCATCGGCCGTTGCTCAAAGACTTTACCTTTGAGGTAGCCCCACAAAAAGAAAACGCAGGCCGAGAAATCTGGCGAATGTGGAGGCCGTGGAATCGTTCAATTTCGAAAGATCAAACAATTCAGAAAAACGTCGTTAACCCCTTAACGGTCGATTTAAATTTCACTTTAACAACCCAAAAGTGCTTATTTTTTTATTACTTAATTTTATTTGTTATAATATTACACAACTATTAAACATAAAATCAAAATTAAAAAAAATTATTTTTATGGAAGAAAGTGAAATTTACTTACATTTTGACATTTTTTACAGAATTTCAGTTCCACATATCCATATATTCACTAATACCAGAAAAAAAGAAAAAAACACTAGGCTAAAACTGTACATCACAAGTCTACAATTTTACACATTTTAGAAGTATTTCTGTGTGTGGAATATTTTAAAGCATGGTGAAACGCAAAGTGCCACGTCACACTCATTACACTGATAACGTGACTCACGCCGTATGTTATGCTTGGAACACACAGCACACCTCCTCATGGCATTTTTTCTTTTTTCTGTGGAAGGTACAAAATCAGGAAAATGCCTTTGCAGTAAACGTAGTGGATCATCTTCAGCGGAGGGTCTTCCTTTCTTTGGTTTATTTGATTCGTCCAGATGCTTTGAGACAATTTGCTCTACAAGATTTTCTCTAAATTGGAGAGAAGTCATTGAACCCCCGGATTCTTGGTGTAATACATGTGCATTGAAAATGCACATATTTACCAAATGCCGAAACTCCTTTTTGTACCATATTTTCTGCCGTTTACGTTCCATAGGATAGGCAGACAACATCTGGTCGACCCTGTCGACGCCGCCCATATTTTTGTTATAGTCATGAACTATTTCAGGTATTACAACTTCTTTTCCTCTTCTTATAACCGGAACATAGCTAATTTCATGTCTAGTTGATAAAAGGTGAACGTACCTTTTGTCAGCCCACTTGACATAGATCATCCTCCCTTCTTTTTCAACAACAGCAAGTGACTCATTTTTTGATAATTTTTGTTTTACAGCATCTTTTGGCAAACCTTTTCTATTGCTTCGGACAGTTCCAACAACATCGGTTTTTTTACTAGTTAGAACAAGTGCTAGTTCTGGACTGGTATAAAAATTGTCTGTATACACACAGTAACCTTGATTAAGTAAACCTTCCATTACTTTCAGAACTACATTGACTGTATGAGGATGTTGCGTATTTTGGGCTATTTCAGTTTCCTTTCCGGTGTAAACTATTACCTTCCAAATATAACCTGTTTTAGCCTCAGATAGTATATACGATTTAATTCCAAATCGTGCTCTTTTGATTTTTATGTACTGTAAGAAACTCAACAGCCCTTTCCACAAGAGTAGGCTTTCATCTACTGAGACATTGCGACTAGGAACATAAACTTCGCTAAACTTTTTTGTAATGTAATCAAAAACTGGCTTTATTTTCGACATTTTTTTATTTTCCATGACTGGGGTAGTGTTGTCTACAAAGTGTAAGAAACAGTTCAAAAGTTTTAGTCTATTATGAGGGATGAGGTTTGTAAAACCAGGGGTAGAAAACAATTTTTTGTTTGTATAATATTTGCCTACTTCAGGTTTCCAAATAAGACCTAGCAGCACATACACAGCCAATAAAATAAATATTTCGTCGGTGTTTGTTTCTTTCCAAGCATGAAATCTAGAAAAGCGTAGAAGAGGACGATTGGCTAAAAACTGTTCTGCATATTTATTAGTTTGTTGCACAATTATATCAACCAACTCATCTGTGATAAATAACTTGAATAGTTCATATGGATCATTATGATTTTGTATCGTTACCTTTATTCCTGGATCTCCAATGAAAACTTTTTCAGTTAATTTTTTTCTAGCAGAGTGGTAGTTTTCCCAAACAAGGTTATTTAGATTTGGAAGGACAGCAGCTGCATTTACTGGGTTTTGATTTTGCACCTGAGGGCCTAATACTAGAGGAGCATTGTCTTCTATCTCAATTTCCTCCCCTAAATCATCTATTTCATCTTCTGAATCACTATCAGAAGCACTTTCTAACAACAATTCATGCAATTGTCTGTCTCTCAAAAATTCATCCATTTTATAGAATGTATGAATACCTTTATAACCTATAAATAACCTAAAGCCAAAGTTCAAGAAATATCTCTCTTTGAAAAGTAAACAGAAATATCAATATTACTATAAATAACTTCAAACACTAACTACACTATACATAAAATAATTAAATTGCATAAATAACACTATGAAACAATATGGCGAACGAATAGACAAGCACAAATGCACAGCAGGTTGACCGTTGGCAACTGACAATTCTAACGTCTTGAATCGAAAAAAACATTGTTAAAAATAGTACCATATTACAAAATATTTGCTTGAAGATATATGCACACGGTCTAGCGGCATTCGGATGAACTTTGTCGAGCAAACGCGGCATAAACGGAATAAATACGATCAAGCCATTGACGCGACGTGTATACGCAGCAGCGGCCGTTTTTCAGCATTCAGCTTGTGTCGCGTATAGTCGTCACAAACCAGTAAGGGGTTAAGAAGATGCATTCTGACTCTGGGTGTATGGCTTGTTGCACTGTCTTTTTAGAATAATGTGTTGTCATGGGTTTCCTCAGGTTGTACTGGGGTAGCTGAGGGAAGAAAAATGTGTGCAACATTTCTGAATACCGCTCAGCATTCACAGTTTCTTCATGTTCATTTTTAAAAAAAATATGGTCTGATAATGTCTGACGAAGATATGGCACACCAAACCGTAACCCCTTAGTTGAATAAAGAGGTTGTTGATGGAGCTGACAAGGATTGATGTTGCCCCAAAAAAGAGAATTTTGTTTCTTGACATACCAAGACAGGTGGAAGTGGGGCCTTGTCAATCATACAAAAAGTGTGCCCGATGTCTACATTTTGATGCCAGGCGAGAAAACTGACCTTAAGAATGTGATTTTTAAGAATTGAACAATGTTGTCGATAAAATAATAATGTTTTTGTATGTAGATTATGTTGATATAAATAAATTTTTTGTTAACAACTTCATCGATTTTTACAGTTATTTCAAAATTGTCCGATTCGCTGCCGAACCCTATATCTCTTTGGCAATTCTCACATCCAATGCAATAAACAACAGATTTATATTTGCTGGCTGTTGAATTTTTAGGATAACCTAATATCTTGCTAAAATATCTTTCTGATGTTGTAGATACTCTTATCCCTCTTTATTTCATAAAATACCTTTTCATTGTTTTGTATTGTGTAGGGTTATAAGCTATATTTACCCACAATTTATTGGATATATTTCTAATTAAGGTCAAGCTTGCTCTTTTGTTTCTCTTGAACATCAAATTTTTAATGATTTTCTGTATGACATCTCTTCAAAAGTAATTGAATTCTGATATTTTATATATTTAATTTTGTTCTTTCAAAAACTACTTTAAAATAAATTCAGGTGAATTAATATATAGACTATAAAAAAAATAACAGGATAGTTAAGCACACGAAGACTAGTTAATTTGCAGAATGTGAAAGATTCTTATGCTTATGATACAAGCCCATCCAAATGCTTTTACAGCAGTTAGCAAGAACATTATGAATACACATTATCTTCATTGTCTCCAAGAAATTAGCTTAAAAAACTAGAGTATTTTCTAGGTTTTGTCTACATATTTGCCAGTGAAAGGAAGAAGACAGAGTTTACTAAATTAATTTAATTACCTAATTGATATAACATCCTAAATAATTTTTGGCAATAATTCAGCATGTTGTATAAATATTTGTTTCATTTTAACGTAAAATTGTCCTTATTTAGTTTGATTAAAACTTTTAATAAAATACCTTTCCAACTTTAAAAAATACTCATGTAGTGAAAATGTCTTGGGTGAATTTTAATAAGTAGCTTTGCATTTTTATATTTTTTGAATTCAATTCTGTTGAAAACGTAAAGCCAAGTAATGTTTTTATTTTGCAAATAGGCCAAGTGAGTTTAAGCGATTCCCAAGGTATTTTAAATATGTAAAGGTATTTCATAAAATCAAATCAGTAAATATACAAAAATAACCAGTATGCATCTTGAACCAACGGTGTCTAATAATATGTTGAAGACATGAACTTTATTTTAAAATTTACATTAATAATGATAGGATTGGTTTAAATTTCAATAATTTATTATATTCAAATTAAATCTTTTTCTTAAAAAATACAAAATGAGAATATTAATGTAACCTGTCTTATTCCAGAACAATTTATACAGACAGCGAGACAGCCTCAGTCAAATCGTTGGATACAATTGTTTATAAGCAATTGAACCAGTAAGTCTTTTGTAAACAACAATTTATGTGTGAACAAATCTTATATAAATACACCTGGAAACGGGGGGGTACACTGGTAAACCACCAGCAAAGAAATCATAATAGCACATTGTATATGGAATGTTCAAAAAATTCCCAAAACTTCGTCTTTATACAATTTATTTCACCATTCACACACTAATGAAACACTCCTGGAAGTGATTTTACAGAATTTATTCTTCTGCTTCAGTAAAATGTTGTCCCTTTAATTTTTAGCTATGTAAATGAGTAAAAATCCACAAGTGATAGATTGAGGAAATGATCACAAAGTGTTCCAGAATGGAAACAATATGACCAGCAATTTACAGCCTGCCACTAGTAAACCAAATAATTGCTCTAAACCTTGTAACCATATTGCCTCAATATGGGTTATACTCACTCCAATCGGGACCTGGTGGTTGTGTTTCTCCTGTCTGCTGTTGCTGTTGAGATTTCATCAAACTATCTAGATCTTTAAGTGCAGCATACCTATCTTCTCCAGGTACTGACCCTGTTTCTCCAATACCAGCAAAACCTATGGAGATATTACGTAATCTGTTAATGACTAATTATTTTAACAAAATTTTCAATTTAGTATAGTTTGTTGTTTTTGTAAAACTTCATTACAAAAAAATATTTAATTGCTACTAATTCTACCATGAAGCAACAGTAGTTTGACCATTTTTGCATTCAATTCTACATTTATTCATTAATATTTTTAATTTTCTTTAAAAATATAAGCCATTACAAAAATTTGGTTTTTCAAAATTTCAATACAAAACTAACTACTGCGGGGTGTTGATTATTTGAACATGGAAGATATGCTGAAAGAAATTAATATTTGTACAGCAGAGCTCATGATGTAGGGTAGAGGAGGGGGTGTGCGTGACTGTTTTTTAATGGAAATAATTTTTTTCCACATTTTATTTCTTATTCATTTGGAATGGCAGTACAACTAAACATAAATAATGAATGTAGTATGTGTACTGTATCAGGAGTACAGAATATGTCCGATACGGCGATCTAAGATCGGGGGCAATCTAAGAGAAATCTTGGGTTTCTGGAAAAATATAGATTATGCAATTTTGTTTCCTTATTGATGAAAATTTATAAACAGTTTCTGAATAAAAGAAAATTTAAAAGGTACCAAAACTCATTTAACAAATGGACCGATAGGTTAAAATTCTCATCTAGTTGTCTGTTATTATTTTCTTGCAACAACACTTGTAGTGTATTGTGTTCTCGATTCAGCAGCGCAGAGCAGCTCAACTCCACACGAACACAAGATTACACCCAACATGGCTAAAACTATCGGTCTCCTCATATTTGCCGATGTATAGCGGGTGTTTTGTATTATAATAAAATAAGAGATTTAGTGCATACTAATCATATTAGTTTTTATTTGTTTGTTTAATAGTGATAATTGAAACTATATGATGTGAATTTTTTTTTACAAGAATTTGTAAAGTTTAAGTAAGTGTTTTGTTTTCTCTTCCCTCCAGGCATCATTTGACACAGTTTTGCGTGTTTTGTTTATTGTGATTGGCAGGGATAAACTAGCCTCAAATATATCAACTAAACATGAGGGGGGGAACGACCTAGGCAAAAAAATCGAACCAGCATATTGGGATTTTTTGTTCCTAAAGGTACTGATTTTTCTTCTTGTTCCCACATGCTCGATTTTAGCGAAAAACGTATATCAAGCAACACAGAATCATCAGGGATACGAACAAAATTATAAATACTCTCGCTAACGCCCCAAAAATTAAACATTTTGAAAAAACAAATCCCCCTCAATACACGTAAAATGTTACTAATTTAACGTGTCAGCCTTATTTTTCTGATGTAATAACTCGCCAAGTGCCTAGAAATGTAATTAAATTTGCTGTCGACTCCCAAAAATTTTTGATGTTTTGACTATGTACTAAAATTTACAAACAATCAAACCAAGCCGCCAAAGAAAGAAATCAAGCATTCTGAAACTGTTTCTTGCAAATCCACTCCAGGAATAGAGGAATTTGAAGCAAAAGTCAAACTTATTAGAATTAGCAGATCAGTAACACAAATATGTAATCTGATCCTTTGCTTTATTGGAGAATCAGGAATGATCAAGTATGTTCTGTGTATTACAAATTCAAAAATTTTAAAGGAGATTTTAAATGATCATCTGAAATTTAGTCCTCATAAATGATGTAACTTTAGAACATTAGAAATTAAAGAAAAGAAATCAACGAAGAACATGAGAAAATTTTAGGAATGCTTTGAAAAGGTAGCACAGCTTACATGAAAGAAGGTAAAGGGGGCAAGTTTTTTAAAAAGCTGTTGAGTCTAAATTATTTAAATAAAGATATTGGCCAAACTCAGCCATTCCAGGGAATTTTATAGAGAATTCAGAAAAAACATATTTTCTAGAATGAAGTAAAAAATTATAGATTTTTCAAGTTAGACAAATCCTGCAACAAATCAACTACCTTTAATTTTGATTACAGCAGATAAAATAACAAAACTAAACAGGACTTTCCAAATTACTTCTCTGATTACTTTAGTTGATGGTGTTCAGACATATCTCCCTTCTCACAACTACGATGCCCTTTAAAAAAAATAATAAAATCTGCACTTGACAATTTTAATGTAAATTTAGAATCACAACTAAATGAAATGCTTTTTGATGGGCAATATTTTGTCATTTCAGTTGCATAAATTATCACTACATTGGTAATAATATAGAATTTACCTACGCTTGTAAGCCTTTCTATATGTTCCATAACTTTCGGGGTAGTTTGAAATGCCCATTAATGGGATTGGGGGAAATATTGATAACAAAATTTTCTGTACCCCTGTACTGTATATGTAAATTTCAAAGTTAATGTATATGTTTAAACTGTACTATAGGCCTAACATTATTGACTATGTAATTATAAAGCAGATTCTGTTTGTTTTTTTTTAAATTTATGTATTACGCCTTTAATATCAATTTTATTTATAATACATTAGTATAATAGGCCTACTCTTTACCTAATAATTAATTGGTTCTTGTATTTCGCTAATAGGACATAAATTACTGTAGATACAGTTCAATAGTACACTCTAAATGTCTTCTAAAAGGTAAACTGTTGTATTACGAGGGGTATTCTTAAAGTAAGGGCCGTTTGAAAATAAAATAAAAACAAAAAGAAATTTGCAAAAACTAATTTTATTTTTGGAATCTACATACTTTTATCTATTTTTCTACATAGTTTCCAAGTTTTTGTAAACACTTATCATATCGCACAACTAAATTTTGGAAACCTTCTTCATAAAAACTTGCCGCCTGCTGTGATAACCAAGAATTCACGGCAGTTTTCAATTCGTCGTCATCGTCATAACGGCTGCCGCCCAAGTGATGTTTCAAATGATGGAAGAGATGAAAGTCGATCGGCGCAAGGTCAGGGCTGTAGGGTGGGTGGTCCAAAACTTCCCAGCCAAAAGAGTCCAATGCAGCTCGGGTCTGAGTGGCAGTGTGAGGCCTTGCATTATTGTGCAGAAACAAAATTCCTTTTGTGAGCATGCCATGTCTCTTGTTTTGAATTGCTCTGCGCAGCTTCCTCAGAGTTTAGCAGTAGGCGTCTGCATTTATTGTCGTTCCTCGTTCCATAAAGTCGACCAGCAAAACACCATGCCTATCTCAAAACACGGACGCCATGATCTTGCGCTGTGACAAAGTCTGTTTGGCTTTGACCTTTACGGGAGATTGCGTGTGTCTCCATTCCATGCTTTGTTGTTTCGATTCGGGAGTGAAATGCGAAACCCACGTTTCGTCTCCAGTTACGATCCGACTCAGCATGTCGTCACCATTTTCGTCATAACGTGTCAGAAAATTCAAGGAACTCTCGAGTCTTTTGTGTTTGTCCTCCTCCGTCAAGAGTTTAGGGACCCAACGCGAGCACAGTTTCTTAAAGTTTAATTTTGTATGAACAATTTTGTAAATTGGCGGGCGGGCGATTCGATAACCTTGAACATTTTGCAAGCACAGAACACAACACACAAGTTAGCTACACAGCTGTAACTGAGCGTAGTTGTTGCCAAGGCATGCCGGGACACGACGCAAGCGCTCGTTGCAGCGTGCATGCGAACTATGAGGAAATATAAACAAACGGCCCTTACTTTAGAAATACGCTTACTATATAATATATATATTTGAATGTCTTAACATTTTGATTACTTGAAAACCCTCCAGTCTCAATTTGTAATCAACTATCTATTGTAGTATATATTAAATTTAAGTGTAGAATATAGTTATTCTTAGAAAACAATTCAATATATTGTAAAGAGCCTTGTAAGGTGGTCTGGATTAAAATGATATTTTTTTAGCTTGTGACAACAATTTGTACAAATCAACTTCATTACCTAAAAACTGAGTTAAAACTAATCACACACACACTCCAAATTTCATTAGCATTTAATGGAAAGGGGGAAAATAAAAGTGTAAATAAAGAATATTTAAACAACTTTAAATTACACAATTGACAGACACGTATTTACAGTATAATTTTTATAGAATAATTCAACACGATTTGACTCCTGAAAATCCCAAATACGTCATAGTAATTGTCAAAACACTCCAATCTTTTCCATTACATGTGTTAAAATTATACCATTGTCATTTAAAATCACAACTTATTAGAGCACATCTAAATATACAGACATCTTCATGCAACAAAATAATTTATAACATACACTGTATATACTTGATATTTTATAAAGCAATTAAAATATTAAATATTAAAACTATGAATAAGTAAAAGTTACTTATAAAATTAAAATGCACAACTTTTTTAACACACAAAAATTACAAATAAACAAATATTAATAAAGCCATTATCATTTCTAAAATCCAAAGTTTTTAAAGATCTATTTAGCTTTAAAATTAGTTACTTTCATGTAACTAACAGAACTAACATATTTTTATAAATATGGTTAACTAAGCTTGAGGTAAAAAAAGTTATTAGTCTTAATGTACATGGCACAGCTAAACTAATTAAGCAATTACTAACCCAAAATAGACAAACAACTCAAAATTAATAAAATGAGTATTTAACAAACAAAAATGTTTCATTTGTATAACTCACTCCATCTATTAGTAGGAACACGATTTGATTTTGATGACATTGCTCGCATTGGAACATTCATAATAGGAAATAACATTTGCGGAAGCGAGGTGGAAGGCTGGCACGTATTACTAAAATTGTTCACTTCAGCTAATTCCAGAAAGCATAGAGAAATAAAAAAAATTATTAATCAATAATACTACTTATATAATTATAAACAAAAATACTGTTTCATGACAAAATTTAAACTAAAATAGCCATTATTTAAAGGTCATTATTAAACAGCTTTTTTATATATTTCCATTTAAATAATGCCTACATTAACTTTTTAAGTCCCTTCTATAACTCAAAAAAATCTTTATATATGAGGGTTGTCTAAAAATTAAAGATTTATGTAGTTGAAAACCTAAAAATGTTTCCTCAATGTATTCAGAATGTTTTGTTTTTCACCAGATTAGATATCAGTATGAAATAGGGCTACAGTATATTATGTACTCTGTATATTATTATGAGTAATCCTAATCTTATTAGAAAAATATTGTATAATATGGTAATACATGAGTGTACTTACTAATGTAATTCATTTTCAAGAAGCATAATTCAAACCTACAATACTGAACTTTAATCGCAGGACACTCATTACATTATTTATTAACTTACTTTATTAATTTAGATGCAGTACACACTAAACATAAAACTGTACTATACACTACATAAAGTTGTAACCAGAAAAAACACATTAAATAAAACACAAATTAATAAAAAGAAGTGAGTTAATTTTTTGTTGCACTTTGCATTTAAATGAAACCATTTTGTGTTAAAATCTGATCCCGATTTTTTAGTATAGTCGACAGCGAACCCTGAGGTATATCGAATTTTTTTGAAACATAGCTTCTTTACATCTTTATCAACCTGTTTTATGATGTTCACTTTTTCTTCAACACTTCTTTTTGATATATTTTCAGAGTTCGACAAAATCACGGCATGAATAAAATAAAGTAACTGAACTAGCAAGGTTATTGTGAGGAAGAAGTCCCTTAGCAATGGTGGGAAAAGAAAAAAATTTGTAACGAATTTTTTGTACCCGGCTTTTACAAACATGTAACTAAATAGAGGCAGGAAGTAAACCACAGTACACTACGGCATCCGATGTTAAATGAATCATATTGCCTACTACCTGGCAACCTCTTGATTTCACTGCCCTTCCTGCTAAAAACGAACAATTTCCTGGAAATACCTTTGTCAGCTCCGGATACAGTTCAACTTTTTTTTTTCAGTTGGAGAAAATATTTTGTTATTGAGAGGTCTGAAATTGGTAATGTAGAGGCATATTACAATGCTAATTTCTAAAATGTCAAGGGATGTCATAAAAAATACGTTACTTACAGGATTTCGTAATTTGGAAGTTTGTTATAAAGAAGTTTGACTGTATATATATTTTGGTATATGAAATGTTCTCAACGACTTACACAATAACAAACAAATGATTCAACGTTTTCTGGCATGTACTAACCTCACAATGAACCAATGAATTGAGAATGAGACCGTGGCTTACATGAACGCCTACCGTCGTGGGCGCCAGTAGAGGTCGTGCATTACACAGGTGTTCTTGCACACCATCCACACTCAATGTGTTAATTATAGTAATATTTGTTAATATTTACTTATTTTCTCATATTAACCAAACTTTACCTTACATTTACTGATAATTTCTTTACTAAAAACTATCTATTAATCTTTTTTTTGTAAAATATTTGTTCATTGTAAAATACTGCACAAACTTTAAAACGTTCTGTAAATACGAGGGAAAACTTGTAGACTTTGGACACAACAGAACTTCTTAATTATTCAATTGCCTATTCATTGTAAACTACCGCACAAACTTCGATCTGTAAATATGTGGGCAAACCTATAGACTTTAGCACAAAATAATGGTGACAATGTACTCTGTGTAGTATTTATTGTCCAAATAGTTGCAAATATTTAACCTAGAAGACAGCACAATACACAGGAAAACAAATCGTAAATGTACAGCAATGGTAATCTGAGAGAAACTATAGAACATACATATACGGGAATGCTCCTGCCGGTCGTTGGATGATCTTACATACTGGTACGTGAATGCTAATAAAAAAAATACTACTTTTACATAGAAATAAAATTACAGTATATGAATATAATTAATTTAAATACTTACGGGCTGATGAGCTATTAAACACAGGATTGTTATCGAAGTTTGCAAATAACTGTTGTGTTGCAGGTGCAGAGGCAAATTGCGAGGTTGAACTAAAAGGATCACTAGGTGTTACATTTTCTAAATTGCTAAAATCTGCATTGAAAGAAGGCTCTGGTGTAAAAGCATTAATATTATTTACCTGGTAAATAAAATGTATATATTAGAAACTTTTAAGTATTTATTTCAGAATAAATATCAAATGAATGAAATGTACATTTTGAGTAAATTTAAGAAATACATTTAGGACATGTGTGATGTATAACAATACTAAAATGTATCTAACGTCTGTTAATTATTAAATTGTTTAGGTTAATGATGGATTTTCGAGAAGAACATCAAAACGTAGAAATTGTAAAAACAGGGTTTGTGATTTGTCATTAACTTAAAAAATACTAAAATAGTTATAGATTGTATTTTTTTTTAGGGAAAATAAATTTTTTTATGTACAACTTTTTATACTGAAAAGCAAACTGGGCTATATGTTAATGACGGTGTTTTTTAAATTATTCTTTAAATTACTCGTTTTAACGTGTAGAACATGAATATCAATTTTTTTTTTGCAAAAAATACGGAAAGTTAAATTTTTCACACTTTCAATGTTAGTCTGTTGTAGCATGTATAGTGTAAACAAGTCTTATTGATGTTGAAAGTTTTTTTATTTTAATTACTCGTTTTAATGTGTAAGACACAAATATTAACTTTTTTCTGCGGAAAATAAATAGTTAATTTTTTTGGACATTTTTAATGTTAGTCTGTAGTCTCATGAACCGGCTGCGCAGTAGCTACAGCGCACTGCACTATGTATGAAGTATCTGACCAGGATAGATTTGGTTATAATTTTAATCATCTTTACTATATCTATATATTAAAATAAACCTATGAAGTATCCAGTCAGGATAGATTTTGGTTATAATTTTCTGCATCGGCAATAAGTCTAAATATATACCAAAATTACAACCAAATCTATCCTGACTGGATACTTTGTAGGTATATTTTAATATAGGTATATAGTAATGTTGTATAATATTACAATCAAATCTAAATGTAGTGCAGTGCGCTGTAGCTACTGCACGCCCTGTTCATGCTACAGGCCTACATGCCAATACAAACTAACATTTAAAATGTGAAAAAAGTAACTTTCCGTATTTTCTGTGGAAAAAAATTGATGATAGTGTTCTACATATAAAAACAATTAAAAAACCAACGCCATTAAGACTATATTTTTACCCAAACTGGTTTTTGCAACAAATCTGAATACATATAATAGTAAATACATATCATAATAATTTAGCGATATTATATTGTTAGAAAAATGATAGAACAATACACATTTATAATACTCCCACTTTGAAATATTACAAAATTTTGTTTTAATCTTTTATTGGCGAAGAAACGTCTTTAAACTGATTTTTTCATAAAATAATTTGCTCTCAAATTAATAATCCAGCACAATTGGCTGGTTCTTGGGACTACACAGAAAACAACACATAGCAAAAAAAACAACATATCTTAACAAACCTCACACACTTTAAATCCAACACTCTATTCCATTACATAGTAAATAACCCGTTCAACCCAAACCTCCTCAACACTCATACATTATACGCCTGCAACCTTGAGTGATTGCCAGCAATAGGGAGTAGGTTTTGACAATGAAACGGTTTTTTTTCAAAATGCATCAACAAGTAAGTTCAAACGTTTTCACTCAGTTTATACAATAATTAGTGATACTTTTGTAATTGAAAAAAGTAGTGATCAGAATGTTTTGGGAGACACTTGAACACAAAATTATGTATTTCCTCAAGAGATGAATGTGAAATGTTTTTATACAGATCTGACAAAAGCGTTCTATATTATCATAAAAAATGCTAAAAAATTTATTAAAAATGAAGAGAAAGAAAAACAAATAATATATCAAATAGCCCAAAAAATTGATGTAATAAAAAACAATAGATAAATTAGAATTTTAAATATGCACTAAATTAAAACAACCTAAACATGAGCCACAAACAACAAAATGGGCCACATTCATATACACAAGATAAAACGTAAATGGAATAACTAAAATAATAAAGAATAACAATATTAACTTTACACAAAAAATACAAGCATATGTACTTACACTTTAATGTACTTAAACAAAAAACCTACTTAGTTTATTTACGAGTCGACTTTCGAGAACTATTAAGTGCTCTTATTTACAAAGTTATCTAGATACTGACAGCTTCTTGTAGTTGCCAGGTGTGTGAGATTTCCATTGTCACTTGGTATATTTGTACTCTTCTATTTTCGGTTTCACTGCACTGTGGGTTAGTTTTTGCTTGTCTTGGGGTTATTTTATCTATTAAGTTGAATAATTTATCATTTTTTGATTTTATTTGTACTTGTTCATTTATTACATATTTTGTGTTTCAAGTTGTACTCATATTGTCATTTTTTGACCTTTTTGTACTTTTTTTTTGTTACATGTATGTTTCCTAAAGTGTGGTTATTATTTATGGCATGTGTAGGTAAATGGCATGGCATGCAAGTTTGGATTGTAAGCGTTTGGTTTCATGTATGTTATAAAGCGTTCTTTATATCTGTCTTTTTAATTCCTTTTTTGTCTAATGTACAATTTGTTACAGCCTGGGAATTCAATTTTACAAAATTTTGTATCAAGTGTATGCCCTATTTTTTCCGGTTGGTTAATTCTATTGATTATTCTTCCTATATTTTTGTATATTTCATTAATATTGTTATTTTAGTATTTTAGTTGTTTCATTTATATTGTATCCTGTCTATGTGAATATGGCGCCTTTTTATTGTTGTTTGTGGTTTATGTTTTGGTGGTTTTACTTAGTTAATATTTTTAATTATAATTTAGCTATTGTTTTTTTATTATATCCATTTTTTGGGCTATTTGATATATTATTTGTTTTCCTTTTCCTTCATGTTTTAGTGGGATTTTTAGCATCTATATAAAAGTGAATAATAAGCAGCCATTTTGTTGTGGGAAGATAGTTAGAGTGGTTTGGTATTGTGTATTTCCTAAAAATTGAGTATTCAATGTTATTTGTAATTCTTCTTATTGTTAGGCATTAATAGTTCATTTTATTGTTTATTTCTTCTTCCATGGTGTATTTTTTGTTAGGGTGTAAATCGTTAATTTCTTTTAGAATGATATTAGTATTTATTGCTTTTGAGAGATGTATATTTAGGTCATGTGTTTTTATGGTTTGTGTAATTATTTCATCAGGGTTTGGATGTAAATTTTTGATATTATACTTGAGAGAGGTGATAACTTTGCTAAGTCTTTTGTTTTTTAACATATTTATTATTTAAATGTGAAGTAGTTTTGGTTTATTATGGTCTTTCAGCATAATGTTATTTAGTTTGTATATTTGGTTTGGTATATTTATTATTTTAAGTATTAAATTAAATTTTAAATATTATATTGGGAAATAACTTTTTAGTGAATAAATTAAAATAACATTTCTTAACATTTATGTTAAATTAATTACCTATTAAAAGTATTTTCGATTGTTGAAATCTAATATTCTTAATTGATGAAAATTTACGTATAGGAATGTTTAAACTAATTTTTTGTTCTACCTAATAAAATATAGAACATCAAAAGGCATAGGAAAAGTTATGTGAAATAAAATAACAGAAATTTGTATTAATATTATTTCCAGTTTTAGTAACATTTTGACAATTTATTCAAGTTGATAAATTAAAAGCTGTTAAATTTTAAGGAAAAACCATTATCTTGTTAACATAGTTGTCAACACAACTATTAATTAATATAAAACTATCATACTGACATGGTCAACTGACATATAATTACCTAACCTCAATAACTAATAGCAATTGACAATCACAGTTGAATCACAGCTTAAAATCACATGTTTTTGAAAGTAGCAATCACAGTTTAACCTGTTACTGTGACATCACTGGTAATAATTCTTGAAAGCCAACTCGGAAATATACCAGTCAACATTAGAGAGTAAGTGATAAGTGAATACAAAAAAAGTTTTGCAAAGTTAAATATATATATTTACATTTATCAACTCATTAGTTGAATGTTAATTGGATGTTTATTGATGGATAAGGTTAAATTGAGTATTTCTACTTTTCCTTAATCTTTTACACTTGAAGAAAAAAAATTAATGACTAACTGAACTTATAATTTTAGTAAATTAAATAGGAATGTAACTGACATAAAATGTTTATAATCAAACTATGTAACACTGATGGAGGTCATTTACTATGATTAAAAACGTTTTGAGTCATTAATTTTTTAATTAATAATATTATTAATAAATAAAATTACATATTTTTGTAAAAAATATAAAAATTGAAACAATTCTTATATTTGAAATATTTTTATTCATTAATTATATTACAAGAAAACAAACCACCATAGTTACACACACAAGCACATGCCATGATCCCACACACTGAGAGAACCCAAGTTTGTCTCAAAGTAGCACATTTGGCATATTATACAAAATCTTTAAAATATTATTTAAATTTGTGAAGATAAATCAGCTGGAAGTTGGGTAACAAGCAAACCCAGAGATTTTCAAGCCAGTTTATCAGCTCGTATAAACAAACATAGCAGTCAGGCCATATCGATAAGTTTGATTTGTAAAGGAAATGTTTTTATTAGTATAAGGGAGCAATTTTATTTTTATTCAAAATTGAAATAAAATTAATTTTATTTATTAAAATAAAATAAAATTATATAATGAAAAAAACCACCAGAGTCTAGATAAGCAGAAAATATAAAACAAATAGTTGCAAAACATTCTAAACAATAAAATATTATACAACTATTCTTTGAGCTTAGCTTATGAGGTTATATTATAACAAATAAAAACATACACAAAACTCACAAAAAATTATTTATTGACTTATACACGTTTCAATGACAAAGTCATCATCATCAGTGAGTGTTACTACTACAAACTCTAACTTACAACTTTTTAGAGTGTAGCTTACAAGTTGTAAGTTAGAGTTTTTAGTAGTTACACTCACTTACCATGATGATGACTTTGTCATTGAAACATGTATGAGTCAATAAATAATTATACATTATTTGTTTGAATAAAATATTATATATAACCAAAATTTTAATTAATAAATGGTTACTAGATTGCCCCAAAATTATAAAAGTGTCAAGTGCAGGACTTTTACAGTGCTGATAAAGTGTAGCTAAGCGGCAAAATGTTGGATGATTAAGTTTGAAATTCTAAAAGCTAAAAATGTGAAATAAACCATGCTGCTAAAAAATATTAAATTCTTAAGCCTTAAGGGACAGTTATAGCAAAAGTATAAAAAACAAGCACAAATTCAGAAACAAACAGATACAGAGTCCATAAGAGTGTAAGTTTGAACAGTAACTCACAAGTAACCAGTTGGAAATCGAAACCGATAGCCAAGAAAAAATAGTGAGGAGGCCTGATCAGGGAGACAAAAAGCAACTCTTGTGGCGGGCAGAAGGTTTTTTACCTAGATCTAGGACGGAAAAGGCTAAGATGCTGGTCCGTGGCTAAAACCCAAATCTAACCCTTCAGTAGCCCCATCATCACCATGAACAATGGCGTGTAAAACGCAGGAATGTGGTTACGTTTCATAGCAAGGTGGAACATGTTTGCACGCACACGTAGAAAAAAAAATATATAGCCTCGATAAATTGAGGTAGATGGGAACAAGACCCCTTTGGATTACTGAAAACTCAGATTACATGGAAATATGTTTCAAAATAAATTTATAGAACTTTATATAAATTCCTTCTGACAGACTATTAATATCTAGTTTCAAATAATCAATACTTACACAAATGACATATAACAATATTTACACAAATCACATATAGCACTATATCATAAACTATAAATCTGTGACATTTGGATATTTATACACATCTGTGGTTCACTTCAGTCTTTTCTTTTTTGATTGATGAAGATCATTTTTGATCGAAATATTTCAATAGTGTGTTAAGTTTTTATATGAGTCTATTTATTTATTTCCAAGTGATTGCAGTTTTGGACTATTACCATTAGGTAAGTCTGTCAGTCTCCTATCTAGTCCAAAAATTCCTATATATATATGAAGTTAATATATTACTATTGTAAGTAATTTTATCCACCATTAAGTGCAATGATTTAACCTTGTGTGATGAATTTTTATGTTTTTATTAGTAAATAATTTGGAAATATTTTTTATTTCAAAACCAGTGTAAGTAAAAGTACTCCATACAGTATTATTATTATTACTACTATTGTAATCAATATTATTTTTTATTTGTTTTTGTAATATATTATAATTTAATTTATCTACCGTTTTCTTTTTGTAACCATTTTCTACGGCTATCTGGTATATTATGTTTTTTTCCTTCATTTTATTTTCATTGCTCATAGGAATTTTATTCATTCTGTAAAGAAGATTATATAAAGCAGCCATTTTCTGATTATATGGATGGTTGGAATAATTAGGTATTATTTGATTGGTTAATGTAGGTTTACGATAAATCATATATTCTAAACTCGTTTCATTTCTAATAATTGTGATATCTAGGAAATTTATTTTACCATTATTTTCCATTTCATATGTAAAATCGATACTATTATTAATTTTATTTATTTCAACTAATATATTTATTAAATTAATATTATTATTATTTAATACATAGAATATATGATTTATCGTAAACCTACATT
Organism: Prosapia bicincta; assembly: GCA_036971475.1. NCBI lineage: Eukaryota > Metazoa > Arthropoda > Insecta > Hemiptera > Cercopidae > Prosapia > Prosapia bicincta. Next base: position 49,716,803 of record JBAIZL010000001.1, on the reverse strand, counting down.
AACCAATCAAATAATACCTAATTATTCCAACCATCCATATAATCAGAAAATGGCTGCTTTATATAATCTTCTTTACAGAATGAATAAAATTCCTATGAGCAATGAAAATAAAATGAAGGAAAAAAACATAATATAGCAGATAGCCGTAGAAAATGGTTACAAAAAGAAAACGGTAGATAAATTAAATTATAATATATTACAAAAACAAATAAAAAATAATATTGATTACAATAGTAGTAATAATAATAATACTGTATGTAGTACTTTTACTTACACTGGTTTTGAAATAAAAAATATTTCCAAATTATTTACTAATAAAAACATAAAAATTGCATATAGAACCAATAATAGAATAATAAATATAATTAACCATAATAATAATATAAATAGTAGGCCTATACATGAGAAAAATGGAGTATATAAATTAGAATGTGAATTTTGTACTAAAGTTTATATAGGACAAACAAAGAAAAAATTAAAAGAAAGGTATAAAGAACATTTTAATGCTTTTTTAAAACCAAATATATATAAGTCTAATTTCGCAACCCATTGTATTAATAATAATCATATGTTTCCTAATATAAATAATATGAAAATTATAAAAGAAGTAAATAAAGGGTTAAAAATGAACGTATGTGAAGCATTTGAAATTTTCAAGCATAATATTAATAACAAATTAATAGATGAACAAATTCAAATACGTTCTAAATACCATACTTTGTTCAATATATATAATGTTGTGGCAGCAATGGAATAGGTTTGGCAATATTGTAATAGCTTTGGCAACTGTGTATTGCTTTATCTAGTAGCTTCATGTTTGTTAGACATATCTTTTATCATTCTTAGTATTGTAACTCCTGAGGATGTTGGTAATGTAAACCAACGAAAAGCTTTGAGTTTATTATTCAATAAATTAAATATTCGTGTATTTGTGTATAATATTTGATCTTAAATATATATATAGGTTAGTTTTGGTTGGTAAAGCTGCGAGTCACAACATCGCAACTTTTGATGACTGCTATACCACAAAAATAATTAAATCACTCCCCCCTGATTGCAATCCCTCAGAACTGAGAAGGTGGGAACTATCATACCAGTGGTATACCAAGTCCAGAGAATCCCCTAACCTCAACATCAGATAAATCAATTTTTTTTTTTTTTTTTTTTTCCCCCCCCCCCCCCCCAATAACCTTATCTTTTTTCCTCTGACAGACTTATATAAACTATAATCACTCATATGCTCATGGAAACAATTTTTATATATATATATCTTTAATCTGTGCATCTGTGTCATCTGATTTCTACTCTACACAATCTGTGATTACAACTTATATTTATTTTATTTCATTCTCTCATATTTCTTTTTGTGTTTTCTCTTCGATTGATAAAGACCACTGTGTGGTTGAAATATATCATTGTTTAAGGGCTTTTATGTGTTTCTATTTCAAGACTACAGTGTGGACTCTTACCAAGGTAAGTCTGTCAGTCTCCTAGTCCAAAAAATCTATATATATATATATATATATATATATATATATATATATATATATATATATATATATAAATATTGAAAATCTGAAATTTTTCAAGAATATACCAGTTATTCAATTCTACTTATAAAATCTACTAACCTGTGTTGTTGAAGCGTGTTTAAATGATAAAGAATTAGAACCAAAATCTACTAACCTGTGTTGCTGAAGTGTTTTTAAATGATAAAGAATTAGGAGGGACGATGACAGGGGTACGGCTCACTAACACAGAACTTGTTTTCGACTGTACGTTTGGTGGTGAAGGTTTGCTTTGAGGAGAAATATTTCCATTAGTAATGTTTCCATTTAGTGTAGGAGCAATTGCAGGATCCAAGTAATACCTGTTCATTTTTTTAAACATTAATATGTATTAATATTACTTTACAATAAATTACTTTATATTAATTATAAATATTTAGTTTGTAAACATTTTTCGCATTTAGCAATATCTTCACAGCTTAGATACACTTGGAAATTGTATATAATAAAATGATATCAGGAATCTTTAGTATATTAACATGCTTGGAACAGATTGTATTTTCAAGGTTTATTGAAACAATTAGAAACACAGAAAAAAAATTCAACTTATAATTAAAGAAGTGAGGAACCAGAATACAATACTACAAAACAGTACAGATTATTTCACATTAGTGATGACAAAGATTCACAATTCTAAAGGCCATTTGGAACTATTAAAAACCTCACTGAAATTAGTCACTATATTACACCATATTTTTAGAAATACATGCAAATAATTAAACAGATTACTAAGCTCAGTATGTAACAGCTAGTATGCTATCTCAGATGGTTAATCAAAAATTGTAAAAGGGACTAGCTGACAAGGAAAAGTCATGTCAAAGTATTGCACAATCATACACATATTTTACTCAATCAGTAGACACTCAAATGTAACATGCCACAGTCTACTACAGCCACTCAGCTGTATATTACAAATCAACAGAATATGCTTTGTTTCTTTCTTTGTGTTTAATAGACAAGACAGATATGTGTCACCTCAATGAATCGTCATTGCTCTTTGTTCAAATTAAACTGCTGTGTCAATAATATCCCTAATCGACAGTAATCGCATAGTATAACCTCAATAGTGTATTCTCTCATTAAATCACATAATCGATCATGAAAACCTAGCAATTTTGTGACAGTAGAACTCGCCTTTTTTTTAGACCTACATACAGTGTTGTTATGTGACTAATAACCTTTGTATAAGTGATTGCAGCGACACTTCAAGATTTATTCTATAACTTCTACGACATTTGTAAGGTTACACTTTGGAGTTCTGAGAACATCGGCAACTCTATAAAAAACTCCTACAAGAATTTTGAGGTAAGTGTTGCGTTAACAATTCACAGTGACATTTGATGATTTTATTGATTTTGTGTGATGCTGTGTTTCTAATGTTATCTTGATTTTCGTAATTTATAAGATTAATTGCCAGTTCTGTTTCTACTATGAGGTTTTCTATTGTGCTTTGTAATTTTGCCTAAAAATATCGCAAATAATCGACAATAACCTAAAACACGAACTTAAATTGGAAAATAAATATACCATAAAAAACTCAATTAAATTAACCGAAATACTAAAAACAATAAACATAACCGAAAACACCAAATTTATATCATTTGATATCACAAACATGTACTCTAATATACCAATAAACGAAACAATCCAAATAATAAAAAACAAATTAATTGACCTTAAAACCAACCCCAAATCACAAAATGCCTAAAGACCATACTAAACCAAAACTATTTCATATTTAATAATAAGATATATAAACAAATAGATGGCTTAACAATGGGATCACCCCTCTCAAGTATAATATCAGAAATTTACCTCCAAAACCTTGACGAATTAATCACACAAACCATAAAAACACACGACCCCAACGGACATTGGAAACGACATATTGACGATGGATTATACATCTCACAAAATAAAGCAATAAATAATAATATCATCCTAAATGAAATCAACAACTTACACCCTAACATAAAATTCACCATGGAGGAAGAAATAAAATAAACTATCTAGACCTAACAATAACCAGAAATACAAGTAACATTGAATACTCAATTTATAGGAAACCCACACAAACCATTAATACAATACCAAACCACTCTAACCATCCCCCACAACATAAAATGGCTGCTTACAACTCACTATTATACAGAATGCTAAAACTACCTCTAAAAAATTAAGAAAAACAAATAATATATCGAAAAGCCCAAAAAAATGGATACAATAAAAAGAACTATAGATAAATTACAATTTAAAATATTAAATAAATTAAAACAACCTAAAATCAAACTACAAAACAACAACAAAATGGGCCACATTCACATATACAGGGTAATCCATAAAAGGAATAACTAAAACATTAAAAAATAATAATATTAACATAGCTTACAAAAACACGGGAAACATAATCAATAAAATAAACCAACCGGAAAAAAATATGTCCCACACTTAGTAACGGAATATACAAAATTGAATGCCCAGACTGTAATAAAATATACAATGGCCAAACAAAAAAGAAATTAAAAGACATGATATCAAGAACACCTCAATGCATACATCAAACCTGAAACTTATAACTCAAACTTAGCTACACACACCATCAAAAACAAACACGCATACCACACATTAAAAAACATACACCTAATAGAAAAAGTACAAAAAGGCCTCAAAATGACAATCTGAGAACAACTACAAATTTATAAACATAAAAATAATATCATAAACGAACAAATACAAATAAAATACAAAAACGATAAATTATTCAACCTAATATGCAAAATTAACCCCAAGACAAACTTATAAGACTCGCACAGTGCAGTGAATCCGAAAATAGAACATAACGGTACACAACACCTTGTGACAACGGGAATTCCATGCAGCTTGCAGTCTTTTACAACCCCCGGTCAGTGATGCCCGAAGATGGAGATACGACCAATCTTTGAAAGTTAACTAGCATAAATACCAAGTAAGATTCTTGTTTAAGTACATATAGTGAAAGTGATAAGTGAATACAAGAAAACAGTGTTGTAAAGCTACAAATATATATATTCTTGATATTTAACGTTATCCATTGTTTTTCCGTTGCACTGACTTTATGAAGTCATAAATATATATATATATATATATATATATATATATATATATATATATATATATATATATATATATATAACCATCTCTTTCTTGACTGAAGAAGATCATGTTGATCGAAATATTTCAAATAAAAGTGTATTAAGTGTTTTATATGTGCTTATTTCCAAGAGATTGCAGTTTTGGGCTATTGCCTTTTTGGTAAGTCTGTCAGTCTCCTATCAAGTCCAAAAAATTCCTAAATAAGCTTTAAGCTCTACTAGAACTAACCTAAAAAAAATATATATATATATATATATATATATATATATATATATATATATATATATATATATATATATATATATCACTTTCACTTATGTACTTAAACAAGAATCTTACTTGGTATTTATGCGAGTACTTTCCGAGACTAGTAAGTGCCTCCATCTTCCGGCATACTCAGTATGCCGGAAGATGGAGGCACTTACTAGTCTCTGAAAGTACTCGCATAAATACCAAGTAAGATTCTTGTTTAAGTACATAAGTGAAAGTGATAAGTGTATACAAGAATACAGTGTTGCATAATCTACAAATATATATATATATATATATATATATATATATATATATGAAGTTAATATATTACTATGTGAGTAATTTTATCCACCATTAAGTGCAATAATTTTACCTTGAGTGAGATTCGACAATGGTCAACGACCGAAAGGTGCCTCATCACTCAAGGTAAAATTATTGCACTTAATGGTGGATAAAATTACTCACATAGTAATATATTAACTTCATAAAGTCAGTGCAACGAAAAACAATGGATAATGTTAAATATCAAGAATATATATATATATATATATATATATATATATATTTATAAAGAACTAAGTCAAAATACAAATACAAGAATACAGGATGATCATCATTCCTGATGATGTTGGTACTGTTAGCCAACGAAAAGCTTTGATTCTTGTTTAAGTATATATAGTGAAAGTGATAAGTGAATACAAGAAAACAGTGTTGTAAAGCTACAAATAAATATATATAAATATATATATATATATATATATATATCACTTTCACTTATGTACTTAAACAAGAATCTTACTTGGTATTTATGCAAGCGCTTTCAGAAGCTAGCGAGTGCTTCCATCATCTGGCATACTAAACGTATTTTGAACTGCGGGCTGCTTGGAATCCGCCGTTGACCTTGATGTACCGTTAACTTCTATTTTTGGTTCCACTGCACTGTGCGAGTTTTTAGCATTTGTCTTGGGGTTTATACTGTCTATTAGATTGAATAATTTGTCGTTTTTTGATTTTATTTGTATCTGTTCGTTGATGATGTTATTTTTATTTTTATAAATTTCTAGTTGTTCCCAGATTGTCATTTTGAGGCCTTTTTGAACTTTTTTTATTAGGTGTATGTTTTCTAATGTGGGGAATGTGTGTTTGTTTTTGATTGCGTGTGTGGCTAAGTTTGAATTATAAATTTCCGGTTTGATGTATGCATTGAGGTGTTCTTGATATCTATCTTTTAATTTCTTTTTTGTTTGGCCTATGTATATTTTATTACAGTCTGGGCATTCGATTTTGTATATTCCGTTACTAAGTGTGGGACATATTTCTTCTGGTTGGTTTATTTTGTTGATTATGTTTCCTGTGTTTTTGTAGGCTATGTTAATATTATTGTTTTTTAGTGTTTTAGTTATTCCTTTTATGTTGTATCCTGTGTATGTGAATGTAGCCCATTTTGTTGTTTGTGGTTCGATTTTAGGTTGATTTAATTTTTTTAATATTTTAAATTCTAATTTATCTATAGTTTTTTTATTGTATCCATTTTTTTGGGCTATTTGATATATTATTTGTTTTTCTTTTGTTTTTTCTTCATTTTTTAGAGGCAATTTTAGCATTCTGTATAAAAGTGAGTTATATGCGGCCATTTTATGTTGTGGGGGATGGTTGGAGTGGTTTGGTATTGTATTAATGGTTTGTGTGGGTTTTCTATAAATGGAATATTCAATGTTATTTGTATTTCTGGTCATTGTTAGGTCTAGATAGTTTATTTTATTGCTTATTTCTTCCTCCATGGTGAATTGTATGTTAGGGTGTAAGTTATTGATTTCATTTAGAATGATGTTATTATTTATTTCTTTATTTTGTGAAATGTATAATCCGTCATCGACATATCGTATCCAATGTCCGTTGGGGTCGTGTGTTTTTATGGTTTGTGTGATTAATTCGTCAAGTTTTTGGAGGTAAATTTCTGATATTATACTTGAAAGTGGTGATCCCATTGCTAAGCCGTCTGTTTGTTTATATATTTTATTATTGAATATGAAATAGTTTTGGTTTAGTATGGTCTTTAAGCATTTTGTGATTTGGTTTGTGTATTTGGGGTTGGTTTTAAGGTCAGTTAATTTGTTTTTTATTATTTGGATGGTTTCGTTAATTGGTATATTAGAGTACATGTTTGTGATGTCGAATGATGTGAATTTGGTGTTTTTGGTTATGTTTATTGTTTTTAGTATTTCCGTTAATTCAATTGAATTTTTTATGGTGTATTTATTTTCCAATTTAAGTTCGTGTTTTAGATTTTTGGCTATTGTTTGTGATATTTTATAGGCAGGTGCGTTTTTAAAATTTATTAAGGGTCTTATGGGATTGTTGGTTTTATGTATTTTGATGAGGGCGTTCATTTTGGGGGGTTTTGGGTTGTCTATTGTGTATTGGTAGGGGTTTTTTTGGTTGAATAAATTGTCATTGTTTTTTGCTAACTGTATGATTTCGTTATGGTATTTTTTGGTGGGGTCTTTGTTTAGTTCTATGCAATTGTTGGATTTTATGAACTCTTCTGTTTTTTGGTTGTATTCTGTTTTTGCTATGATAACTGTAGCGTTGCTTTTGTCCGCTTTAGCTGCAATTATTTCGTTTTTGAATAGTTTTTGTTTCAGTTTGTTAATTTGGATTATTTGTACTTTATTTTCAACGTGATTTCCTTTTTTGAATTTTTTGTTGATGATTTTGTTGATTTCATGCGATGCTATGTTTCTGATATTATCTTGATTTTCGTGATTAATGAGATTTATTGTCAGTTCTGTTTCTACTATGAGGTTTTCTATTGTGTTGTGTAATTTTGGTTTGATGTTGGTTTTTGTGCTATTTTCGAGTATATTTATTTCTTCTTTGGTGAAATTTGTTTTTGTGAGGTTTATAAAATTTGGGTGGAATTGATGGAATATTGTGATATTGTCCATGTTATTTTGCCTTTCTATTAGTTTGTTAAGTTTAGTTTCTATTTTTTGTTTTTTAATTCTATTAAATTTTTTGCATTTTTCTTGAATTTTGATATATTTATAATGCCATTGGTTTGGTTTAAGTATGTAAGCTAATTCTAGGTGGGTTTTTAAGAGTGTGTTAGTTAATTTGTTTTTCTTTGTGTACAGGTATTTAATTTCATTTTTTATCCATAGAGTTTCAGCTTGTTTAGCCGTTTTTTGTGCAGAACTAGTTTGGTTTTTTATTATTATTTTGGCATATTTTGGTGTTATTTTGTTTTTAATGCATTGTTTATTAAAATGTATATTATGGTTGATATTTATTATTTGTTTTCTAAGTTTTTCAAATTTGTTCAATAGTTTGGTTGCTTGATTACCTTGTGGGGCGATATCCATATTTGTAGATTATGCAACCCTGTTTTCTTGTATACACTTATCACTTTCACTTATGTACTTAAACAAGAATCTTACTTGGTATTTATGCAAGCACTTTCAGAAGCTAGCGAGTGCTTCCATCATCTGGCATACTAAACGTATTTTGAACTGCGGGCTGCTTGGAATCCGCCGTTGACCTTGATGTACCGTTAACTTCTATTTTTGGTTCCACTGCACTGTGCGAGTTTTTAGCATTTGTCTTGGGGTTTATACTGTCTATTAGATTGAATAATTTGTCGTTTTTTGATTTTATTTGTATCTGTTCGTTGATGATGTTATTTTTATTTTTATAAATTTCTGGTTGTTCCCAGATTGTCATTTTGAGGCCTTTTTGAACTTTTTTTATTAGGTGTATGTTTTCTAATGTGGGGAATGTGTGTTTGTTTTTGATTGCGTGTGTGGCTAAGTTTGAATTATAAATTTCCGGTTTGATGTATGCATTGAGGTGTTCTTGATATCTATCTTTTAATTTCTTTTTTGTTTGGCCTATGTATATTTTATTACAGTCTGGGCATTCGATTTTGTATATTCCGTTACTAAGTGTGGGACATATTTCTTCTGGTTGGTTTATTTTGTTGATTATTTTTCCTGTGTTTTTGTAGGCTATGTTAATATTATTGTTTTTTAGTGTTTTAGTTATTCCTTTTATGTTGTATCCTGTGTATGTGAATGTAGCCCATTTTGTTGTTTGTGGTTCGATTTTAGATTGATTTAATTTTTTTAATATTTTAAATTCTAATTTATCTATAGTTTTTTTATTGTATCCATTTTTTTGGGCTATTTGATATATTATTTGTTTTTCTTTTGTTTTTTCTTCATTTTTTAGAGGCAATTTTAGCATTCTGTATAAAAGTGAGTTATATGCGGCCATTTTATGTTGTGGGGGATGGTTGGAGTGGTTTGGTATTGTATTAATGGTTTGTGTGGGTTTTCTATAAATGGAATATTCAATGTTATTTGTATTTCTGGTCATTGTTAGGTCTAGATAGTTTATTTTATTGCTTATTTCTTCCTCCATGGTGAATTGTATGTTAGGGTGTAAGTTATTGATTTCATTTAGAATGATGTTATTATTTATTGCTTTATTTTGTGGAACCAAAAATAGAAGTTAACGGTACATCAAGGTCAACGGCGGATTCCAAGCAGCCCGCAGTTCAAAATACGTTTAGTATGCCAGATGATGGAAGCACTCGCTAGCTTCTGAAAGCGCTTGCATAAATACCAAGTAAGATTCTTGTTTAAGTACATAAGTGAAAGTGATAAGTGTATACAAGAAAACAGTGTTGCATAGTCTACAAATATGGATATCGCCCCACAAGGTAATCAAGCAACCAAACTATTGAACAAATTTGAAAAACTTAGAAAACAAATAATAAATATCAACCATAATATACATTTTAATAAACAATGCATTAAAAACAAAATAACACCAAAATATGCCAAAATAATAATAAAAAACCAAACTAGTTCTGCACAAAAAACGGCTAAACAAGCTGAAACTCTATGGATAAAAAATGAAATTAAATACCTGTACACAAAGAAAAACAAATTAACTAACACACTCTTAAAAACCCACCTAGAATTAGCTTACATACTTAAACCAAACCAATGGCATTATAAATATATCAAAATTCAAGAAAAATGCAAAAAATTTAATAGAATTAAAAAACAAAAATTAGAAAATAAACTTAACAAACTAATAGAAAAGCAAAATAACATGGACAATATCACAATATTCCATCAATTCCACCCAAATTTTATAAACCTCACAAAAACAAATTTCACCAAAGAAGAAATAAATATACTCGAAAATAGCACAAAAACCAACATCAAACCAAAATTACACAACACAATAGAAAACCTCATAGTAGAAACAGAACTGGCAATAAATCTCATTAATCACGAAAATCAAGATAATATCAGAAACATAGCATCGCATGAAATCAACAAAATCATCAACAAAAAATTCAAAAAAGGAAATCACGTTGAAAATAAAGTACAAATAAACCAAATTAACAAACTGAAACAAAAACTATTCAAAAACGAAATAATTGCAGCTAAAGCGGACAAAAGCAACGCTACAGTTATCATAGCAAAAACAGAATACAACCAAAAAACAGAAGAGTTCATAAAATCCAACAATTGCATAGAACTAAACAAAGACCCCACCAAAAAATACCGTAACGAAATCATACAGTTAGCAAAAAACAATGACAATTTATTCAACCAAAAAAACCCCTACCAATACACAATAGACAACCCAAAACCCCCCAAAATGAACGCCCTCATCAAAATACATAAAACCAACAATCCCATAAGACCCTTAATAAATTTTAAAAACACACCTGCCTATAAAATATCACAAACAATAGCCAAAAATCTAAAACACGAACTTAAATTGGAAAATAAATACACCATAAAAAATTCAATTGAATTAACGGAAATACTAAAAACAATAAACATAACCAAAAACACCAAATTCACATCATTCGACATCACAAACATGTACTCTAATATACCAATTAACGAAACCATCCAAATAATAAAAAACAAATTAACTGACCTTAAAACCAACCCCAAATACACAAACCAAATCACAAAATGCCTAAAGACCATACTAAACCAAAACTATTTCATATTCAATAATAAAATATATAAACAAACAGACGGCTTAGCAATGGGATCACCACTTTCAAGTATAATATCAGAAATTTACCTCCAAAAACTTGACGAAGTAATCACACAAACCATAAAAACACACGACCCCAACGGACATTGGATACGATATGTCGATGACGGATTATACATTTCACAAAATAAAGCAATAAATAATAACATCATTCTAAATGAAATCAATAACTTACACCCTAACATACAATTCACCATGGAGGAAGAAATAAGCAATAAAATAAACTATCTAGACCTAACAATGACCAGAAATACAAATAACATTGAATATTCCATTTATAGAAAACCCACACAAACCATTAATACAATACCAAACCACTCCAACCATCCCCCACAACATAAAATGGCCGCATATAACTCACTTTTATACAGAATGCTAAAATTGCCTCTAAAAAATGAAGAAAAAACAAAAGAAAAACAAATAATATATCAAATAGCCCAAAAAAATGGATACAATAAAAAAACTATAGATAAATTAGAATTTAAAATATTAAAAAAATTAAATCAACCTAAAATCGAACCACAAACAACAAAATGGGCTACATTCACATACACAGGATACAACATAAAAGGAATAACTAAAACACTAAAAAACAATAATATTAACATAGCCTACAAAAACACAGGAAACATAATCAACAAAATAAACCAACCAGAAGAAATATGTCCCACACTTAGTAACGGAATATACAAAATCGAATGCCCAGACTGTAATAAAATATACATAGGCCAAACAAAAAAGAAATTAAAAGATAGATATCAAGAACACCTCAATGCATACATCAAACCGGAAATTTATAATTTAAACTTAGCCACACACGCAATCAAAAACAAACACACATTCCCCACATTAGAAAACATACACCTAATAAAAAAAGTTCAAAAAGGCCTCAAAATGACAATCTGGGAACAACTAGAAATTTATAAAAATAAAAATAACATCATCAACGAACAGATACAAATAAAATCAAAAAACGACAAATTATTCAATCTAATAGACAGTATAAACCCCAAGACAAATGCTAAAAACTCGCACAGTGCAGTGGAACCAAAAATAGAAGTTAACGGTACATCAAGGTCAACGGCGGATTCCAAGCAGCCCGCAGTTCAAAATACGTTTAGTATGCCAGATGATGGAAGCACTCGCTAGCTTCTGAAAGCGCTTGCATAAATACCAAGTAAGATTCTTGTTTAAGTACATAAGTGAAAGTGATAAGTGTATACAAGAAAACAGTGTTGCATAATCTACAAATATATATATATATATATATATATATATATATATATATATATATATATATATATATTTATAAAGAACTAAGTCAAAATACAAATACAAGAATACAGGATGATCATCATTCCTGATGATGTTGGTACTGTTAGCCAAGGAAAAGCTTTGAATTGTAAATTCAATTATAATTCTTGTATTTGTATTTTGACTTAGTTCTTTATTAATACACAAGAAAAAATATTGTGATACATATATATATATATATATATATATATATATATATATATATATATAGTAATGTTTTTACACATAAAAACACAAAAGTAATAAATAACAATAATTCAGAATATAAAAGAAGTAAATTAAAAATGGATGAAAAAAAAAGAAAATGTAAACAATGGAGCCATAACCTAAAAAAATAATCATAAAATATTAAAACCAAGATGGCAGCTAGTATAATTATGAAACAGCTGATGTTTTCCAAATATAGAAATGTACAAGACCTAAATATTATTGCATAGAGGATAAAACTTAACTGTCCAGGTAAGGACATGAGGATCAAATAATGAATGGGTTAAATAACAGATGTTTCAACAATTGAGAAAGTTTTATTCTTTTCTCTAGAAATTTTCAATATTAGAAAAGTCTTTGTTAGAGAAGATTGTATTGGAACTGGAAGCAAAAAACTTAGTTGGCCAAAATTTTATTTAAAGGAAGGATTCAAGCATAAAAAAATTGTGGTGAAAGAAACCATTTATTCTAATAAATAAGAACATTTTGAGCCTTCAAGTAACAGAAAAGAAAAAGAGCACATAAAATTAAAAAAAAAAAAAAAATAACAATAAATTGAGTAAATTTATAAATAATTTGGGGGTTGTAAGTTATTAATCATTAAATCTGAGTACAGATAAATTTAATTGTTGAACATAATTTTAAAAAAAGAAATTTTGAATTTTGTTTGTGTGAGAGGTAAGCAACATTTCAGGTATGTCTGACGAGGAGAATAGATCTGCATATAATTTGAGGGGGAGAAAAAGCAAGAAGGACTGAAAAAGGGGAAGAGTTAAGAAAATTGAATAAAAGAAGGAAGGAAGAGAATTTAGAAGAGGCAGCTAAGGGAAAATATGTATATTTAATGGAACGGGAGGAAAGTGAACAGATAGAAATGGAAAAAGGGGACAGTATAGTAATAATAGGAAATTAATTGGAAGGCACAGATAGGCCAGTAGAAAATTTTGAGGTGGAGACCCAAATAGATGAAGAAATTTGGGAAGAATCAGAAAATAGAAATGGTAGGAGAGAAAATAATGGGGACAGGAACTAGCATGAAGATAGAATGATGAGCTTTCTGAGGGAGATGAAAGAAGATACAAGTAGAAAATTTGAAAAGAGTAAGAAGGAAAATAAGGATATGAAAGAAGATATATAAGTAGAAGATTTGAAGAGAGTAAGAAGGAAAATAAGGATATGAAAGAAGAGATAAGTAGAAAATTTGAAGTGAGTAAGAAGGAAATGAAAGAAGAAATGAAGAGGTTAGATAAGATTGAAGAGATGAAAGAAGAGATGAACAGAGGATTTGCCTCAAGTAGGTTGGAAATGGACAAGACATTCGAAAGCCTAAAGGAGGACAATAAGAAAATCATTGAAAATATGAAACTACAAGTACAGGAAGAGATGAGATTAATTGTAAAAACTATAAGGGAAGACTTACTACAAGAACATAAGGATATGAAAGAAGAGTTAGGCAAAAGAATCGAAGAAAATAAAGACCAAGTCTTAAACCTTGAACGAAGATGGGTGAAAACTGAAATTCAAGTAGAGAAAAATAAAGATAACATTGATAAAATAAATTTAGAGGTAATAGGAGGAAAACAAATGATGAATGAGAAAGTTGACCAGATAAATGAGCGAGTAAAAAAAAATAGAAAAAGATGGAGGAAATAGGAATGAAGTCATAAAGGTAATACAAGTATCATGTGGAAGCCAAGAGGAAGTACCGAAATTCAATGGTAGGAGTGGTAATCCGATGGAGTTTCTGAAACGGTTCGAAAGATATATGATACAAAAAATGAATTGCAACCTGAATGAGAGGATAGATGAGAGCTGGAGAGGAATAATAGACAAGGCATTGGAGGCAGGAGCTGCTAGATGGGAGTCACTAAGAGAAGAAATAGGTGACTACTCAGAATGGAGAGAGAGATTTGTGAATCTGATATTAGGCCAGGGAGATACAGGAAGGTATAAAAGAGAGAATTGAGAGAATCTTGAGATGGAAAGATATAGAGTGGGAACTGGAGTGAGTAGAGCTGATTATTTTATTGAAAGGGTTGTGATCTTAAGGAACATGACACCACCACCATCTGAGGAGATCGTAAGAAGATTAATAAGGCATTTCAACGAAAAGTTACAGGCAGCTAGAAGAGTGCAAAACATCAATAATATTAGAGAAATGGAGCGATTGTTGAACAAGGAAGATATTGAGGAGAGAAATGTAAGTATCAGAGTGAGAGATAGAGAACATTGGAATAGGCCACAGAATAATTTCGAGCAAAGGCCTAGAAATATAACAAATTATAGAGAAGAGAGAAATACAACATACAGAAGAAGATATGGACCAGAACAAAGGGGACCAAGTAGGCCAGTTGAATATAGAGGGGAATATAGACCTAAAGTCCAATTTACAAATCAAAGAGTAGAAACACATATGCAGAAGGAACCAGAAAGGAGGTTCGTTCATACAAACGTTATAAAAAGAAATCCATACCAAAATACTTATGGCAAGAGTGAGAATAGGGAACCGAATAAAGAAGTAATTGAAAAGATATTATGATATGAAGGAGATGTCGCATGAACAAACCTGACAAGACTAACCTAACCGGACATGACCAATGAATAAATACAGGATAAGACTAAAAAACTACTGGATGTAACTAAGGGGGGAGAGATGGATTTGACTAATAAATAAATATAAAATATGGTTAATTAATGAATTTATAGAATTGAAAGGGAGATTGGAGCAAATATGTCAATAGAATTATGTCATTTAATTTATGTGAGTTTAAGGAGGAGGTTATAGCATAATTATAAAATAATTGAAGTGCATCGAGTTAATAAAAATATATTATGTATGTAATAATCGAATTACGTAATAGGACGAAATAAATGTTGAGAGATATAAGAAAATTCTTATATATACTAATAAGGAGAATCTGAGCTAAACTATGAAAGAAATACTTAATAAGAGACAAATAGGCTATTACCACAAAACTAAAAGTAGCAAGAACTAAATAAAACATTCGAAAATAAGAATCTATTGAATGAATGAGTGACATGGATGTATATATAAATCCAGATTTAATGAATAATGATGTATAAGTACTTGTAATGAAGGATATGCTAGATATAAGTAAACAAATATGTATATAGAATAAGAAAAAGGACTTAATCACTGATAATTGAATCTTGAAAAAAAAATTATTGCCTTTGTTATGATAATTGTTAATTGATTTGTTAGAAGACGATGTAATCAAGGTTTTGTTTTTGTTTTTTTTTTGTTGTTAATTGTATTGAATAAGACTCTCTTAGTAAGTGGAAAATATATTATTATCACGTTATGATTCGACAATGGTCAAGTGACCGAAAGGTGCCTCTTCACAAGGTAAAATTATTGCACTTAGTAGTGGATAAAAGTATTTACAATAGTAATATATGAACCTCATAAAATCAGTGCAACGGAAAAATAAAGGACAACGTAAAATATCAATATATATATATATATATATATATATATATATATTCTTGATATTTTACGTTACCCAATGTTTTTCCGTTGCACTGACTTTATGAAGTTAATATATTACTTTGTAAGTAATTTTATCCACCATTAAGTGCAATAATTTTACCTTGAGTGATGAGCCACCTTTCGGTCACTTGACCATTGTCGAATCACTGATATTTTTCTGGTGTAGATGTTCGGTCCGTGATATTGGTATTTGTTGACGTTACACGCACTTTCTCTTGATCTGTGTGTATGATGTTTTTATATAGTATGTCTTCTGTATATGTTGTTTGTAGATTCATTAAATTGTTGTGTATGTTTTTATAAATGTGGTATTTTTCTAGTGAGTTTAGTTCTATTGGGTTATTATTTATTTCAAGTATGGTTAGGTTATTTTCGTAGTTTGTTATTTAATGTTGAAGAGATATTAGGTGTTCTACAACATTTGATACTTTTGTATTTTTACTTTTGAATGCTCTGTAATGTTCTTCAAATCTTATTTTAAATGATCTGGTCGTTTTCCCTATGTAAAATGCATTGCAGTCGTTAAATGTAATTTTGTAAACTCGTGATAGGTTATGTTTTTCTGTATTTGTTTTGTGGTTTGTGTAATTAAGATATTTTATTATTTTGTTTGTATGTTGGAGTGTAGTATTCTTTGTTGTATATATTTGTTAGTTTTCTATTTTGTTATTGGTGTATTTATATTTTAGATAGATTTTTTTATTTTTATTATTTTTGTGTTCAGGTTGTAGTGTTGTGTTGAGGTTAGGTTTTTTGTGAATTTATTGTAAATGTTTTTTATAAGGTGTTTGTTGTATCCATTTTCTATTGCTATTTTTGTAATGTTATCTAATTCTTCATTTAATTTTTGTTTGTTATCCTGTGTGTATTTTATTGCTTTATTTATCATGTTACTGTAAGTGTTAATTTTGTGTGTCCAGGGGTGGTTAGATTTGTAGTGTATTGTGGTGTTGTTGGAAGTAGGTTTCCTGTATACTGTAGTTTCTATTTTATTATCATTTATATTTAAAGTGATGTCGAGATAGTTGATTGTTCTATTTGTTTCTGTTTCAACTGTGAATTGTATGTTTTCGTTGTATGTATTTAGTTTGTTTAATATTGTGATGTGTTCGTTGTGAATGGTAGGTTGGTATATTACAAGTATATCGTCTACATACCTTGTCCATAGTGAAATATTGTGCGTGTTTAGTATAGGTTTAATTATTATTTGTTCAAAGTGTTGTAAATATATTTCTGACATGACAGATGATATGGGTGAACCCATGGGGAGTCCAGTTGTTTGTTTATAATATTTATTGTTAAATTGGAAGTAATTTTGGTTACATATGTGTTTGGTTAGCGTAATGATACTATCTATTATGTTTCTTTTTTCGTTATTGTGTATTAGTTTGTTTTTTATTATTTCTATGGTTTCTTCTATTGGGATACTAGGGTACATGTTAGTTATGTCATAACTTATTATTTTTGTGTTGCTGTTTGTTTTTATCGTTTTTATTTTATTAATTAATTCGTATCCATTTTTTATATTGTATGTGTTGTTGATATGTATTTTAGATCTTATGATTTTGTCTAGTATTTTTGCGATTATGTAAGATGGTGCTGTTGTGAAATTTATTAGTGGTCTAAATGGTGTGTTGGGTTTGTGGATTTTAGGTATCCCTGATAATATTGGTGCACATGGTTTGAATGGGTATAGTCTTGTGTGGTGTTTTAATTTATTGTTATAGTTTAGGGTATTTCGGTGAGTGACTATTAAGTTTTTTATTGTAATAAGGTATTTGCTAGTTGGGTCTGGGATTTGTTCGTATTTATTTTCTTTTATGTAGTTAGTCATTGAAGTATTTGGTATGTGATAGTCGATGTATTTGGTATTTTCTATTATTACTGGTGTATTTGTTTTATCTGATTTTAATATTAAGTAGTCGTTGTTTTCTAGTTTTTCTCTGAGTTTTATAATTTCTTTTTTTATTTATATATTGTTCTGTTTTTTTTTGTTTTTTTCCGTTTTTATTAGGTTAATTTTATTATTAATATTGTTTCTTATGTGTTCAGTATTTTGGTGGGTAATTTTGTGGATGTTAGAGTCTGTGTCAACTATTAGGTTTTTTATTATTTGTTTTTTGTTGAAATTAGGTAGGTTATATTTGAAGGAATTTGTTATTATTTTTTCTTTTTCAGTAAATTGTGTTTTAGTTAAGTTTATGAATTTATTGTTGTTAGAGGTGTGGATTGGTTCTAGGCTATTTTTTAGGTTATGTTGTTGTTTTGATGTGTGGATTGGTTCTAGGATATTTTTTAGGTTATGTTGTTGTTTTGATAAATTTTCGATTTTTCTGTTTTGTCTGTTTATTGTGTTTGTTTTATGTTTTATTATAATTTGTTGTTTTTTCGTGTATACTGTAGTGTACTGAACTACAAGGAACATGATAACGTACTTAAACTTTCGAATCTCCCAATTGCTAGCGAGAAACTAACATTTAGCCCTTGGCCGAGGACAGTTGATGCAGTTCCCAGCAATAACCTACATATTGAGAGTATAGGTCCAGTAATCAATGATCTCTTGCGACTGGATGTTTGCCGCAATCTTTATAATGATTCAGATTGTGAGTTATTTATGTTCGCTTTCATATACAGTGATTAACATAATCCTTTAAAAACTGTAATTTTATTTTTGTAGCATACAAATATTTCATTATAGAGAAACTTATGTGTTATTGTTTTGTTAAAACTATATTTGTTACACACATATTCATATTACAAGCCAAACAAAACACAATAGGAAATTTATTATACTGAAAATTTCATTTTATTAATATTCATATAATGTGATTCAACTCAATTTTTAGAAAACCTATAAAACCATGATCTTGGTGCCAAATTACTGTAATCATTCACAACATAAAATGGCTGTTTATAAATCACTTTTATACAGAATGCATAACATATTTCAAACAAAAAAAAGGAAGATAAATGATGCAACAGCCCAAAAAGATAGAATAAAGAAATGATAGATAGAACATAAAACATTAACTTACACAATAGCACCCAAAACTTGAACCACAAATAACAAAATTGGGATGACCAAACTCCTAAAATATAATATAATTTATAACAATAATATAATATATTTCCTTGCTACAAGAAATATATTCAATAAAAAAAAACAATCATCACATATTTGATAACAGAACTTGTAAAATACAATACCCAGATAGTAATAAATTATACAATGGCCAAACAAACAAAATTATAAGACAGACTAACAACGCCTAAAATCATACATAAAAACCAAACATTTAAAACTCAACCCAGCCACACATGCCATCAAAAATAGTCATACATTCTCCATAGTAAAAAATATATGTTTAATAAAAAAAGTGGATAAAATATAGTCTTAGTGGCGTTGGTTTGAAATTTGTTTGTTTTTAAATTACTTGTTTCAATGTGTAAAACACGAATATCAACTGTTTTTCCGCGGAAAATACGGAAAGTTACTTTTTTCACATTTTAAATGTTAGGCTGTAATGGCGTGTATAGCGTAAATGAGATATTGTTAAGAAAAAAAATTTTTTTAATTATTTATTTTAATGTGTAGAACACGAATATTAACTTTTTCCGCCAAAAATACGAAAAGTTAATTTTTATGCACATTTTTAATGTTAGTCTGTAATAGCATGTATAGCGTGAACTGGCTGCGCAGTAGCTACAGTGCACTGCACTACGTCAAAGAAGTAATTTTGAAGAAGAATAAAAATGAAGTTATTTTGATATAGACATAATAAAATCTAGTAAATTCGTTTAACGAATGGAAAAATTTTTCTCACGCAGAATTTCCTCATAATTCGCTAACTTTTTTGTTTTGTGCCAGAAATACTGTCATCATTGGAGTCTATGTTTTCCAAAATTTGTAAGCCTCGCTCAATTAAACTAATGCCTTTTGTTAAGTTTCTATCCGTCAATCCAACTTCTACGTCAACTGGCTCTAAAGAATCTGAGTTTTTAAGGTTTTGCTCACGCGTTTCTATAAGCTCATCAATTAATTGTCAGCAACTGGTTGTGTAAATCCTACAGTTCTTGAACGTCATCGTCTTCAATCGCCTCAGTAATTTCATCAGACTTCGGGACTGATTCCGTTTGAGTGCATTGACAATTATTGGGAATTGCTTTAAAAGGAATTCGTTTAGGCAGACAATACCGTTATGAAATTTTAACCAAACTAGTCCTTAAGAAAGGAAGCTGTCACCCATAACTTTCGATTCCACTTCCAAATCAGGGGCAAGCTAGCTTTAAAATATTTTTTAATGCCCTTGGATATTCTGAGCGATAAACTACAAGAGATTGCAACTTATAGTCACCAGATGTATTTGCAACAACCATCACTGTCAATCAATCTTTGGCGACCTTAAAACCTGGAAATATTTTCTCTTTATGGACTATAAATGTTCTTTTAGGAACTTTTTTCAGAACAGGCTAGTTTCTGCATAACTTGGACAGCATGATTTAAAACTGTGTAAGACGGGTAGCGTAGGTCGAGGTATTACTGTACTGCTATATAATGTTAAATGTATAAGAGTATGCTAGTAATTCAAGTTGAAGTCGAAGATAAAAACAAGTAATTTATACCTTTTCCTTTCATATTTTGATATCATAAAATCTTTGATCTGCTGCTCATCTTTGGTTGATTGTTGGACATCACATAAGCCAAGCCATATCCTCCGACAATACTGAAACAGAAAATTTATACATAAACTCCAATAAGAAGAAAAACAGTCCTTATTTTAGAAACTAAAATCCCAATAAAGGGAAAGTAATATCTACAAAATGATCCTTTATATTGAAAGTTCTACTACATAAAAATTACTTCTTTTAAATATTACTCTCTAATAGTTACAAGCTTATTCTTCCATAAGCTACTATATATAATTTATTTTACTTGTTATTTATTACAATAATTTTAAAATGATATATTGTAAGTATATAGTATGATTTTGCACTTGTAATGCAGAATGTTAGGTGCAAAATATAATTTTTATATTGCAAGTTTATATCTATTTCCTTTTTTCTGTAATACCCAAAACAGATTTGTATTACAGATAATTTATGTAATTTTGTACATAATCTTTTTGAAAATTAAAGGTTTTATTTAACTTTCAAATGGTACAAAATAGTTAAAAAATGGTACAAATATTTAAAAATAAATAAGTAAAAAATATGTAAACACTATAAAAAAGACCATTCACATAATTATAAATATCAAGACTAAAATACTGTAATTGCATTTCTTGTAAAGGTATAAGGTGCTGCACCATGTATAGCGTGAAATCTGCTACTGCAACTACCAATTTTTTACCCTCTGTATAAGAAGAATGATCAAAATACCATGTTAGGGCAATGAATGTATAAATGAATTTCTAAAATCTTAAATCGTGTATTTAATAACATTCAATTGTTAATCTAATTTTGACAAATATATGTGAATTAATTTCAGGTATTTTTGTATCATTCTTTCAGGATAAATGGCAATAAATCAAAATTTATTCTTATTTTACATACAAGCACATTATTATTTCTTTTCTATTAATCTATATTGAAACTATAAATAATATACAATTTATCTAACTTGTTTATAAAAATAATATATTACGTTATGTTAATAGACACAATAGATATGTAGATTCAATATGTTCAAGAAATTTCTATCAATTTCAAGTGTCCATGGAGCTGCTTTGCAATAAAAATTAATTCCTAATTTTAATAAGTAATTTAGATAAAAAGTGTTGACACTCATCAAGTTTAATTGGCTTCAGTACTGAGTATTGCTGTACCTAAATTTTGATTATAAGGTTTAGCAGTAAATTCTTTTGAAAAATGTGTTTTGCAGTGACATTCCAAGTTACACTGAAAACTTGGAGGAAAACAGACAAATGAAGAGAAAAGCGAAGTTAACTGGTAATGAAGTGGGGGAATGGTTTACCTGTGCAAGTTCGAAAAATGTACAAATTTTGGGCCCAATGCTCTGAAGTGAAGGTCTTATAGTAGCCAAATATCTTGGCAAAGTCCATTTTAAAGTATCTACAGAATAGAGGGACTGTTTCAAGAAAAGACAAAAATAATTGTCTGGAATTAAATCTGTGAATGAATGAGTAAATCAAAAGATGTAGATGAGTGTGTTGTAAATGAGCGGAAAACAAAACTGCAAAACTGCTTGTTGTAATCATCTTGAATTCACTGATTAAACTATAATTAAATAATACTTAAGGACTTACTGACACATTTCGAAACAATCGTTCCTTTTACGAAGCAAATCCTCTCCTGGCGGTGCCCCGCAAGGTATTAAGGTTGTTGGCATAAGATTTATGAGTGTAGTAGGGGTAGGTTAAGTTGGTTGTTTACTATGTAATGGAACAGGGTGTTGGATTCAAAGTGTGTGTGGTCATTTAATATATTTTCTTTATCTGTTGCGTAGTGTTTGTATATTTTGTATTTTTCTATAAATGTCAGTTTTTTACTTTGGTTTAATATTTGGAGAGTGTTTAAATTAGTAAGTATATCCATGTATCTGTGTTGCATGTTTTTCAGGTGTGATATGTAGCAGGATTTTGGGTTTAGGTTGTTTATTGCGTTGATATGTTCATTGAAGCGTGTGTTAAATGATCTGCCGGTTTGACTGATATAATAGCTGGGACATTCGTTATCGTTACATGTTATTTTGTGTATATCTGATAGATTGCATTTGTCTGTTTGTTAATAAAAGGGTTGTATGTGTTGTCTTAAAAAGTTTGTTGTTTTGTATGATATTTGGTAATTAAGTTTTTTGAATGTCGAAACAATTTTGTGTATGATTTTGTTGTGGTGGGTGAGGGATATGTATTAGTTGTTTTCTGTGTGGTTTGTTGGTGTGATAGTTTGGTGATGTTTATATTCAATTTTTGTGAGTATGTTGCCTATAAGTGTATCTAGGTAGCAGTTTTGTTGAGCGATGTATTTTATTCGTCAGATTTATTTTGTAGCATAAGTATATTGATTAGGCGGTGTAGTATATGATTAAATCCAGCGTGTTTGTGTTGTGTGGGGTGATTAGATGTGTTATGTATAGCAGTATCAGTGGTTGTTGGTTTCCTGTAAATTTTGAAATTGTGTTTGTTGATGGTAAGGTTTAGAAAGTTTATTTTATTGTTTTCTTTTAATTCGAGGGTAAATGTGAGGTTTTGATGTATGATATTAATGTAATTGTGTAGATGTTTGATTTGCTGTTTGTTGCTGATGTATAATAGTGAAATGTTGCCTACATATCTTTGGTAGTAAATTATTTTTTGTGTATATATGTTACATAGAATCTATTGTTCAATGTGATGTAAGAATATTTTTGCTAGGAAGCCTGAGAAGGAGGAACCTATAGGCAAGCCATCTTTTGTGTGTAGAATTGGTGTTGATATGTAAAGTAGTTTTGTGATGTGATGAGTTTGGTGAGTGTTATAATTTTATGGGTGAGTTTATGTGGAGTTTTGTTACAGTGAGTATGTTTTGTAGTATTTGGAGTGTTTGTTCAATGAGTACATTAGTGTAGAGGTTTTTTATGTCAAATGATGCTATGGTGGAGTTATGTGGTATAGTGAAACCTGTCTTAGATGGACCCTGTGTTGGGCGGAATTCCATCTACCGCGGAAACTTTAAAAAGTCCCGACTGTCATCCATTCATTTGCCTAGTTAAAACCCTTCATAAGACGGAAATTGTCTAACGTGAAAGGGGAATAGACAAAAGGATGAGTAATACATATTTACTACATTTTAGTTCTGCATAAACCGGAAACTTGTGATTACATACATACTGTAAAAAATAAATATTACAATGACTAAAATTAGATGAGATACAGTTTATAATCCTTTTTTTACCAAGGTAAAATGAACTGATCTTTCTGTTTATTTGTGACGGATCATACCGTGAATTCTGAGAATGCTTTGCAAAGTCACACCCATTGACCCTCCTCTATCCTTCTCGCTTATCAGCCTGCTGTGTACTTGTAGCTGATGGTGTATAAACATCCGCATTTTAAAATAACACACGATGATGATACTGAGTCAGCACTCGTTTCTTTCAAGTGTTCGAATGCAAGTTCAGTACTGCACTGTATTCTGAACAGTACAGGCCGGTTACATCTTATACCCAATAGATCGACTTACTTTTCACGAAAACAGTACGTGCTATTCATTGTTTAGTCTCTTGATTTTTGTTTTGTAGTGTTTTACAGAATCACTCTTATTAAGTGATCAAGTATATAGTGTACTTTGCTGTAGTAGGCTTATTGTATGTCAAGAAAAAACGTATGATTCCATACATTAACTTTGAAACAGAAAATGGATGTTATTGAACTTAGTGGAAAATTAAACTTGAAACAATTATGTGATAAATACAAATGCGATAAAACACAGATTTATAGAATTGTAAAAAACAAAGAACAAATAAAAGAAGATTGGTTGAAAGGCAAGAAACCACTTCATTCTAAAAGACAAAAAACATGCACAAATATAGAAATTGACAGAATTTTATTTAAATGGTTTACTCAAGCACAATTTTATTTAAATTGTTTACACAAACGGGAACAAAGAATCATTTAGATTCAATAGTACAAGAACGAGTTAAGTCAATTGCTGCTAAGCTAGGGAACACAACATTCAAAGCCTCGAATGGATGGTTAGAAGATTTTCGATCCAGACATTCAATTTCTTTCAATCAAATTTGTGGTGAAGCAAAAGAAGTTAACCAGGAAAACAGTTGATGATTGGAAGCATGTTTGTGAATTAATAGTTGGTTATGAAACCAAAAATATTGAAAACTGTGATGAGGTGGTTTTTAGAGCTCTGCCAAATAAGACTTTAAATTTTGTAAATGATAAATGTATGGGAGGTAAGCAGTCAAAAAAAAAAAAGGCTTACAGTTTTAATTTGCAGTTTTGCAGATGGAAAATTAGAAAAACATTTGGTAATTGGGAAATCATGGAATTCCTGATGTTTCAAAAATGTAGACCAGTTACCAGTTCAATGGCATGTTATTTAGAAGGCATGGATGACGTCAGCCATTATGGAAAATTGGCTTCAAAATTTAAGTGATACAATGAATCATATCTTGTTATTTATAGATAATGCAACATGTCATTCTCGTGAAGATTACTCTCACATAAAATTAGTGTTTTGTTTGCCCAATACTTAACCGATGTATCAGGGTGTTATTAAAAATCTTAAGGTGCACTACAGGTTTTACAATCTCTTATTGCAAACGTAAACTCATGCTTGTCAGTACAAGAATTGACAAATAATGCCACTGTTTTGGATAAGCCACTATAAGATGGATATCAAGCTCTTATGAGAAAATATCAAAGTCCTGTGTTTCAAAATGCATTCAAAGAAGCTGGTTTTATTGTATAAGAAGAAATCAATAATAATTCTATCGAAACAGAGCTACAAGACATTACCTTGCACACTGTGAAAGATTTGTTGACCGAAACTGGATACTCTAATTTAACTGCTGAAGAATATGTTTGTATTGACAATAAACTGGCAACAGAAAAAGGGCCAAAATCTGTGGATGAAATCATTGAAATGGAGACTAATGAAATTATTGAAAGTGAAGACGGTCCAGTTGTAGATAACAAAAGTTGTGTGATTGTTAAAGTTTATGTTGCCTCTGATAAGTTTGTCTATGTATTTGGCTTGCTTAAGTGATGTGCCTGTGTGTGATTGATTAGCACTATACCACATTGCAAAAGCACTATACCTCATTGCCTCGTGCTTTGATAAAATCAATTTCTTCTGGAGTGAATGTTGCCATAGAAATGGATTTGACTCTGTGGGGAGGTGTAAGCCCTCGCCTGTAACATAAAATTTTGTTATTCAAATAATGTAAATAAACATATAATTTAAAAAATACATCCTTTATATTAATAAATATATTGAAATTTTATTAATCATTTTAATAAAATTCTCATTGCAGGTTTTTGATATGATTATTTGAAACAAGAAATAAATTACATTTTGTTTTAAAATCAAGTTGAATATTATTGCCTATGTTAAAAAGTTCATATAAACATGGACCCGGAAATGCTTCGTTGGCGAGTTATACAGAGTCAAAGATTTAACCTGAAATTCAGCTCCCTCAGTGAAATTAATTCACATTGAAATTTTTATGTTAATTAGATAACTTTTATGTAAAATGAGCTGACAAATTGTATAAAACCTGCCCCAGAACTCTATCTCAAATAGTTTATGAGAAAATTAGGGTAAAGGATAAAAGGTTAGGGTCAAAAGCGCAGTTTTTTTGCTTTTGGACTACAATAACTCTGTCAAATTGCCTATAAACAAATAAAAATGTTCAATTTGTAGATTCTTAAAATAGTTTTCTTTTAAATTCTATTTTATAGAACTCATTCTAAGGAACACACAAAACTAAAAATTATGAAAATCAGGCATTGCTAACGAATTAGCCTGATGATAAAATGTATGCCAATGTCTCTCAAAATAATTTTATTACAAATTGACAATTTATTTAAATAATTTAAAGTAATAATCATAAAATTACTTATTCGACTTACATTGATAACAGTATTACAAGAGCTCAAAATGTCCTTCCATTGTTAATAGACATTTCAGCCCAAATATTTAAAGGGGGCATTGGATTCTCTAAAATTATTGGACTGTTATTTTATTTCTCGGGCAGCAATCATGATTCTGTGAAGAAGTTCATGTTCATTTGAGCATAGCCTAATGTTTTCATGTATCCCCATACAAAGAAATATAAGAGGTTCAAATCAGGGATCTCTTTAAGAAAAACCTATTCCGTTTTTATTGACTTTATTTACATTATTTTTCTAAGAATAAAATTCTCTACAAATTATTTTGAACATTTTTCTTGTTTATAGGCAATTTAACAGAGTTATTGTAGTCCAAATGCAAAAAGTGTGTTTTCGATCCTAACCTTTTTTTGCCTAATGTTTGCTTAAACTATTGGAGATAGAGTTCCGGGACAGGTTTTATACGATTTGTCAGCTCATTTTACATAAAAATTATCTAATTAACAAACTCAATTAACGCCCTAAAAATTTCAGTGTGAGTTAATTTCACTGAGGGAGCTGAATTTCGGGTTAAATCTTTGACCCTATATAACTCACCCACGAAGCATTTCCGAACCAACATTTATATGAACACTTTTCATTATTTTGGTGAGAGGAATAAGCTTGTGCAGTATGGGAGATTCCTCCTGAAACATCCTGTATAATATATCTAATTGCACTGTGCTTACAGTAGTTTTTTTCAGAGAAAAGCCCAACAGCACATGTGGACAGAATCATAATCTTGGAAATCACTGTACATTTCCCTCTTAGTACTGAAAGCAATTCAGATAGTTGGAGTTCTACAGTATGTATGTATTCACACACATACCCACACTGGCTCATAAAAAAAAATACATAGACTATTTGAATTAAGCGGGCCTAGTTGTTTCCAGTTGAATCCACTTCGTGTAGCCATCTTCATACAGATCAGCTGATTACATTGAAGATTGTATATTCTAAATATTGTAATTGGTGGCTTAGAAAAAGAAGTTATTTGTGAAGTGTGTTAATTTCACTTAACATATTTCGGAATTAATGTCTTGAAGGAGGAAAGAGTTATCTCTTTGAAAGGAGTAAAATGTTGGACATTATCTCCTCTGTTCTTGAAACC
The DNA here is from genome assembly GCA_036971475.1 of Prosapia bicincta. Lineage (NCBI taxonomy): Eukaryota > Metazoa > Arthropoda > Insecta > Hemiptera > Cercopidae > Prosapia > Prosapia bicincta. The sequence goes on along the minus strand of JBAIZL010000001.1, from coordinate 49,689,011 downwards.
TCTCACCCAATTGAACACTTTGCTGTCACTTGTCACATTGGTGCAATAAATTTTACTTAGTTATCTATGAATTCTTCTGCTGCTGAAACAAATCTTCTTAAATTTTTATCCATCTTAACTAATGTAATAGTTAGTTATAACTTAACTAATTTATGTTATAATAGGTATGTACCTAGCTAATATGTAGTAATTTTACCATTTTTCCGTAATCATTTTTTAATTAAGTGAAGTAGAATATTATTAATGCATGGTTGTATTTATGTCATATGTATCTGTATATGTATATACAAGTAAGTTTGTACATATGTGTGTTATATGTGTTCTTTGTTTGTTCTATGTAGAATCTTGGGCAGTCATAGCATGTGTTTTTGTATATTCCTGCTCTTGTGTATTTTTCCAAGCTTTCTTGGGTTTATCGCCAGTACACATGGACAAAGGTTCTATGAGTTAATGAAAACGTATATGCTCTATTTTCATAAATATATACTAGGTTTATGTCTCAGCGTTATTTTTTAATAGAGTGCAGGAGAAATAAGACCTGAAGACGATAACGGCATAAATAGTTGTACCTGTCTTGCAAGTCAACCACTTTTATTTAACAATAATCTCTGTGAGTGGTGTACATGATTAATAAGCAAAATTTATTTCTATAGCAATATTATGTTTGGGCATTCATATTTTATTGAAATATAAATGAAATGTATTATACATTCATGCATTAAAAAAACATGTTTTTTCTAAGACATTATTTACTGTAAGAGTTCTTGTAGAAATGCATTAAAAATATATTTAATGCTTTTTATTTAAAAAATGAAATAGTCTTAAAAAATAAATCTGAAATTCAGGCTGAGAAATAATTTCTATATAACAGAAACATTACTTTCTACTCATTACAAACTTAACACAAAAACAAGTTATTTAAAAAAAAACCTACTAAAATTAATTTTAATGAGACAACAAAGCCATTTGAATTCTATATAGTTTATACAGTGGGAGAAAAGCTTTCCTATAAATATGAATGAATAAAATGAAATTATCTACTTATTAATCACACTAATTCACATATATCTCATTAATATTTACCCAACTCTTTTTTTCTACTAAAATGAAAAAGTACCAGATTTTTAAATATTTTTAATTAATTATTCTTTATAATACAATTAGTATGAAAAATATGTGCTGTGACAGTAATAACTTCAACATTTATACTGCTTTTATAGTTTTACTGTTTTGTAACTAAAAAATAAGAGACTGCTTTATGGAAAAATGGCTTATGTATTGTAACATTTTGAAGTAGTATATATATAAAAGGCACTTACAAAATAAGATAAATATATATAAATAAATTCAGTATGTAAAAAAATTACTAAAATATACCAGTAACGAAATGTAAACATAACCTAATTTCACTTGTGTAGAAAATGCACATGGCCACATTTTAGATCTAATCACAAGATTTTATATAAAAAGAAAAAAAAACCCACAAATCACTATTTATAAGAAAATGTATTAGAAGTAATTGATAGATAACAATTTGAATAGAACAATAGAACGATATAAATACACTTAAAACTTTCAAACGGCAAGCTAGTGAAATGTTCTGAAGTAAACAAGATGGGAGAACGAATTTGTGGAGTTGCGTGCGCATTGACCGGCAAAAGATATTCGTTTTAAATATTTCTTGTGGAGATATAATCTAAAACAGTTTGGGAAATAAGATTTAAATGCAATTGTTTTGCAAAGAAATTTAAGTGCAGTTGTTAAGAAGAAGAAGTGTATCAGAGGCGGTGAACCTGACATCCGTAAAGCTGTTACAAGGAATAAACGAGAAAATAGCGGAAATTGACGACTTGGCCATTTTATTGCTAAAAAGGGACTGTCAGTTAGTTGGGACAGGGCATTTGAACGAGGCAGACGTGTTTCAGAATTGGCAGTAGAAATTTTATTTTTTTAACTGGTGCGGAAAGTGCAGTATCCTATTCAAATCATAATTACAGAATAACATTAAGCCAAATCATTGAACTGATCGATAAAGAAGACATTATTCAGGAAATTATTTAATTAGAAACCAAATAACTTGTAAAAAAATTTTAGCTTGTAAGAATTGTAACTTAGATATTTTTTTGAAAGTGCCAACTCAAATTTTATTATTCAAAATTTAGAAAACCCACCTATTAACCCGAGATAAGGAGAGCTCAAGCTCAAATTAAAGTAATTAAATCAAATTCAATAATTATTAAAATTTATAACTAAACTTCTTGTTGCCATAAACAAATTTTAGACTTAGGCTAATAAAGCTTAATTTTTGTAATTCTTTGTGGATGAAATAAGACTTTGTAATTAGTAAGTGACTTTATAAAAGAAAATAAGGAATGTCATATTAAGATATTAAAAGTTTATTGTAACAAAAAGCAGCATTGAATTGTTATTTCTTTTAAATTATAAATTTTATTAAGACTTGTATAAAAGCAAAATTACCATTATTACATTTGGCACACAAACGTGGGGCTCGATTATAAAAAAATTTAAGAATTAACCTCAAGGCACTTTAGATAAGATTATTAATTAAATATTTGTATTAATATTGTTTACTTTTCAGGACTTTGCAACCATAAGTCAATAATTTTTTTTATTTTCAAAATTTAAATAGAATAAAGGGGAATTTTGAAATTTTAGATAAAGAAATAAAAAAAAAATGGAATCTGAAACAGGTACATATAATTTAAGGAGGGAGAAAGCGAAAAAAACAGAAAAATTAGAGGAATATAACAAACATAGTAGGTCTAGGAAGGGTACAGCAATTGAGGAAGCTGCAAAAGGAAAATATGTGACATTAAAAGAAAAAATAAATGAAAAAGAGGAAGAAGCTACAATAGGCCTAATAGAATTGGAAAAAGGGACAAGCCTAGAAATACAAGAGACAGAAACGGAAGGCACAGATATGCCTATAGAAGAGAGTGAGGTGGAAACCCAAGTAGATGAGGCTAGGGGATTACCACTGATGCAAACCCAACAGAAAAAGGGAAATAATGAGGGTGTTGATTTAAGGAATATAATGAGGACTTTAATGGAAATGAGTGTAAACATAAATACAGGGAAAGAGGAAATGAATACAAAATTTGAAGAGAGTAAGGAGGAAATAAAAAAAGAAATGAATAGAAAATTTGAACAGAGTAATGAAGAAATAAGGAAATTAAATAAAAATAGTGAGGAAATAAAGGAGGAAAATAAGGAGATGAAAGAAGAGATGAACAGAGGATTTGCCTCAAGTAGGTTGGAAATGGATAAGAAGTTCGAAAGCCTAAAGGAAGAAAATAGGAGAATGATAGAGGATATGAGGGAACAGTTGAGAACAGAGAATAATGCTGTAATAGGAGTTATGAGAAGAGACTTAGAGGAGAAGATTAAGGAGAATTTTGAGGAAACAAAAGAAATAATAGCTGATGTGACAGAAATTAATAAGAAAGAGATAGAGAAGGTAGAAAAAATAACAATACAGAACAGGGAAGAGTTAAGAGTTTTAAATAGGGAGATAGCGATTGAGAAAAACAATAATAATGATAGAATTGACCGATTGGAAACAGAAGGAAGGAGGAATAATGAGAAACAAGGGGAATTGGCCCAGAGAATGGAAAAGGTAGAAAAGAAGGTGGAAGAAAGTAAAGGAGGAGAAGGCCTAAGGATCATACAAGTGTCTTGCGGGAATCAGGAGGAGATGCCCAAATTTAATGGAAGGAATGGTAACCCTATGGAGTTCCTCAAAAGACTGGATAGGTATGTGGAGAGAAAATTTGAATGTAGGACAGGGGAAAGATTTAAAAATGAATGAAGAGGAATCATAGATAGAGCTTTGGAAGTAGGAGCGGCTAGATGGTGGGAATCAATCAGAGAGGAGGTGGAAGATTTCGCGGATTTACAAGATAGATTTGATACTGGGCCAAAGAAATACAGGAAGGCATTAAAGAGAGAATGGAAAATGAAAGGTATATTGAGGGAAATGGAAGAGCCAGAGCAGATTATTTCATAGAAAGAGTCATAGTTTTAAAGAACATGACACCACCACAAAATGAGGAAGAGATAGTCCGGAGATTAAGCCGGCATTTTAATGAAAGGATACAGTTGTCAAGAAGGGTGCAAAATATAAAAACGATCCGAGAGATGGAAAGGATGCTGAATGAGGAGGACATAGAGGAGAGAAATAAGGAAATAAGACAGAGAAACAGGGGACCATGGAATAGGCCTACCCCTAGAGAGGAACAGAATGGAAATAGATTTCCACCCAGAAGGGGTGAGGAAGGGATGAGACAGCAGGGAAATAGAAGATTTCCAGGACTAGGAAAATTGTATAGAAGGAATGAATATAGGAATGAAGGGCGGCCATATGTCCAGTTTTTTAACAGAAGAATAGATAATCATATGAGGGGGAATGTTGAACCAAGACCAGGGCAGGAAAATAATCGAGAAAATAGAGGAGACAGGAATTACAGAACCAATGACAGGAGCCAGAAGGAAGTAAATCAGATAGAGACAAGGAGATGTGTGGGGACAAGGAAGGAGGATGGTGCACATAGTCAAACGGAAAACTAGAGAACACTGGTATCGTCGCCTTGGATCAGGAAAAGGAGCATCAAACAGAACAAATGAGGTTGCCAGTGATTTTGATAAAAGCTCCTACGATAAAAATAAGTTAACTATAAATAATGTATTAATCAGTAGAAAATTTTTAGAACAAGAAGATGAGGAGAGAAATTATAATTTAGGAATTGAAAAAAAAATAATAAACCCAGAGATAGAGATTAAGATGGAAGATACAAGTTTACCAGCATTAATAGACACAGGCAGTAACGTAACATGTATCCAGGAGAAATGGATGTTAGAGAATAAAAATAAAATAGGAAAAATAGAAATCCTACCAATAAAAAATTTAACCATTCGGACTGCAACAAATAAGAAAACTAAAAAGATAAACAAAATGATCATGGTAATAGGAGAAATAGGAGGGGTAAAATATCCATTTCAATGCCTAGTGGTGCCAGGCTTATTGAGAAAATTTATTATAGGTACGGATATGTTGATGGATGTGGAGGCACAACTTGATTTTGGAAAATGGGAGATGGAGTTTAAATATGAAAACAAATTATATAAATCAAAAATGAGTGTAGATGGGCAGACAAAATTTAAAGGGGAGATGAATAATTTTGAAAATGAGATGGAGGAGGAATTGAGTTGTGATGAACAGGAAGGAATGAATGATATGGAAAATGGGAAGAATTTGAAACTTTTGGAAACCAGAGTCAAAATTATATTAAAATTGTACAAGAGGAGGGAGAGATAAAAAAAGAGGATATTTTTGAAAGAATAGGGAATGAAGAGGTAACTGAGGAACAAAGACAGGAGATGAGTGATTTAATAGAGAAGTATAAAGAAGTATTTTCAGACCAGCCCGGTTTATGCACTGCATATAAACATAAGATTAAAGTTAGGGAAGATGTACTGTTGGAGTCAGCTTTGGTAGATTAAACAGCTCCAGTATCGACTTTAATCAGCCTGTGCTTTGTCTAATCGATAGCTCAATCTATGGTTTATCGTCGATAGTTTAAGACCACGTGGTCCCTTGGCGCGCGCCTAATCCCCATCCTAACACAGTTCCCTCACCCCCAGTCTTTTGCTTGCCGTAGACCGACCAGCACGTCCGTTGCGGGTTTAACCTTATTCGCCAACCTCGTGGACGTTAAGTTCGCCCCGCGTATGTCTAAATTTAAGTGTTTCGTATTGTATTTGCTTTACATGCTCGTTAACCGCGAAAGTGTACATTATTTAGTCCAAGTGCCGTGTTCGTATGCGCCTTAACCTCGCCGTTACAAGCCGTCGCTACGGAGTCGCCCGCGCTCATTTAAATACTTATTCAATTGTGAATAGCATGAGAATTGAACTCCGTTTTATTAAGTTTTACAGCACGAGCCGTCTGACCATTACCACTTCACCCAGGGCCCTGCTGCAGAAGTCCAGAAGACATCAAACCTACCGCGCACGCAACCCCTTTGTTCAGCTTAGGGTAAGTGTTAATCAGTTCCAAATACTTTTAACATAAACTTGTGCCTATTTTTCCTGAGGCTCAATTAGTGATAAACACTGTTTATTTGTCGATTAGGCATTTTTGCCGCCAGCCTTAATTTTATTCATGTACAATTTCAATCACAATAACGACCGCGACTATCTCTCTCTTTCGTCTTCTTTCTAATATTTTAGCGGAGCTGACGCCTCCATTTTGGTCCCTCGGGCCGGATTTTTTGCATTGTAGCGACCTATAAACATTTAAAGTGCAAAGAACAAGTGTTAAAGTTCTCAGTAACCTCGAGCCTTATTCAGTTTTAATAGCGAGGCATTTGCTTTATAAATAAGTTTATTAGTGATTTATAAGTGTTATTTATTGTGCGAACAATTTCGAAGCGTGTTAAATTTCATAGTAATAAGCTAAGTTGCAAGCATTGCGTAATCCTGTGTAATTTTCCCGCTTCCCTCTTTTGTCTAAATTCAATACGCAGTAGTGACGTCACAAGCTGTAGCGTGCAGCCACATTCCGTTACTCAGCAGATTTATGGGACACCTGCGCAGATAAGGAACACTTGACTAAACAAGTTAGGCAAGATAGGCTCAATATTGATCCGTGAAAGCTACACTGTAGATTTATCCTGTTCAATAAGGAAAACTTGCAGCCGTTCTAATCTAATGCTTATGATTTGTAAAACGTTATGTCTTTTATTAACTTTATTATACAGTCCACTTTTCGTAATTAAATGTACCATTGTGTAGTCATTAGGTTTGGTTTAAACATAATTGCAATTTAATTTAAATTTTTGGTTTTTGTTAATTTAAATTTTGTCACGATGGCTAATAACAACGCATATTGCCTTGATAAGTTGAAGGCTATATGCAGTGATTTAGAGCAAGTAAACAGCTTGCTCGGTGATAGTGAAATGTCTGAGGGCATAGTGCAGGAAGTCAGGCGCCTTCATGTCGAATTTATCGAAACTTTTGACCGCGCGGAGCAGACTTTTGACAGTCAAGCTTCCGAATTTGTCAAGAATGTCTTTATAGTAAAACGTCAATTTCAGGACACCTATCTGCCCATGATAGTAAAACACCCTAACCTCGTTAAGACGGAGGTTACCTCGACCTCGCCTGTCAAATCAACACCGACTTCACCTAACCTTCCAAGTCTAACTTTGCCAAGCTTTTCGGGCCAGAGCGACGACTGGATAGATTTTGTTACGATGTACGACTCTATGGTACATAACAATGAGACGCTTAGCAATATCCAACGTTTTCAATACTTAAAGTCCGTCTTAAAGGGAGATGCACTGGCCATCGTCACCGGACTTTCCATCTCCGAAGCAAATTACAACATTGCTTACAATGCGTTGCGTAACCGATACGCGAACCCGCGACGTCTCGCAGATCATTACTTCAACATAATTAAAGACTTTCAGCGCATCAATAATGCTTCACCCGCGGAACTAAATCGTTTCTTAACCGCGCACTCTAATGCCGTCTGTGCATTAAGAGCTATACCTCTCGAAGACTTAGCGGATTTCTTATTGTTCTCTATGGCAAGTAATAATTTGGATGCCAAGACACGATTAAGTTTTGAAAGCCGACTAGGCACTAACCGCATGCCGACATATAAATTATTGAACGACTTTATAACTGAACAGGCTAGAGCCCTGGAGATGCTTAGCCAACCAGCTGCCGTGGTTGTAGCAAACGCCGGACGTGGTCAAAGACCCCGCATGTTGGTGTCATCGATGGATAAACCCGGGTTTCAAGGGGCCCTTGAACCGAATAATTACTTGTCTGAACCTAACCTCACTTTGGGTCACAGCCCTAGATTTCAATCAGTAGCGTCAAATGACAATGGCCATCAGAATAAGGACGCCCAAGGTACTATTCAGTCCAAACGTGCTGCGCCAGTCACTATGCAACCGGTTAATCAACCACTACAACCTAACTTGTTGCCTATTATGAGTGCGCCTAGAACGTCAACATTTCGCAATCGCTCGCCACCGCTTAACCTCAATCAGTCTAACATGCCTACCACGCGTGTAGGTAAATGCTACTACTGCGGAGAAAGTCACAGCATCATTAATTGTCAACGATTTATTTCTCTTACCATAGCGGAACGCATTGACGCTATTTCAAAATTACAACGGTGTTATAATTGTCTCGGCTCTCATTATCAAGCTCAGTGTCAGTCTCGTCATCGTTGTAGACAATGCAGCCAAGCACATCACACACTGCTGCACAACGACGCACCGCCGCAGCAATGACTAGCCGCCCCACGACGCCTTAGGCCAACCGCTAGCCATCCAATCGATACTAAAGCTCAACCTCGTTCTTTGTCATGCAACATTACCTCGTCTCTCGCCCTGTTGGGTACCGCGCAAGTCGTCCTACAGGACCATTATGGTCAACCTCGTTTTCTAAGAGCTATTATCGACCCCGGCAGTCAGATATCTGCCATTACGAAACAAGCTAGCGATATGTTGAGCCTGCCTACTCGAAGATCGAACCTGTCGTTGATTGGCGTCGCTGCCAAGTCTACACGTATTCACGAATACGTAACTTTAATTTTATTCTCACGACATGACGCGGGCGTCATGCTGACTACGGAAGCCGCTGTGCTCAACCATATAACTGACCCGCTGCCAGCTGATAAATTATCCTCTGCTTTAAGCGCTCAATATCAGCACTTACCGTTAGCTGATCCTCAGTTCGACGTACCTGCCCCTGTTGACATTATACTGGGCGCCGATGTCTTCACGCAAATAATTATCAACGGGCCTCGTACCATCATTCATGGCCAACCATCGGCACTTAACACACTTTTAGGTTGGGTCATTATGGGATCTGTACCTTACAGTACGCCACAACAACCACGCTTGTTTATCACCTCGCTCAAGTCTATCGACGAAAACATGCGACGATTTTGGGAAATCGAAGAGGTAAACGAGTCTAACTTGTTGAGCCCTGATGAGCAGCTCTGCGAAAATTTATTTGCCACCACTACTGAACGTGACGCCACTGGGAGATATGTCGTAGCTTTGCCTTTTAAACCTGACGCCGTCGAACTTAAGTCAAACCGTAATGTCGCTCTTGCTAGTTATCATGCTCTGGAACGCCGTTTGAGCCGACAACCGGATGTCTCACGACAATATCATCAGTTCATGAAAGAATATATGACTTTAGGTCATATGTACCCTGCCATTAAGCCTTCGAATTATTTAATACCACATCATTGCGTTTTCAAGGCCGATAGTTCTACTACTAAATTACGAGTAGTTTTCAATGCTTCTGCGCCTGATTGCAACGCGCATTCTTTAAACCAGCAATTGCTGGCTGGCCCTAAGTTACAAAGGGACCTGTCCAACGTTATTATCTCGTTTCGATTGTTTGTTCACGCCGTCTGCGCGGATCTTAAAATGATGTACCGCCAAATTGCCGTACGCAAGGATGATCGTCGTCATCAGCACATTTTGTACAGACCGACTCCTCATTCTCCACTGATGGAGTATGAACTAGCCACTGTCACTTACGGGCTTACCCCGTCTGCTTATTTAGCCCTACGTACACTCGAACAACTCGTCAAAGATGAGGGCGACTGTTACCCTGCTGCGTCGCACGCCATTCTTCATCAAACGTACGTTGATGATGTCGTCACTGGCGCCGATACGTCCGAGGACGCCCAGGAATTAATACGGCAACTTATTAGCATCTTCGCACTGGCAGGACTAGAGCTCAGGAAATGGTCTTCCAGCGATCCCGCGCTGCTGTCGACGCTGCCATCTTCTCACCTGGAGCACCCGTTGCTATTCCAAGACGACTCTACCGCTGTTAAAATATTGGGACTCCAATGGCATCCTGTTAATGACTCGTTTTCTTATCGTATTCAAAACTTTGTGTCGGTGCCTACGAAACGCAACATTCTCTCTTATGTCGCTCGCACCTTCGACCCACTGGGTTTCCTCACGCCTATCACATTTTGGATCAAGTCATTTTTGAAACAATTGTGGCTCGAAAGGTTATCATGGGATGAACCTTTGCCAACCGCGCTGCGCAGTCGTTGGGACAGCTTCATTGTCCACTTCGCTAAGTTAGCTGACATTCAAATACCTCGACATGTGGGCACACGTGATGCCAAACATCATTTATTAGGCTTCTGTGATGGGTCCGAAGCTGGTTACGCAGCCGCCATCTACTTGCGAACTGAATGGAACGGTTTAGTTTCCGTCAGCCTTCTAAAGGCTAAAAGCAGAGTGGCTCCCGTCAAAACACTCACTATACCTCGAATGGAGCTCTGCGGCGCCGTCTTACTGGCCAAGCTCTATAAGTCTGTTCAGCCTGCTGTGAATTTTGTGGCCGACGACACTACGCTTTTCTTCACCAACTCAGAAATTGTGCTGCATTGGCTTAGCACCCCGCCACATCTTTTGAAAACTTTCGTTGCCAACCGTGTTATTGAAATTACCTCGAACACTTCGACCAATCATTGGTACCACGTCTCAACTGTTGACAACCCCGCGGACGTTGCTTCCCGTGGGTGTCTACCCGCGCAGTTTGCTACACATCCACTGTGGTGGCACGGACCACCATGGGCGTTACAATGTACTACCTCTTGGCGTTTGTCTAAGCCAACTGGACCGAACCGCGACCTGACCGAGCTCAAGACCGAGCCTCAGGTGCTCTGCGCGATTGTCCAAGCGCCTAACCACTTATTGAACGTTATTGAGCGTCATTCCAATCTAACCACGCTGCATCATGTCTTCGCTTACGTGCTTCGTTTCGTTAACAATTGCCGCATTAAGACCCAGTCTACCAGCCATTGTCACAACACTCGCTACAAAGCCAAGAACACCGTAGCCAAGATTCCATTCGCTGCACCTTCAGTACAAGAATTAAGGAACGCCAGAAATCTTTGCGTTAAGCTCGTACAAGAACTAGCCTTTAGCGAAACGTTGCAACGCCTACACCGCGGCGTCCCGATCAGTGCTCAACTTCGCAACCTAACGCCCTTTATCGACTCAGTGGGGCTACTTAGGTTGGGCGGACGTCTTAATCATGCTGATATACCATACGCAGCTAAGCATGCCATTTTACTGCCTAAGCGGCATCATTATGTCAACCTTGTATGCGATCATTATCACCGCCTCGCCTTACATGCTGGGCCGCGTACTACCCAAGCGATGATCAATGGTGAGTTCTGGATCGTTGCGCTACGTTCGTTGTTACGACAACGCATTCATGCTTGCATGCGATGCTTTAGACTACAGTCGAAACCTCGGCCACCTATGATGGCAGCTTTACCGTCTTCTCGTGTCACTCCGTCGCCACCTTTCTGTAAGGTAGGCATTGACTTTGCTGGACCTTTCGACACTAAGGCCAACCATCTTCGTACGGCAAAGATCCTGAAAGCTTACTTATGCCTATTTGTTTGTATGGCCACTAAGGCTGTACATTTGGAAGTAGTATCAGACCTCTCTACTGATGCTTTTCTCGCCGCGCTTCAGCGTTTTGTCGCAAGACGTGGACTGCCTACAGACATTTATTCAGATAATGGCACCAATTTTGTCGGCGCCGCCAACCGCCTGCACGAGGTCTATAAGATGCTCGACCAATCCAAGTCAATCATCCAACGCAAGCTCGCCGCACAACGGGTTGAATGGCACTTCAACCCTCCAGTCGCACCACACTTCGGCGGACTTTGGGAAGCCGCCGTTAAATCCGTCAAAGGGCTCCTACGCCGTACTCTTGGCACTACGTTATTGAACCTCGAGGAGTTAGCTACGTTATTTATACGCATCGAAGCTATTCTCAACAGTCGACCTATTTTCGAGGTCTCGCCTGACCCCAACGAAGGATCTACGTTCCTTACGCCCGGACACTTTCTCATCGGCCGTCCACTTTTAGCACTCCCTGAGGAATGTCATTCTGAACCCGCGCTCAAATCCAGATGGACTATGCTACAGCAGATGACCAATCGGTTTTGGAAAACCTGGTCTACCCAATACCTACACTCCCAGATTCAACGCTGTAAATGGCACAAAGACGCCTCACCCCTCCAGGAGGGTCAGCTTGTATTTATCACTGGAGAACATCCGAGCCCTCTTCATTGGCCAATGGGTCGGATCGTACGTCTTCACCCTGGACCCGACCGGATAACCCGCGTAGTCACCGTCAAGACCTCACATGGACAGTTAAAGCGACCTGTCCATAAGCTTGTAGGCTTTCCGCTACAACCTTAATCTCTTGACCACTTCTTCAGCACCTGTGTGGTACAACCGCGTTTCCTCGAGTTCTTAATCTCACTCGACTTCTTCGCCTCTTCAGCAATTTTGTGCAACCTCGTTTCTTTAAGTATCTTCAACGCCATAGATTTCTTCGCTACATCTTCAGCACCTCGCTTCTTCCAGTCAACCCCGTTCACCGTCACCCAGTGGTTATCCAGGGTGGGCGGTAGTCTATTGTCTTCAGCACAGCTAATGGAGCTATTCACTTCATCTGCTCTTTTCTGCTTTCTTCGTACCCCGACCACTTCTTCTTCGGCACCCTCGGTCTCCGGTGCTCTCTAGTTCTTCGCCCTCTACCCACCTGGCGGATTAAAAACATCCGTTTTTGGTGGGCGGAATGTTGGAGTCAGCTTTGGTAGATTAAACAGCTCCAGTATCGACTTTAATCAGTCTGTGCTTTGTCTAATCGATAGCTCAATCTATGGTTTATCGTCGATAGTCTAAGACCACGTGGTCCCTTGGCGCGCGCCTAATCCCCACCCTAACACAGTTCCCTCACCCCCAGTCTTTTGCTTGCCGTAGACCGACCAGCACGTCCGTTGCGGGTTTAACCTTATTCGCCAACCTCGTGGACGTTAAGTTCGCCCCGCGTATGTCTAAATTTAAGTGTTTCGTATTGTATTTGCTTTATATGCTCGTTAACCGCGAAAGTGTACATTATTTAGTCCAAGTGCCGTGTTCGTATGCGCCTTAACCTCGCCGTTACAAGCCGTCGCTACGGAGTCGCCCGCGCTCATTTAAATACTTATTCAATTGTGAATAGCATGAGAATTGAACTCCGTTTTATTAAGTTTTACAGCACGAGCCGTCTGACCATTACCACTTCACCCAGGGCCCTGCTGCAGAAGTCCAGAAGACATCAAACCTACCGCGCACGCAACCCCTTTGTTCAGCTTAGGGTAAGTGTTAATCAGTTCCAAATACTTTTAACATAAACTTGTGCCTATTTTTCCTGAGGCTCAATTAGTGATAAACACTGTTTATTTGTCGATTAGGCATTTTTGCCGCCAGCCTTAATTTTATTCATGTACAATTTCAATCACAATAACGACCGCGACTATCTCTCTCTTTCGTCTTCTTTCTAATATTTTAGCGGAGCTGACGCCTCCATGTACCATTTTACCAAAGAAATTACCCAATTCCTACAAAGTACCAAGATCAGGTACAAGAAGAGATAGAGAAAATGTTGAGGTTAGGTATAATTGAAAGAAGTACTAGTCCATATATTAATCCAATAGTCCCAGTCATCAAAACCAATGGGAAAGTTAGATTATGTTTAGATGCAAGAAAACTAAATGAAATTATAATTCCGGATTATGATTGCTATAGAGGAATAAATGAGATTCTACACAGAGCAAAGAGAGTTAATTGGTTGAGTACCATGGACCTCACTAACAGTTTCTGGCAGGTTGAATTGGAAGAGGAGTCAAGAAAATATACTGCATTCCAACATAGAGGGAAAACATACCAGTTTGTTGTTACACCCTATGGATTGAAAACATCTCTAGCAGCATTGGCAAGAGCTATGGACAGTATTATGAGGGAGGAATTAGAAGATTTCACCTTAATATATGTAGATGATATAGTCTGTATGTCTGAGACATTTGAGGAGCATAAAAAACACCTAGAAAAGATCTTCCAAATTTTTTTAAAAAACAACATGACCATTAAATTTGATAAATCAGAGTTCTGTAGAAAAGATAAGAAAAGATCTTCCAAATTTTTTTAAAAAACAACATGACCATTAAATTTGATAAATCAGAGTTCTGTAGAAAAGATATTTCATTCTTAGGGTATAGATTGACTACAAATGGAGTAAAAATGGATGAAGAGAAGGTTAGAGCTATATTAGAATTTCCCTCACCTAAAAATCCTCGACAGTTAAAAGGTTTTATTGGAATGGCTAATTATTATAATAAATTTATAGAAAAATATTCAGAATTTGTACAACCATTATTAAAATTATTATCTAATAGAAACAAATTTATTTGGACAGAAGAGGAGGAGCGAAATTTTATTAAATTAAAGAAAAAATTTTTGGAAACAAATGTACTTACTCACCCAGATTACTAGAAAACATTTTACCTACAAACAGATGCCAGTGAATATGCCATAGGAGGACACATCTATCAGATTGATGAAAAGGGGGAGAAAAAGGCAGTAATGTTTATGAATCGCACATTAAAAGGAAGTGAAGTTAAATAATATACCACTGAGAAGGAATTACTTGCTATATTGTTTTGTCTGCAGAAAGCAAGACAGATCATCCTAGGAAGAAAAATTGTGATCCAGACTGACCATCAGGCCTTAACTTTTATTAAGACTTGTAAAATTTTAAATTCAAGATTGCATAGATGGATATTACTAATGCAAGAATATGATTATACTATTGAACACTGTAAAGGAAAAGAAAATGTAGTTGCAGACCTATTGAGCAGGAACCCTTGTGACAAAAATAAGTTTGAAAGAGACCAAAATTCAGAATTACAAATAAATTATATAGAAAGAGTTATGGATATGGAAATGTGTACAAAATTTAAAGAATTTAGTAAATTACAAGTAGAAGATTTGGAAGTTAGAGAAATAAAAGAAAACATTCAAAATTATCCTCAAAATTATAAAATTATTAATAACTTAGTATATAAAAGAAATAGGGAAAGTTGGAAAATAGTAGTACCAAAGGGAATGATTAAAGAAATAGTGGGTACTTGTCATGAATATTACCTGCATGCAGGAGCTAAGAAATGTCATACCATATTATCAGAGAGCTTCACTTGGAAGAAAATGGGAAAAAGCATTAGGGGAATTATTAAAACATGTAATATTTGTCAAAGAGCTAAAAATGTAACCCAAGGTAATTTTGGAGAGATGAAAGGGATCCAAGTGGAAAAACCAAAGGAGCAATTGTCAATTGATTTTATAGGACCATTTCAAAGAACTGTAGGAGGCTATAAGTATTTATTAGTAATTTTAGATGTATTTACAAAATTCGTTCAAATCTATAAATTGAAAAAGGCAACCACAGGGGAGGCAATTAAATGTTTAGAAAATTATATAGAAAATTTCGGGAGAGTAGAAAGAATACAGACTGATCATGGAACCCAGTTTAATAATAAGAAATGGCTGGAGTATATTAAAAATAGAGAAATGAAACCAATATTTTCTCCAATAAGGAGGCCACAAAGCAATATCGTTGAGAGGGTGAATAAGGAGATCATTAGATGTTTGAGAACATATTGTCATCATAACCATAGAGAATGGGGAAAATATGTAGAGGTTATTAACCAGGCAATTAATGAAATTCCTCATGAGGCTACAGGATACACACCTAACCAGCTACAACTAGGAATTCAGGATGAAAGGTTTTGGCAAAAGGAAATAAAAAAATTTAGGCTGGAGTTCAAAATTAATAAATTTAGAAAGACATTTAGAAATTGCTAGGAGTAGAATTAAGAAAAAGGCTCATAAGAGAGCAGAGAAATTTAATAAAACTCATAAAATAGAAGAATTAAATGTTGGGGACAAGGTATTAGTAAAAGAAAATTGGCAACCACAGGGTATAAGAGGTGAGATGGCAAAATTATTTTATATATATGATGGACCTTATGTGATCACCAAGAAATATGGCAAGGCGACTTATGAAATCAAAGATGCTAGAAGCAATAAAATTAGAGGAATTTTCCATATTAGCTTGTTAAAGAAATTTTATGAACCAAGGGAGGCACACCATGGAGAATCAGATAAATTTCAGATAGAACAAATTAAATAGTAAGGGAGAAGTCGAGAGAAAGGAAAATAACAAGGGATAATAAGATGGTAACAACAGGAATGAGTCAGGATATAAAAGTATTAGGAGAAGGAAGCGAATGTAGGAGGGATAGATAACAAATAAACCGGAAATGACAATGGACCAGAAATGACTTAATAATTAAACAAACACTTGAAAAAAATAATAAAATAAAGAAATAAAAAATATATAAATTTAAATAAAATAGGAAGGGATGAACGAATAAGAACAAGGACCTAACCTACAAACAACCTAGACATGCTATGACTCGGTTAGGCTAAAATTAAGAAGAAAAAAAACACTGTGTCAGAAGATAGATTATATAGATAAATAAAAAGACTTATGATTGGAAAGATTCCATTCTATTAAAATTAAAATAAAGAAAGAAAAAGAAAAAGGTTATAAAATAGATTCTAAGAATCAGAAAATGATTAATGTACTAGATGTTAAGAGTATAAGAGGATTGTTGATTAAATGTTAATTGTTAATTTATTGTATTGTTAGGAGTTAAGTATATCATATGTAATTAGAGGGCAGCAGACAAGCAAGAAGGATAGAGTAAAAGTTTACTCCCAAAATGTGAAAATTGAGATAAAAAAAAAAGGAATTTTGGAATCAAAATTTTTTTTTATCTAAATTTGGGGACTATGTAACATTTTGAAGTAGTATATATATAAAAGGCACTTACAAAATAAGATAAATATATATAAATAAATTCAGTATGTAAAAAAATTACTAAAATATACTAGTAACGAAATGTAAACATAACCTAATTTCACTTGTGTAGAAAATGCACATGGCCACATTTTAGATCTAATCACAAGATTTTATATAAAAAGAAAAAAAATCCACAAATCACTATTTATAAGAAAATGTATTAGAAGTAATTGATAGATAACAATTTGAATAGAACAATAGAACGATATAAATACACTTAAAACTTTCAAACGGCAAGCTAGTGAAATGTTCTGAAGTAAACAAGATGGGAGAACGAATTTGTGGAGTTGCGTGCGCATTGACCGGCAAAAGATATTCGTTTTAAATACTTCTCGTGGAGATATAATCTAAAACAGTTTGGGAAATAAGATTTAAATGCAATTGTTTTGCAAAGAAATTTAAGTGCAGTTGTTAAGAAGAAGAAGTGTATCAGAGGCGGTGAACCTGACATCCGTAAAGCTGTTACAAGGAATAAACGAGAAAATAGCGGAAATTGACGACTTGGCCATTTTATTGCTAAAAAGGGAGCGTCAGTTAGTTGGGACAGGGCATTTGAACGAGGCAGACGTGTTTCAGAATTGGCTGTAGAAATTTTATTTTTTTAACTGGTGCGGAAAGTGCAGTATCGTATTCAAATCATAATTACAGAATAACATTAAGCCAAATCATTGAACTGATCGATAAAGAGACATTATTCAGGAAATTATTTAATTAGAAACCAAATAACTTGTAAAAAAATTTTAGCTTGTAAGAATTGTAACTTAGATATTTTTTTGAAAGTGCCAACTCAAATTTTATTATTCAAAATTTAGAAAACCCACCTATTAACCCGAGATAAGGAGAGCTCAAGCTCAAATTAAAGTAATTAAATCAAATTCAATTAATATTAAAATTTATAACTAAACTTCTTGCTGCCATAAACAAATTTTAGACTTAGGCTAATAAAGCTTAATTTTTGTAATTCTTTGTGGATGAAATAAGACTTTGTAATTAGTAAGTGACTTTATAAAAGAAAATAAGGAATGTCATATTAAGATGTTAAAATTTTTGTAACAAAAGCAGCATTGAATCGTTATTTCTTTTAACTTATAAATTTTTATTAAAACTTATAAAAGAGAATTTACCAATTATTACAGTATATCATACTAACCTACAAAAATAACACATTATTTCAAGAAAATAAAACCATACAAAAATTATAATATATTAAAATAACAGTAATATAACACAACTACATCAGATTTAATTGTTGTAATAGCTTTGAAAATTCATTATTTTTTAATTTACATTTTTAGTGCTGCTGTTTTTAGTACTACATAAGTTTTTCTAATGTAGTGCAAGATGTTCATTATAAATTCCGTTTTTTGCAATATAATTTTTAATACAAGGTTAAGTAAAGGAATCAATAAACTTTAATCTTCAGAGGGGTGAGGAGGAGTGATCTCAATTTGAGAACAGTTGTTCTAAGTGAATATCCAAAACAAGATAGTCTGAATGAACAATCTAGCTGTCTAACTCTTTTGATAACGGACTTCCTCTTCACTAACAGATACTATATTATCTTTCTGTTTAAAATTCCTCTGCCTACACATCTTTTAGACCAACATGCAAAAAATTATGACTTGTTTCACTCAAAAATAATTTTTTTTATTTTAAAAGTAAAAATATAACTTTAAGTGGTTTTTTAAAACTATTAGTTTTAACAATGTTATCGTTCAATTTATGTTTATCATAAAACCGGGCTAAACAAAGTATGGGAATAACAATATAAGAAATATTTGTTTATTAAAAAGATGGTTAACTAACAAATCTATTTTTTAATTATAAAAAGTAAACTAGTAACTTTAAATAAAAAATTGACACAAGAATACTGTTTTTATTTGCTAACAATTCAACTGCTACAATAGATTTACATAAATATTTTATCAGTATTTCCAACTTGTGTTATACTACTTAATGTAGTATGGGTTTGTTACTGATGATAATGGCTGGAAATAAAATATGTACCACAAGTGGAAGGGGCAAATTTAGACCAATCAGGTCACCAAAAAACAGTAGAGATATTTTCCTCATACAACTTTTCAATGGCTCCTTTAAACCAAAATATTTTACTTTATTTATTTCAATTATCAAAAATTCTCTTGTGTCTGCCAACATTTTCAACATTAGGAACCTCTTGTTGCAACTTCTTCCGCAACATTTCAACTAAACTTATCTTGTCTTTACCTAAAAATATATTAGCAAAATTTGTGCATTTTGTTCACTACATGGTATCAGTCTACCATAGATACTAATTTGGCTTTAAACTTTAAATGTTGGCATGTAATAATCTTTAACACTGGAGAGCTCGCGTGGAATTTTTGGAACATGAGTACTTGCGGAAACTACTATTGTAGTTCATTTTGTGTTTTTTTTTCTACTGATGTTGACTAGCTAATAACTTTATATTCTTGCTAATGGTTCTTAAAGAAGTATAAAACATTTTTATATAGAAAATAACATTTTATTTTATAAAGAAATAATACTAACATTTTTACTCTAAAATATGAACACTTTTGGTAGTTATATGCATGTTTTGAAATACAGTTAAAAACGTCTCTTATGAGATATAAATCTTTCGTTTTTTATTACAAATATCGTAAAAAAACATAAAAACAGATGAGAAAAAACATTACAGTGATATTGAAATTTATATATACAACCAAAAACATAAGGACATTAGTTGTCACGAGAACACTCGTGTGGACTACAATAGTAGGCCATGCTAATATAAAAATTTGTAAATAATCAATAAACTCACATTGACTAATACCATTCCACTAAAATGATCTAGTGATGGGAGGAAAAGGTAAAAAAAGCCTCAAGGTCGTGCAATGTTGTCAACCCAATGAAACTTAAAAACCCAACACCCCTGGACTACAATAGTAGACCACGCGAGCATACCAGTGTTATCAGCCTGTTTTGCACCGAGGGAGTCATTTAACACAATTAGCATGTCAATTTGGATTTTGCAGAAGGTGTGAATTGAGAACATTATCAGCCTGATGGTTTTGGATTTTGTACATATATAAGTAGGTATAATACTACATAATATATTTATTTATTATTTTAATTAATCTAATTTTGAGATTTCAAGTATCATCTGTAAATAATAAAGCAACTGAGTAATGTTATAATAAAACTATAAATCGAGTTGAGAAAAAAAATAAAGTTTTGACATTCCTGATGATGTTTACAATACTGTTTTGTCCATCACATGATTGGTTTTGGCAAAATTCCATTTTAATGGTTTGAGCCAGCAACCAGGGCCAAAGACATTTTCTTTGTGCCTAAAACTAAGCTAAATACTTACTGTATAGAATATTTTTTTTTGTGTGCTACTTTACAAATAAATAACTATCCCAGATAGTTAACACAGTATAAACAGGAAGTATTTTTAGTTTCTGTTTGAATATATATGAATGATGTACAAAAAATAATAAACTACTGCATTATCATATTTAAAATAAAATTAAAATGTAGAATTAAATGTACTCTCAATATTTAACACTTAATGCATTGTACTGTTTAAAATTTACAGTATATATAATCCTTGTTTTTCCTTTTGTCTAAATTCACAGTAAGGAACATACACATTATTAATACCATTTACAATTATTGCAAATAAAAAATAAATTCTATTATTCAATATTCTTTGAGTAACAATTTAGAAAGAGAACTAACAATGCAAATAAAGTATAATTAATAACTAACACAAGCTGAGGTACTGATAATTAGAAGAGGAAATACTAATGTAATAAAATAACTGAATATACTAAAAAGGTAGTATATTTATGCTTCACTTGTAATGAAGGTAATTCTAACCTGTAAAAGTTAACATAAATCTGATTTATAAAAATTAAATAGAATAACTAATGCTCTGAACAGGAACTCATTGACAAAGTTTAAGGGTAAAACAGATGACAATCTAATTGTGCAAAATATTTGTATTTCAATAATTATTCAAAAATATCTATGCAAAACATTCATTGAATGTAATATGTTATTTAAGCACTAAGTAGAACTTCAAATTATGCACCTTTTTTTAATAAACATTTAAATCTCAGACAACAAAATCTCTTGCATTGTTATTTCTCAAACACAATTTTATTTCTGAAACTGACACAAGTGATTATTTGGAAATGTGCTACCACAATTTTAGATTCAAATATATTGATGGCTGAGGTATAGGGAGTTAAAATCAGAATGTCTATAACATTTTAAAATTAAAAAAATTAAATACACATTTCTTAATTTTTGATATCGTTGTAAAATGATTCAATAAAGTATGACGACAATTTTATCTGAATATTTGCTTATAGATTCCTGCATGAATATATAACACAAAAGTAATAATTTTAATTTTTTATCTTTATTGTAACTCCAGCAGTGGCCATGTTTGTTAAAACATGCATATTTTTAAATTTGTAGAGGTTAGGATCAATTTAGATTGCTTAAAACTGATAATGAGTATGAGAAAACCTTTTATTCACACAAAAAATGTAAGATGTAATTTTGGATTAATTTTTTGTGGGAGTGTATCTAAATGTAGCCTACTGAATTCACACACAAAATTAAAACTGAGAGATCCTTCAAACTGAGTTAATTTTTTTCAAAAACAATTTTTTTCAAATAATCCAAATTTTGATGGCTTGGGATCTTTAAACAGTTGAAAAGTTTGAAATTTTTCAGGACAACCTATTGTTAAACTGCTGAACACAATTCATGTTTGAAATTTATGTATCAGTCATAAAATAGTCCCTACAATTTATTTTTAAAAAAATGTTCAATATATATCACGATAATTGCAATTTTACTGTGCAATATTCTTTTTAGCTATATTTTATACAATGCTTTGATTCATGAAATAACAAACACTGAAATAACTTAAATAGGTTTACTCAACAAAGAGTTGTATTTTGAAAAAAAAGTTTCATGCCATTAAAAGTACAGTTAGGAAAAATCTGGAGTTTGATGTCCTTTAAAAAATATACTTCCATTATACCGACCACTGATGAACCATCTTCTCTAATTAATGTTGGAATATGAATATCTGATTAAGATATAAAAGAAAAATATGAAGTTTATTATAAAAAAAGTAAAGTAAAATTTATTAGTTTTCTTCCTACTTTATGGAATAGAGATAAAGTTGTACAAATTTTATTATTTCTGAGAATTCAATAACATTATCTATAGATGCTACGAAAGAACAAGTAACTTTTTGCGCTGAAGAAAAAAAATATGTAGAATTAATTCTGAAACAATTCAAAAGTAGAGTTATTTTACAAAGATTATGAATAGAGTAGACGAATACCTAGTAGAAAACCTACCATTATGAAAAACTTATTAAATTTCAACAAAAAGCTATTTTTATATAATCTAATCAAGGAGATTGGCAATCTTGAATTTTAAGGCGTTTGTGAGCTATAAGCCCACATTTTAAAATACAATCAAGTGATGTTGCAGCACCCTGGCTTTACTCCAGAGCTTTAAAAAGCTGCACTTACAGCGTTTCTTAGCTGTGTTCTTATGTTTATGCTGTTATCATTTAGACATATAGAAAAATCACTCTGTTTACAACTGAGCAAAGCATAATACCAACTTGCGAGTTCCCAGTAACAGCAAAGTTTATATTTATAAGATAATGAAGAAACATTAAAAGAATACCAGTTCGGGAATGGGATATAATAAATTAAAACACTATTTTTAATATTTGGTTTGATAAAGAGAGGATTCACTTATTACAAGACAAAACTGACTTAGTTAAATGTGCCTTAAAGCAAATCTAGATTTACCCAATGATTCAACAGTCTCTTGCTTTGCTAAATAACAAAGAAAATATCTTTAAAGAAATGTTAAATACTGCCTCAATTAAAAATTTGCAAACGGCTTCCATGAAATTCATAATTATTAGTATGGCCATTGAATACATTACCTTTAAAGTGATTATAAGGTTTTAATACCATCATATGAGTATTTTTGTTGAAGTTATCTATAGAAATGTCAAGTACATAAGCATACTTAACGATTTTTAACACATCCCCAAGTGCCCTGATTAATTTATCTTTTGATCTGAAATTTGTGAATTGGGTATGGGGCCTCAAATTTCTGTTTTCATTCTAAAGTACTTTATAACAGTTATTAAACGTTGTTACCATTTCCTTTTTTTTACCATCTCTCCACAAATGTAATACAATACACTGTCTTTATTTCATTCAAATTCATAATTAATTATCCGTCAAGTTGTTAATATTACTATTTTGCATTTACATAAAAGTATAAAAAAAGGAAATTTGCAATTACTTTATATTACCTTGAGTAATACTGTGCCCAAAACCCTAGATTTTAGTGTTAATTAAGTAGCATAAATGCTCAGGCTGAGTTAGTAGAATTGTTGTTGAGTAATAGTGGTATGTTATAATTTAGATCCACAACATCGGCAGTTAATTAAAAGGTAACTTAGCAAACATAAATTATCACATAAAAATCTTTGGTTGATTTAAAAACTTGTATACATTTTTTATTTACAATGTTTGAACAGGATATATGGATATATATATATATATATATATATATATATATATATATATATATATATATATATATTGTATTAATTGGTAAATTTACTTTTATAATATATATTAAAAATTAATAAGTTAATAGAAATAACGATTCAATGCTGCTTTTGTTACAATAATTTTTTAATATCTTAATATGACATTCCTTATTTTCTTTTACAAAGTCACTTACTAATTACAAAGTCTTATTTCACTCATCTCTTTCATTTCCCCTTTTATTTCATCTATCTTATCTAATTGTCTATTTATTTTTTCATTATTTATATTTAATTGTCTATTTAGATCCTCTCTCCCTGTATTTATGTTTACATTCATTTCCATTAAAGTCCTCATTATATTCCTTAAATCAACACCCTCATCATTTCCCTTTTTCTGTTGGGTTTGCATCAGTGGTAATCCCCTAGCCTCATCTACTTGGGTTTCCACCTCACTCTCTTCTATAGGCATATCTGTGCCTTCCGTTTCTGTCTCTTGTATTTCTAGGCTTGTCCCTTCTTCCAATTCTATTAGGTCTATTGTAGCTTCTTCCTCTTTTTCATCTATTTTTTCTTTTAATGTCACATATTTTCCTTTTGCAGCTTCCTCAATTGCTGTACCCTTCCTAGACCTACTATGTTTGTTATATTCCTCTAATTTTTCTGTTTTTTTCGCTTTCTCCCTCCTTACATTATATGTACCTGTTTCAAATTCCATATTTTTTTTTTTATTTCTTTATCTAAAATTTCAAAATTCCCCTTTATTCTATTTAAATTTTGAAAATAAAAAAAATTATTGACTTATGGTTGCAAAGTCCTGAAAAGTAAACAATATTAATACAAATATTTAATTAATAATCTTATCTAAAGTGCCTTAAGGTTAATTCTTAAATTTTTTTATAATCGAGCCCCACGTTGGGCGCCAAATGTAATAATTGGTAAATTTACTTTTATAATATATATTAAAAATTAATAAGTTAATAGAAATAACGATTCAATGCTGCTTTTGTTACAATAATTTTTTAATATCTTAATATGACATTCCTTATTTTCTTTTACAAAGTCACTTACTAATTACAAAGTCTTATTTCATCCACAAAGAATTACAAAAATTAAGCTTTATTAGCCTAAGTCTAAAATTGGTTTATGGCAGCAAGAAGTTTAGTTATAAATTTTAATATTAATTGAATTTGATTTAATTACTTTAATTTGAGCTTGAGCTCTCTTTATCTCGGGTTAATAGGTGGGTTTTCTAAATTTTGAATAATAAAATTTGAGTTGGCACTTTCAAAAAAATATCTAAGTTACAATTCTTACAAGCTAAAATTTTTTTACAAGTTATTTGGTTTCTAATTAAATAATTTCCTGAATAATGTCTTCTTAATCGATCAGTTCAATGATTTGGCTTAATGTTATTCTGTAATTAGAATTGAATACGATACTGCACTTTCCGCACCAGTTAAAAAAAATTAAAATTTCTACAGCCAATTCTGAACACGTCTTCCTTGTTCAAATGCTCTGTTCCACCTAAACTGACACTCCCCTTTTTAGCAACAAAATGGCCAAGTCGTGAATTTCCGCTATTTTCTCGTTTATTCCTTGTAAGTAACAGCTTTACGGATGTCAGGTTCACCGCCTCTGATACACTTCTTCTTCTTAACAACTGCACTTAAATTTCTTTGCAAAACAATTGCATTTAAATCTTATTTCCCAAACTGTTTTAGATTATATCTCCACGAGAAATATTTAAAACGAATATCTTTTGCCGGTCAATGCGCACGCAACTCCACAAATTCGTTCTCCCATCTTGTTTACTTCAGAACATTCCACTAGCTTGCCGTGTGAAAGTTTTAAGTGTATTTATCTCGTTCTATTGTTCTATTTAAATTGTTATCTATCAATTACTTCTAATACATTTTCTTATAAATAGTGATTTGTGTGTTTTTTTCTTTTTATATAAAATATTGTGATTAGATCTAAAATGTGGCCGTGTGCATTTTCTACACAAGTGAAATTAGGTTATGTTTACATTTCGTTCCTGGTATATTTTAGTAATTTTTTACATACTGAATTTATTTATATATATTTATCTTATTTTGTAAGTGCCTTTTATATATATACTACTTCAAAATGTTACAATATATATACAAAACAACAAAAAAGCAAAGAACAAACATTAACAGAAAAACTCAATATTGCAATTATATTCAAACTAACTGTTGCATATTGTCTATGATGATAAAATAGCAATATCTATAACAAAGTAAATAAATATTAACACTAATGTATGTGGAATGAGTTGAACATAGTGTCTTGCATCAAAATTTTATCACACTGAATTAATCCTAGAAATATAGGTCTTATATCCTGATAATGTTTTGGTCTAGATTAACAAATGCACATTGATTGTTGTTTATCACATTGGCTCATGCCCAATCTCACAAGAAGAGTAAGTCAAGGCTATTAAAGTAGGAATGTGGATAAGTTTAACTGATTGTTTTTGTTTTCATTACACGTGATATTACTGTGGAATCAGAAGACAGAATTAGATATTTTGTGTGATGATTCTAGAAAAACCAAATGATTTTTGAATAGACTAATCGAATTCAATTTTTAAAAATATAAATAATACAGGGTTGTTGGCAGAAGTAGGACATTTTGTGCTAAACAAAAATTAAAAACACCCATAAATAACAGAATAAACAAATTAACTTTAAATGTTTCTAAGCTTAAAATTAACACATACACTTGAACTCAGATAAGCTAGGTCAAAAGGTCAAACCGTTTGTTTAACTGATGATAAACTCCCAAAATTTGACTTGAGCTTGTAAGAAAAGGTAAAAATTATATAAAATCAAATAATAATCAATAATTTTATTTTCTTGTTTTTCAAAAGATGCTGTGTCTATTTTCAGTCAATATGGTTTCACCTTTGTCAGTAATAGTCATAGAATATGTGAAATATAACGTCATGACACAGTTATAACTATAATCACTATTTATTATAAATATATAATAATCTTTATTTGGTAAGAGTAAAACTACCTTCTA
This sequence comes from Prosapia bicincta, assembly GCA_036971475.1. NCBI lineage: Eukaryota > Metazoa > Arthropoda > Insecta > Hemiptera > Cercopidae > Prosapia > Prosapia bicincta. Next base: position 49,662,520 of record JBAIZL010000001.1, on the reverse strand, counting down.
ACGATAAAAAAGCTGCCTATTCAACTCATTTCTAAAAATTAATTTTTTAAATTCAAACTTTCATATTATAATTGAATTGAATATTAAAATTTTACAATTCCAAAAAATCGTTGAACAAAAGAATACAAAAGATGAAACTTTAATGCTACTAGTGGCAATTTGATTTAACATTCCTTAAAATTTGATGGCCAATCATAGTATTATGGAGAATATATTGATTATTAATTTCCTAAATAATAACCTTTTAAAAATATTTATTAATAATGTACGCATACAACAAAATTGAAACTAAATCTAATTTAGTTAGGAGGTATAGATAAAACAACATAAATGATGAAGTACAAATAACATTAAAAAAAAAATTAAAGTTACTATAAAATATACAATAAAATCGCTAAACAATACTTGACCTACAACAATTCCACTATTAATGATGAAATACATAAACAAATTATTCTTGAATAGATCAACTATGGAGCATTATAAATTAGAAGAAATATACATCCAACCTATATATAAAATTATTAACAAATTGTAAACAATTCCCTACCAACACCTGGTAGGATACATTCGGATGGTGGATTTAGACATAAAATAATAAATTTAAACACCATTTTAAAAATTGTTTTTTTGTGAACAACAAAAGAATGTTAGTACTATACGGTTATAAATACTACTAAAATTTCAATGAGTTAAAACAATATATTTTTATATTCGCAATGAAAATCAATGTTAAATTTAAAGTAATTAGACAAGACAAAATTATAATCTTGAATTTTGTAGTCCATTATGTTCCACGAAACTTAATGAATTACTTTAACATTGTTTATGAATATCCGAACTTTAAATTTTATAAATTTGTAAAAACTTATAATATTTGAAAAATTATAATATTTAAAGCGTAAAATGGTGAGGATTAATCAGTTATATTTAATATAACTGTCAATATAGATGTGAAATGCAAAATGCAAAAGAGTCAGTGGAAAATTATGTAGAGATTGAAAACTAATACTAAAGTGTAATATTAGTATTTTATTTGAGTAATAAATAAATTAGTATTTTATTCGTCGTAAAGCTAAAAATATCTTTCATAATGGAATCCACTACTTAGTAATGATGGTAATGGACAACGAATGCCCTTACTCATTACCCAGGCCTTTCAGGAATTTTTTACCTTCTTGAAGAATTCATATTTATTAAAGTCAAAGTTTTTTTCTTTCAACACCACTCCATTCTGGGAGCCTATGGAAGGATGTAAGCTGAGACGCAGCCAGTGCAGCACGTGCAAGCCACGTTTTGCGGCGCAGGACATGCAACACACGAATCTTTTACCAGAGCATGTTGAGACGTCGCACACGCATTGCATTTTTGCCTTGAAAATGGAAGATACCGATACCAACTTATCTGAATCCGACATGGAAATTGAGGAATTGGTTCTGTTATACAGCGTTTCCAAAATTCGAGTGAAAAGATTGTGGTAGAGTAAATATATGAAAAAACGAAACCGGCAGATGGTTTTGTTGCCCCACAGAGAGTCTTTATAAGTTTTCTTGCTATAACCTTCATGATTCACATTGTATAGCACAGGTAACTCGCACAGAGTTATTAGAGATTTTAAAAATATGAGAGTCAAGTACTATATATAAACTACTGTTGAGTCTTTGTCCATTACTGAATATGTTAACCTAGTTGTCAAAACATGTGTGCCATTAAAGATATTAAAAATACAAAAGTTAGGTATTTGTTGATTCCATCTTCACGTGAGCTACTAGTTTTCACTAAACACTTGTAAATAGTTACAAACTTGCCCATAGTAGTACTCTACTAAAAGCCAGTTTGTAAATATTTACAAGTGTTTAGTGAAGATTTAGGTATTATATGTCAGCTACTGTTGAGTGTTTGTCCATTACCAGCTTAATCAAAACTGTCATTTGACGACATCTTGGAACCCTAGTTGCGTGGTGTGTGTTGTGAAATCTGTATCTGTGCTAGAAACTGTGATATACCGACCCACGAGTGTGCCAGACACAAACATGCATGCGCCTCAGCTTACGTGTTGCCGTTAGGAAATATGGTGGCACAGTTTTCTGCCGTATGTTGTGTTGCGTGCGCTGCGCCGCCTGCGTCTCAGCTTACATTCTACCTATGGATTACAAGGTGATTATCACACTTGGGTAGATGCTATACACTAAACCACTGTTCCAGGAATTCTTTCAAACTGACTAAAGTTACAAAAAATAGAAAATTATTTTTCTCAGAAAGGGTATTGAAAAATAATTCTCAACATTTTGAACTGTACTTTGAGTAAACTATGGGATGTTTAGAGACCTGAAATTAAATGAGAAAAACATTCAATAGCTGGTGGAGGAACAGGGTCAGGATAAACCAACGAACCAATGGATCTGCTTGGTGAGTAACGAAGGTTAAATGGGTGATCTCTATAAGAAAGACGCGGAAAGGTTACAGGATTCTCTCATTTCAAATTAGATTCAGGAGAAATGCGGGTAAGATTTCCTAATAGTCTTAAAAGATTTCATACATGAAAAGTCACCTGAAAAATGCAGTATTAGTAGAAGAAATAAAAATTTTCCATACTCCATTACAAATAATTTTCAATGAACTTCATTATCCAAATCAATATTTTCCTATAGCTATCAATGCTTGAAGACTACAATAAAAAACTACGTCTTGAAATATAATCCTTTATCCAAGCCAACAAATGATTTTTGAAGTTTTGAATTTTGTAGTCCATTACGTTTTGTGAATCTTAATTAATCACTTTAACATTAGTTTATGACTATCTGAACTTTAAATTTTGTAAAAACTTATTGAAACAACGTTTTTGATCGCTATGTGGCGATCTTCATCAGTGTCTTCTGTTTGCAGATGTTGGGTTCGGTAACGGTTTTAAAGGCAGGTTTTCGATAGAAATTATTTTTAATTTCTTAAACAAGATATTTTGAGTTTGAGGAACCAGTAGTACCTGAACAAGTTGTAAAAGTAACTAATTTTTGTCTTCTGTTGTGCCCCAGTATAGATTTCTCTTAAAGAGCTGTTGATATTTTTTTTTTAATAGTATTTTCCAAAAAACCCTGATTTTTCAACTTTATAATCTTGTGAGTTTCAATTCTAGATTTCTCAAAAAAGAATCTACCAATCATTTACTTCCAATTGTATAGCAGCTTCCAAAAATTGATTTTTAGACTTTCTTCTTAAATAATATTAAAATGTGTGATACAATCAAATTGTTTAAATATGAAAAATTCAGTTTTCTGCATAACTAAAAATTGAAAATTAAATTTTATCTAAAATGCAATACTATTTACCTTTTCTTAGATAAATTATGGAAAATAAACTAAGATTTTGTTTAGTAAATGAGCTTAGAGTTTCATGAAAAATTAATAGTTCATAAAGCTACATAAAAAAAATATGTAGCTTGTAAATAGGATAAATTAATCTACTTATTAAATATGGATAGTAAAAGAAACAAGTATGATTCAATACACTTATAGAAAATAAAAAGCTCTAAAATCTTCTAAAGTTGTGAATACCAAAGGCAAGTCCAACAAATACAGTCAACCCAGGAGTGCTGCCATGGGTAGTAATGACTTGCAGGCATCTATTAATGCCTGCCGTGGCTGAATCAAAAGACGGTAAACCCTACCTCTCCCTATACCATCTTAACTCTCCATCCCCTACAATAACCTATTGTCATTGTTTAGCATCTGCATCTGTTGGACATGATATGTACATATGAGTCGCCTGGATCCGCAGCAACTACTTAGACTGACAAAAGTTTTATTTTGCCGTTAATATCATAACTTGAGTTATTTTTTTAGTTTATTGTGATTTAAACAATTTGATTAGACACTATCGTATGTTATACTACCAAATATATGAGCGATAAGAAGTGATAATGGAATGTGGACAAAATAGAAATTCAACTTTTCTTCGCCAACCACTGGATGAAGACAAGGTTGTAGCACTACTACAGGCAACTTTTACTCAAAGCCGTCCACATAAACTACATCATCAATGAGAAGGAAGTTGATGCTGACCTATATCTTCTGAAGAAGATAACGTACCTCTTGATTACAGAGGACATTTCCCTGATAAAGATGACAAAACGGCTTGGAAATAATTTGAGCCCAATCAGTCTTTTTGAACCAGATAAAGAAATATAGTAATTCATCTGCCAGGAACCAAAAAAGCAGCAAAACACATTGAACCCCACTAGAAAATTGACAGTATTTTTTCACCAATGGCATATTACAAAAAATCAAAAGTTGTGCAACCTGTTCATTGATATGAATAAAAAAAATACTGAAGAGATCAAGACCCTAAGAACATCACTATAGAAGAACTTTATGCATTTCTTGAACTTCTGTACTATGCAGGCGTCTTGAAGTCTTCACACTTTAATATATAACACTAATAGTGCTTGACACAAATTATAGTGTCAAAGCTCAACATTAGTCAAAGCTCATTTTCAGCATACGATTTCTTAAAATAATTTTACCTCATAAGAAATAATAATTTTACTCATAATTTTACCCATAATTTTACTCATAATTTTTACTCATAAGAAATAGTGAAATCTATGTTTTTAACTTAGTTATATTTACTATTAAACCACACAAACTAAAAAGTTACATAAGTTGAACGTTTCCTATTGTATACTTCCTAGTGTTACCATCTACAAAAGAATGACTTAGTGCAACACATTTTGTTGAATTTTGCAATAAATGTCTAACATAAAACAATCACCAACAAATACGTTTTTCATTACTTACATAAGTCATAGATATCAATCAATATAAAGAAAAGCGTTAATTATAGGTCCAGTGGGAAAATATAAACAGTTTTATTTACAAAATAATTTTTTACTACTGTACATATACTGTATGTACATAATATAAAAAGAGGCAAAATATTATTTATCATAATACATTTAGGAAGATAAAATTAATATTTAAATTTCAAAGAAATTGAAAGTTAGAAACTTGTCAAAACACAAAACAAGTGAGACAGGGAAACTAAAAAATGTTCTGGTAACTTGCTTAAGTAAAATTACCTAAAGATAAATTGTATATAAAATATAAGCTGAAAAATACTTCATGGGTGGGATATGTGAAGTTATAAGGAAACGTATTCAAGTCCATAATATAATGTGCATGAATTGTAATTAATTACAGAAAGAACGAAGTTATCGTGGAACAAACAGAAAAAAAAATATGGATTGAAAATATACAGAGCCTCCTCTTTTTTGAAGTTGGTTTTGATTGTTTATTTTGCTTACTATCTATTTTATAATTTGTTTATAATCCTTATTTTTTAAAAAATTTTAAAACATTTTCCCTTCAAAATTTAAAATGGCGTATTATTGTACACAAATCAGACGGATTGGGAAAAAACTATAATGGGACTGCTAGGAAGGTTTCCTCTTTCATTTGTAAGCAAAATTACTTTGATCGGTTAAATACCTCCTACGTTATCGAGGAACAAACAGAAAACAAAATATACGGATTGAATACTGAACCTCCTCCTTTTTTGATGTCGGTTAAACAGGTTTTGATATTTTGGTACAATTGTTAAAACAGTTTAATAATTACTTTCAGTTAGAATTACATTTTGGTATTCAGTTATAGTAAAATTCATTATGGTGAAAAGAAGATTGAAAAGCCAGTGCAGAGTTTGATTACAATTTATAACAAAATCTATTACAATTTTACAGAAAATAATGCTAAGGAAACCCTCAAGAAGAGTAGAAATAAACAGGTTAAATGTAAAATTAAATTTTCAAGTTAAAAAAAAGTTTACAACTGTGTTTTACGAATGATGTTTAAAAAATTTCAATCCTATATTTAGTTAATTTTATTCTTATTTTATATAAGGAATAAACCGCAATTAAAAGCTTTCCTGATACTTATACTTCATTATTTAGTCATCACAATGACAAATTAAAAACATGAATATATTTATTATTGAAAATATGCACTAAAACTAGCATTATTTAGCTTACGAATACATTGGTTAATGATGTCTGGCAAAACCTATAAAAAACGTTATCTCAGCATATGTTTTTTAAAGCAATTTTTAAAAACTAGTACTGTAAGATAACTTATACTTTGAATAAATAATGAGGAATATCAGATACTTTTAAATAACAAACTAAATAAAATTTGTTGTACAGTAATATATAAAACTCACATAAATACTTCAAAACTTACAGTATATTACTATAAATGTCAATCACCTCTATTCCAAGCTCTGCTAATTCGATTGTAAATTTCAACAAAAAGAATTATGTATAAATAATGAAGCTATTTCTTATATTAGATGTTCTATTGTACATTTTACATGCAAAATTATGATAGTCGCATTATTGCTTAGCCAATCTATGTATTAGCATGATTTTAAATTACAATTTAATAATAAAGCCCTATTATAAATTTTACATTGCTGTATATTATAAAAAATGTCGTTTAGAAACAAGGGATTGTTGCTGAATGTAAAACTGATAAATAAAATACACAGTAAACAAAAAATAACAATTCAAGACCCAAGTTTAACACTAATCAGGATTAAAACCAGTACTAAACAATATTTGATTTAAACTTGATACCATTAATAATAAACATCAGAATACTAAACTCAATTAAAGTTTAGATATTGAAACTAAACAATATCTAAGGCATTAAAATATAGTATATTTTAATAATGTATTATAAAGAACATTTTAATAAAAAACAATCTTTGTAACCAACACCACTAGAGTATATAAGGAAATGACCTACATAGGCAATGATTCCTTTAACCAAGGCCAAAAAAAAAAAATGTTAAAAATTTTTATAAAACTTTGAAACAATTTTTAAACTTATAAGAACTGAACAAAATATTTAAAATTTTTTTTCAACTTTTGAAAGTTAAAGGTTTTTTTATAATTCTAAGTTTTTTTTATTCTGTTTGTTATATTTTCAGCATTTTCTTTGTTTCTATTTATTACCAGCTCTATTTGTTTATCTACACTTGATGTTTTTCAAGACCTCCCAATCTACTAAAGTATTGTTAAATGTAAATAAAATCACAGAATCAGGAATGGTGGACTAGAAAGTACTATAAAATTGTTTCTTTTTTGTTCCAATAATCTATAGCAAATTCAAAAACTATGATATAAACCAAATCAATAATTAATGATTAAAACAAATAAAATCGAAATCTGAAAATGTATGTCAATAATAAATACTGCTGTAGAAAGAGATTTAGACAACAAAAATTCAAATGATGCTCACACTACAGAATTGACCTAAATAGGATCCATGGATGTCATATTAGTTACTTTGGAATAATTTAATTTTCAACCATTTATTTTTCACAGTTAGATTTTAAATTTCCCAATTTTCTAAAACCATACATTTTTAATAATTTTCAAATTAAATTATTTAAAAACAGACTAAATTTTACTATACACTAGCAGTCTATTGGTCCGGACCTGTCCAACAACCTGCCTGTAATTAAATAGTTTTAATTTCATTATTACTACTAATTAAAAATATTTCAAAAGATGGCTTCTCACAGATCAGTTACATTTTAGAACGGTGACATGTCAATAGTAGTTTCAATAGTTGTATTTTGAGTTGGGTTATATAGTTTCACCCAGCTTACTTATTGCTCCTGGTTTGTTTCCCAGTTCAGGGTTCACTTAGGTTGTGACTTAAACCGTGTGTTAGATATAATAATACATTGTCTATACAACTTGTACAGTTAATGACCATAACACTGTCCCTCAACACCTTCAAACTTTTTTCGTAATGTTGATGTACAAACCACCCTATTCAAACAGTGTATGGGTGACTGGGATGACACCTTTAAAGAAATGTGTGCCTTTAATGGCAGATGCTCATGACTTATCAAATACGAGTTTGAAAGAATGGCTAACACAAAAACACGTACCATCATCTTCTATTTATATTTTTAATGAACGAAAGACGTCCAAAGAAAGACAGTATCCTTAATTTTTAGCAAATTGTCATTGTTTATTCCAAACAGTATATAATACATGTTTTGCGATACATAATAATCTTTATAAATAAAAATGTTATGTTGGTTTACGCTTCACAAACTCAAAACGTTCTGCAGTAGTTGAACTAAAATTTTAAAATGATATACAACCCACTTCATCGATTATTAATATGTATTTTTCGCATCAATAACATGCCCACAACCGGAAGAAAACATCTTTTTCAATGGTCAGCTTTGTATCAGCAACTAACACCATTTCCCACAAGCAAGATCACTCGTCATACTAACAACAGCTACAATCACATGTGAAATATTACCAATTCCCATTTATATGGTTTATTAACAAAAACAAACATATCCTTTTACATCCCATTCAAGATATTATAAAATCTGGCTTAAATATTCACCTTAATTGAAGTAATTTTGTGTGATCATGTCTTGACTGAGCTGCACCATTCAACAAATCATATATAGTGGTTGTTTGGAAATGCCAGCACCCACCCGAACTGCAACCACTTAATTTGATGTAGATTTGCTCCATAAACAGAATTACAACTCAGGTGATCTCCACTCATTCATTCAAGCATTCTCAACTTAACACTTGAACATAAAGGCATTTACGATTGCATAATGCAATTTATAAACGACGCAGTTTGGGATGGGGGGGGGCACTTTTTCTTGCTTGCACCAGGACGAACTGGGTAAACATTTCTTATCAGATTGATTCTGTCAACGGTTAAATCAAAAAATGTCATATCATTAGCTTTGTATTGCCTTAGTCTCTCAAGTATTACAAAATTAAACTTCTATGAAATGTATGGTTCCACTATGTTGGTGAGTTCTGTAAATTTCCAAAACTCAGAAAATAACATCAGAAGTATTGTGTTTTATATAAATGGACAAGGACAAATCAAAATGAGCTATTTTTATTACATTTGGAGGAAAAAAATTACAATGATTGTTCGAACAAGTTACAACCAAAGATTATTCAAACTGTGCAAGGTTATTGACCAGTTTATTCCAAATAAATAGTAACAAGTAGTACGCCTAAGACAAGAATGAAGCATTGTACCAAGAGTTTTTAGAACTGTAGGTTGTATAAGAATTAGACAAAAAAGCTTTAATTTATGGGTGATCTAATACTAAGCTATACTTAGTATTAGTATAACGATAGAGACGTTATACTCCCCAATTAATACCTTTAAGTACTCTTACCATGTACAATATCTCTGATTCTTGAAGTGAATGGAGGGGAAAAGAACTTTTCTTGCGGGCTGGAAGAGTTGTTCGATACAATTAAAACTTTTAAATACAGACGTAATTTGTAAACAAAATTGTATTATGGAATTTTTCGGGATTAGCTAATGAAGCATTTTTTTAAAGACTTCGTGAAGCACTTTAATTAAAGATTGTAACATTTTGGAATAGCAAGTAAGAAAGGCACTATGTGTAATATAATAAAAATATGTAAGTAAATTCAAATCCTAAAATAACCAATTATGAAAAAAGAGAAAAGTGTAAACATAACCTAAATTGGCAAAATCGTAACATTTAATCACAAGTTTAGAACAATAACCACTATAAAAAAAAACAATATAATAGAAGCAATTTAATGTGTAACAGTTTGAAAAGAACACTAAATCAATGTAAATAAAAGTAAAAGCCTTTAAGTGTTAAGAAAGTGAAAACGTTTTAAAATTGCACAAATAGACCAAACGGGATGGTGTATTAAGTGAGGGCGCACGCATGATGAATAGAACAGCTGATAAATTTAAACTTAGTTGTGAGATATAATATTTAAATGCGGTCACCTGCAAAGAAATTAAAATCTAGTTATTAAGAACATGAAATGTACAAAAGGCAGTGAATACAGCATCCGTAAAGCCGGTAACAACGATTAAAAAAAGGAAATAGTTGGTTTAGCCATTTTTAAAAGCGTGGCTTAGCGTCGTTTCAGTTGCACAAACCTACTCAAACAAGACAGACGTGTTTCAGAATTGGCCCATAAAATTTAACGAATTTAAACTTAGTGCGGGAGTGTTAGTCTCGAATTCAATTAACACTACAAAATACTTTCAAGAAAATTAAATAAAACTATTTATTTAAAAAGATCTTTTTAAATATTTTGATAAAGGCCGAAAAGTGGAATCTGCAATCTAAAGTATATAGGCTAGATACATTACTACATTTTGAAATTTTGCAATCAGACATTTATAAAAGAAAAGAAACCAGTGAATTTATTATAAAATTAAACTATAAAAGAAAACACACAATATAAAGAGCACAGTGGTACAATATATTACAATAAAAATATTGAAAAGAGCCCCAATACCACAAAAATAACAAATAAGACAAGTTACTTAAGATTAAACCCTTATGTACATTTCGATGACCATGTCATCATCATCAGAGGGTCTAGTTACAAAACACAATCTAGCACACAAGAAGTTACAAACTAGAATGATCATTCTAGTTTGTAACTTCTTGTGTGCTAGATTGTGTTTTGTAACTAGACCCTCTGATGATGATGACATGGTCATCGAAATGTACATAAGGGTTTAATCTTAAGTAACTTGTCTTATTTGTTATTTTTGTGGTATTGGGGCTCTTTTCAATATTTTTATTGTAATATAAAAGAAAACATTTAGAAAGAATATTAAGGAACAATTTTACTTAGAAATAAATTAATTTGTAACATAGTTTATAACATTTATAGCTTAGATTTTTTTTGTTCTTGTACTTTAGAGTGCCAAATGAGATTTCATTATTCAAAATTTAAAACCCACCAGATAACCCGAGATTAAGAGAGCTTATGCTAAACCAAAATTAAAATCAATTTAGGCTAAATTAAATTAAAACTGTTGCTGCCCAAAAGAGAAATACAATTTAGAGTAATAAGACTTATTATAATAGATGAAACTAATAGTAAATTTGTAAAACTTTAAAAAAGAAAAAAATTTGTAATTTATTAATAGAACTTATAATTGCTATGAAATTGTTTTAAATGATACATTAAACTTGTTATTAAAAAAGAAAGCTCTAGAATATTTATTTATCTTAAAATAAATTAGAAAAGTTACTAACCTACCTTGATTGAAATTATAGAAAAAAAATTTTTAAAAAATCATTCATAATATAAATATAATAAAAGAACATATTACAAGATCTTAACCTTTTTATTAAACTAGCTGTATCATGCCACGCTTTGCTGCTGTACTGTGGTTGCATCGATGAGGAATGAGGAACAAAACTAAGTACAGTAGTCTCGATAATTCAAGGTAGAGTTCTAATGAACCCTAATACTTTGAGAATGCACAAAATAGGTTTATAGAACTTTATATAAAAATTTCATGGAAGCCAGACTCATTTTTTTTCATACGGTATAGATATGAACATTACTTAGAAGTCATACTAATTTACTTTGCATTTCGTAATGATATAACCATTTCTTAGAAGCTCGACTCATTTCCTTTGTATACCATATTAATATGAACATTTCTTGAAGCCATACCAATTTCCTTTGCATATCGTATTGATATGAATAATTTCTTGGAATCCATACTCATTTCCTTTACATATTGTATTGATATACACATTTCTTGGAGCTTGACTCATCCCCTTTGCATACCATATGGTTAATAAGATTTCTTGGAACCCCGATTCATTATTTTCTCTCAAATTGATAAAATAGGCTGAAATAGAAGTAGGCTCGAAATATCGGGACTTGGAATTTCGAGATTCTAGTGCATATGTTTCATAGGAGTTTAATTTTGAAATTTTGGTGTACCGTTATTGTTCTATTTTCGGATCACTGCACTGTGGAAGTTTGTCTTTGGGTTAATTTTGTCTATTAGGTTGAATAATTTATCGTTTTATGATATTATTTGTATTTGTTCGTTTATTATTATGAAATATATTATTTTTATGTTTATAAATTTGGGAACAACTACAAACTTATAAATATAAATATATATATATATATATATATATATATATATATATATATATAAAATTAAAATAAAATATTTCATAAGAAGTGAAAAAGGTTCCAATCAATTATGCTGCCAAACCTGTTGAAATATAACTTTTTTCATTGATTTCATGACAAGGGGTAGATTTTAAGGGTTGATATTTCACAAGAAATAAAGATTTTTTTAAATTTAGTAATAACGACTTTAGCAACTACAAATCCACAATTAAAACAATTAAAGCTGGTAAGAAATAATTTTTTTATTGATTTCAAGATAAGGAGCAGGTTTTAAGAATTGACAGTATATCACTAAATTATAATATAATTTATAATCATAATTATATCATAAACAAATGTTTTGTGCGTTGATAATGTGCGATTTAACATTTCAAGGAGACAATGCAATTTTTGGCTTAAGGGGGTGATTTCTAAAAGTTGACAAATTGATTTGAAATCATAAATCATGCTTCAAAATGTTGAAGGATTTTTATTCTACAAAACTAAATAATATTTCCACTGATAGAATGTTTAAATTATTATGTTTTTAATTTCTTACAGAAGGGGTGGATTTCAGCCCTTAAATGCAAAAAGCGCAAGTTGGGCCCATTACACCTTTAAAATTAAAGAGTTAAATAAGCTTGACTGTAAATTTTCATGAAAATCGATAAATGTTCAAAAATTTCTAAGGTAATACCCTATTTTTACCTTCATTGACTGTACTAATACCCAATCAAAAACTCTATATGTATATGGGTACTATAACTGTCCAAAAATACATACCTGATGAGTTAATGAACAAAAATAATTGTGTTCACTATTATTCATGATCGCTATAAAATCATAAACATAAATAATTATGATAGCAAAAATACCTAATCTTTACAACTGTATAAGCCATATCCTTTAATAGAACACTATCAATTTTATATAACATTTCTTTCTAGTACAGTCCTTTTTAATTTTGTAACCAATTTAAAAGTTCCCCTATTTTCATTTGCTTAGGCAATTTAATCATGCAATTATATTTATACCTTAAAATATTTATTATATATATATATATATATATATATATATATATATATATATATATATATATATATATATATATATATATTTAAACATAATTATTATACATATTATTTATATATAATTATCCTTAATAATTATGGATTCTGTCATAATTTATTCATTAAACCATTTGTAGGGACAGCTTCTTACTTGCACCATGTAATATGCTTCAACTGTCCATTATTATCATAAATCTGACCCTAGGTATTTATTCCCTCTGTCCTGGTGTTTAAAATTCATACAGAAATTATTTGAAGCTACCAGGAATTGAACTCAGGATTTTTAAGTTAGTATCTCAACTTTTGGGTAAGTGCTCCAAACTCTTGACTACTAATCGCCGTATTAAATAACCCTAACTAGTAAAACGATTAGATTCATTAAAAAAACCATGAACTGTTATAAGTAAAAATTCAGTTTAATAAATTGCAAAATATTAATGTGGAATTTGGTAAGTAAATATCTAGCCCAAAATGGAATTATCATTATACGAGGTTCTCTTTATTTCTATTACAAGAAATAAATAAAAATAAGAACTGGCTTTAGATAAACTGATTTCTAATTCAGTCATTAAATTCATGAATTAAAGACTTAACAAAATTAATGGACATCAGTGGCGAAGCTACTTTATAACTAATAGAGGAGTGGAAGAATTTGCAAGCTTGCTATAAATTTCTTTATAAATTAGGCCTACGTGGTGCTCTTTTTTCTCTGTTAATGCATGAACGAAACAATCCTTGAAGCTCTCATTATTTGACTGTTCAAGCAATTATTTCTCCTTTGCAAGAGTACTTAAGTTACTTAGTCTATTATTCGTTGATGAATTTCAAAAAAGTTCCTATATATTTCTTAACTTTTTTACTTCTTTTGCATGTTGCAACTGGAAATGAGAGAACTAAATGGATCAATCTCTCCATTTAGTTTTCTCCATTTTGCTTGTTTATTTGTAAACCAAAACTTTAGCAATATTGTGGAGGTAGATGTTTAGCTTCATCAGAGTACATAATCACAAGTTCATTTCTTAGTTTACTTCCATAAAGGGTACACTTTCGGAGTTGTTTCAATTTAGTTGTGAGAAAATAATTCATATAAGCCTCAAATTGATTTTCATACTATAATTCAGGAAAGTGGAAGTTTTCTAAGTCACTAGACCGTGTTTCCATCTATACCATCATGGTATCAATTACAAAGTATTAACCTTATCATTATTTTCGAGAAAAAAAAGTTCAATATTGCCATGATGTATACCACCTTTTAAGACAGAAGCAAACACCATAGATTTGAACTTTATAGATTAGCTAATTAATTAGTGCCTGAGATAACATCAATACCTGACCAAAAACTATTCAACCTCATTTGTTTTTTTTTCAAATTACTGTAATACTGTAAACAAGAATCAGGTGATTTAAATGTCAGAACCATAAATACGGGTTAAAACTTACAAAAAATATTATTAAAAACCATCACATTTTACAAATATAATCCTCTATAAAATAATTCTCTACAAATAACTGCAAGATACATTACTGTATCAAAATAAAGGTGGATCAATCTCCTAAGAAATACAGAGGTATTTGTTTGACAATTTTATTATTTTTGTAACAGGTTAATTACAGTCTATAACATATACAAAATTGCCCTTAGGCCTATTTTAATAATTTTTTTTAATCTCATGGTGAAAACAATAATACAAATGTATTATTTTGTGTAATTTATTAGGGACAGAGTGCCCGTCAACTGCAAATTATTGATTTTTATAAACATTTTTAAAGCTTTCATCTCTTATTTCAAACCTACAAATTTAAATTTGACCACTAACTTTGCCTATAAGGAACTAAACCTGTGTTTAAAAAATTTGAAAAACAAAGTTTTAACATTTTAGGTTTTTAAATTTTATGGTAACTTAAGGTCTTACTGGTATTGTATTATTAAATAATACACAAAGCATTAATTTTAAAGTATTATTTTCTGGAGAGTTTTGTTTTTTATTTAATGTACAACAAAAATAAGCTACCCAGTTAGATAAAATGATCTGCTAAAACTTAAATGACTATAACTAGATAAATAACTTTCAAAAACTAATAAAATAAAAGCAATTTTGTATTGCTTATAGATTATATTTGATATAATACTTAATAACTATTTCTATATTTCAGTGTTACTGTTAGGTGGGTTTTTATCAATATAACCAACTCTATCCTAACCGGACAGTCCATAGCTATATTCTAATATACACATATAGTAATGTAATAACTTAATACACTTTTGATATTACTTGCAGCCAGACTTTCTTTTAACTAAATGTTGTTAAATTGTTAACTTACACTTGGAGGAAACGTTTTTGTCTTACAACTTCTTCAGCCTCGTATTTTTGCCGCTAGGATTCTGCAGTTGTGCTTCTTTGGTACCAAATTTTGAAAGTTAGAAGTGATGTGATCGTAAAGTATGTATGATCTGTCGTGTTTGTTCATTTAGGATGTCATTTTTATGTGTGTTGCTATGTCTGTATATTTCATACTGTTCTAGTGTGTTTAATTTATGGCATTTGTTGCATGTGTGGAGGATGCTCATGTTATTTTCAATACTCTTGCATGAGTGTTTAGTGTCCATGAGGTGATTGGCGAAGGTGGATTCAATAGTAGTGTGCAGTGCGCTTTTGTGTTCTTTATATCTTTCGGCAAAAGATCTGCCTGTTTGTCCAATATAGAACTTATTCCAGTTGTTGCATTGTAGTTTGTATACTCCTGGATTATTGTATGTGTTGGTATTGTTATTAATGCTGTGTCTGATAGCCGTTTGGCTTTTATTTGTTGTTCTGTGAGCTAAATTGTATCCTGCTGTTTTGAATTGGTGTGTTATATAATTTGTGTTTGTTTATGTATGTGAGGGTGATGAATTTGTTTGTGTTTTTGTTACTTTTCTTGTTGAGTATTTGTAAAAATTGGTACCAAAGAAGCTCAACTGCAGCAATCCTAGCGGCAAAAATACGGGGCTGAAGAGGTCGTAAGACGAAAAGGTTTTCTCCAAGTGTAAGTTAACCGTTTAACAACCTTTAGTTAACAAAAGGTCTGGCCGCAAGTAATATCAAATGTATAATAAGTAATTAACAACCAGCTCGCCATGAACAGCAACAAGATTTCGATATGTAATGTAATAAAATAAACATTTACTTTATACCCTTTTGTGTGTTGCTATATATAGTTTCAAATTTTAAAATAATTAGTCAACATTTATGGTTTCTGACATTTCAAATAACTTGTTTCAAGTTCAGAATATATATTTAACATATCAAGAAAAAAAAAATTGATGTATAGTACATGATCAACTACTATCATAACATCTTTAAGACACAAAAGTGGAATTAATATTTCAACTTGTGAAAACGTAAAATGTAAATGTTTTAATACTTATTGAATTCCTTTTATTAGCTCACACTCTCATTATATATATATATATATATATATATATATATATATATATATATATATATATATATATATATATATATAATTTTGTAATAAGACCCTCTGATGATGATATGGTCATCGAAATGTACATAAGGGTTTAATCTTAAGTAACCTGTTTTATTTGTTATTTTTGATTATTTTTTGTGGTATTGGGGTTATTTCCAATATTTTCATTGTTCTATAAACTAATTTATTGCATTTTGAATTATAATATTAAAGTTCATTAGAACTCTTATCTTTCCTAATACACAAAAACGTATTCCCGTGTAATCTGAGTTTTCGGTAGTCCGAGGGGGGTCTCGGCCCCATCTACCTCGAATTATTAAGACACTACTGTAAATATATAAAATCTATAGACAAAATAATGAGAGAATAGATCCAGAATAAAACCAAGCCCAATATCATACCGATTCAAAATCAAATACAATCTGGTAACATACACAACTTGATCTAACTTCATTATAACAGAAATTCCCTTTTAACTTGACAAACAATTTACTGATTTTAAAACATAATTAAAATCAGATTGTATTGTTTACTAAAATATTGTTACTAAAACAGAGAAAATATTTACACTGTATTTAAGAGTATTAACATTTAGTAATGTTTCAAACATTTCTGGAATGTAAATACTTTAGAAAAGCATCTCTTTTATAATACAAATTAAGTTATTAAATAATATATCTTATGTCAATTAAAGAAATTAGTTTCATATAAAATCCTCTATTTTATCCTGTTATTAATAAAGTGATAGAATGGTGTTTAAAATAAATTTGAAATGATTGGGCTTTCCAAAAGATGTCAATGAAAATTACAAACTATAAATCCACTTCAAATTTTACAAATTTTTTTTATCGAAATAGACGGTTCTTTCAAAAATAATGAGCTATTTCGTTTCGACATTGTATACAGTTTTTCTTTGGATGAAAAAAAGATAACATTTCTTCATATTTATAAATCTAATCACAAAAACAACAGATTACAAATACGTTTAATATATAAAAAGCATTTTAATGACTAGTCATGATCATCAGTGATATGAACTACATTTGGTATAAATAAAAAATTGTAAATATATATAAATATCTTTTGATGTGTAAAACTACTTTCATATTTCAAAAGCAATAAAAAAGGTAATGAAAATATTGTATTTACTTACAACATTCCCGAACACGTTGTACACACAAACGATCCAATTGTAACATTAACATACGTGGGTCCTCTTTGATTACAATCAAAACATTGTTTATTAGAAGGTTTAGTCACTAATTCTCGTAAAATTTTAAGATGATACTCATCTAACTTTTTCTTAGCGGAAGCCATGTTCACTCTGTTTGTTCATAAATTACACTGTGTTTAATAGAAAACCAACTATAAATGTAAATGTAATGTTCACTGTTCCACTCTTCTGTTTTACGATCTAGGCATACTCGATATAGTTGATATTTTATTATAACATATAGATATTATGGAGTACCCAACTGATTATTACAATTCAAAAATTATATCAATTCGTAAAACAGTTTAAAATGGTCTAAGCTAAATTTTATTGAGTATTAAAGCATTTTTAAACTTAATTTTGCCATTCTAATACGTAACAGTAACTAATTATCCTGTATGTCGTTTTATAATATACTGTACAAGAAATATGCCTATATTACATTTGAGTATGTATTTAAAATATATAGATATTATAAATAAATTAACAGCAGTTATATTAGATAATCACTGCCAGTGTACTTTTACACTTATGTTTTTTATATTTGAAAAAAATATATTATGGTTGGTGACGTTTTAAATAAATTTACCTTTGTTGATAATTAAGAACGGAAAATATAGAAGGTACTTGAATAACTGTTAATTTTCACTAATCTGGCAATGATTTTGTAGTTTTCTATCCCACGTAAAATCTACATAAATCCTATCAAATTCAATATACCAAAATGATATTTCAAATCTTTTAATCTACACAAAAATATTGGTTAAATTTTTCGAGGTTACAGACGTTTTAACATTTATCACTAAACATTTTTAAATGTTTATAAACTTGCCTATAGTAGCACTTTGTTTGTTGAGGACGGCGTTTCGGAAGATGTGTCCCATTGTCAACTCAGACCGTAACTCGACTGAAGATGGAATCAACAAATATTAAAATTTATATTAAAATAGTGCTTTTAACAAATATAAAATTGGTTTGTACATACTAATTTTCAGCAAGATGTAAATAGTCTTTTTCATATTCAGTATACTGCTATCTATATAACGTAACATAATTTATATACAGGAGATACATTTGTTAGTAGAAATTGAATACATTTTTTTTTATAGTTTAGATTTTATCTCGTTATTACGATAATACCTTTTAGAAAATTATGACATCCCGTCGTACATTAGGTTTGTTGTTGATTATATTCAAGTTACAAATATAAATTTTAAAATAGTGATATTAACAGTCACCATATACTTGCAATAACAAGTATGAGTTCTTTTATTCAGTTGATGAATACGCTTGGTAGATAAATATTTGAATACCAAAACTGTTGATTTAATAGCTACACTAGTAACTATAATGATCAGCTGGTTTGCACATTATTTTATTTGTATTCAGTTATATTTTTGTGATTGACTCAGGTGGTCGTATTAATATATTTTGACGTTTTAAATGTTTATAGCATGAAATTTTAAAATGTAAATTCATGGTTATTAGGACTATTCAAGGATGTAAAAATGTCACTTAATTATAGTAATAAAATATTCCTTGCTCCAATGGTTAGAATTGGTACATTACCAATGAGGCTGTTGAGCATTGAATATGGTGCTGATATTGTTTATTGTGAAGAATTAATTGACTGGAAAATACTGAGGTCAGAACGAAAAGTCAATGGTAAGAAATGTGTAATTTATATTTTAATTATAGTAAAATCTTGTTTTCTTAGATAAAATTTCAACTAAGCTAATATTATCCTAATTCAAACCCTTGTAAAGGGTTAGGTCAGATTGAAACTGTTTAATGTTCTCTAAATAATACCTCTGGTTAACTTGTATAAATAGAGGCAATGTTTGTATAACATGACATAAGGCAATATATTTTTTTAAAAATTTTAGAACAATCTTCAACCAAGCCAGGTTAGACATTCCATCACCAATTATTTCTGCTAATGTGTTTTTTGTCCTTTATAAGTGATATATTGAAGTATTATTCTAAGATGTTATCTTAAAATCTTTTTAAATTGAAAAGTTTTTTTTAACCCTGATCACTAAATGATTTTTATAATCACACCTTTCACAAAAAATAAGGTTTTTTAAAAACTCACAGTTAAATTTGAAATTTAAAATCCTAGAAATTTGTTGTGGAATCTTAAGTGTTTATTCGTATGATTTTGTAAAGTTGTTAATACTTAACAAAAAGTTAATTCTGATTTTGCTCCTATTCATATATATTACAAATAATATATTCTAAATAAAATCATACGAAAGAATTAGCAGGCTCAATTCGATCTTTAATTTTAGAACCATCACCAAGATATATTTGATTTCATAACATTTTTTACCATGTTTATATTGGACTTGTTAGTTTCTAGTTACTACTATGTTGACACTCTTGCTTGTTTCTTCTGCTGTCTCAGCTGTCTTTTGAATTACATCTTCACACAATTTCATAGTACAGTAGAACTGGAATAATTCAAAGCTCAAGAGACTAATGACAAAAATTTGAATTGCTAAAGTTGAAAATTACCCATTGGTCAAAAGAAGTCCATTTTTTTACGATGACTTTTTTGGCTGTTTTCAGGTATTATGTCAGTGGTCTATGTTATTATAAAAAACATCACTTGTGTACATTAAACACTCTAATTTCAATCAGCAATAAATTTAGATATAGTGAATTTATAAAAGTTTTAATTATTAGCAGTTGAGAGTTTACTTCCAAAGGTGAGCTTAACATATAAGAACTCATTGTTGTCTAGCAGCGATATTTCAAGATACTTGAGAGATGCATTGGATCGACGTATATCTTGGAAACCACACATTGCCCAGTGTGCTGAAAAGGATATAAAAAGAACAAGATTACTCAAGGGACTAACAGCTACTACTTGGGAAGCTAACCGAGATGTTCTAGTCATATAGAAGACCAATTTTAGAATATGGTACCAAGGTGACAGTCATGGCCACTAAATGCACCTCAAATTTACTTGATTTTGCTCAAAATAATGCCTTAAAAGTGATAACTGGTGCTGCCAAGTACACTCCTATTGCTGCAATGGAAGCTCAAACTGAGATTGAACCACTAAAAATATGCAGGGAGATGTTAGGTCTATGTTTTTGGGAACGATTTAAACGAACAAACAAATCTTGGGACGAGTACCGTAAACCACAGATAGACTAAAATCCCAGCGAACACCCCTTGTCTGTTACCAGGATCTTTATAAAAAGTATGCAGTCACTCCCGGAGAACCAGCTCCACTTACTGATTTTCAGGACTGCTTCCAGGAGCTCCCTGAGGCAGAGCTCCTCCTGACAGATCACCACTTGCCAAAGCATGCATCTTCAGGAGCTTAGAAGTGCAGCCCTCCGATCTATCAATAAAAAATACCCTGAATGGCTCCAAATGTACACAGATAAATCATTCATACCTGGATCAGGCGAAACAGGTGCTGCATACTACTGCATATATTTTGAGGGTTTTTCTGCTGTCGGGGCCCACCTTAGCAACTATGACGGTGAGGTAGCTGCTATATATGCTACATCAATTGAACTTGAGAACCTGACTGCTCCGGGTGGGGCTGTTTTCCTTGTTGACTAAGGCCGCCATCATGAACCTTTCTGGGAACTCACGGACTGACTGTAGTAGAACCATAGAATGTAAAAGAAAACTAAATGCTCTTATAAATGCCGGGTGGGTACTTAATTTCTAGTGGATCCCGAGCCATGTAAACATCACTGGCAATGAAAAGGCTGATCAACTAGCCAAGCAGGGAACAAGCCTCCCTCAGCCCGAGCATCTGAGTTCACTACATTCCTCGAGGTCCCCAATAAAGATATCTACCAAAAAATGGAATCACGGTCGATTGAGGGAGCTCTCAGCAGGTAAACGGTGGGTAAGTCTTGTGACGGGTAGACTTATTGACCAAAACTTGCCCCGATCTGTTAGCATTGCAGCTTTCAGATTGAAGACCAGTCATGATTACCTTGCTGCGCACCTCCACCGCATTCATGTGCTACCGACCGCGGAGTGTCTGCTATGTGGTGGTGAACTTATGAATGCCGAACACCTTAATGATTGCACAGCCCTGAACCGGGCCCAGGATTACAACAGTTCCATCTTCAGGGAGGCCCATCTCTACTGGTCAGCTTGTCGCCAAATAGCTCAACTGCCAAGGGTGGGCGTTGGCTAGTAAGTAAGTAAGTTTACTGTAGTCAACATTAGTAAGAAAATTTCATGAATAGAATTTGTAAATATACAGTAAGTTGGAGTTGAAAACATCATCATTAACATTGGTTTCTTCTTTGATGTACTGCTGAAACCCACACTAATGATGAGCTTATGATGTTTTAAGTATTGGGAACACCTTACAGTTTGATTTTCTTCTAAATCCGACAATTCGGTACTTTTTTTGTTTTTCACTTCTGCTAAATAGTTTTGATCAGAAAGTTATTCACACCTTTCTACTTGTTCATCTATATTAATGTACTCTTCAAATGTGGCATCCGTATTGGCTCCCTATTTGGTAGGTGCGAGGGGAACATCCTTACTTTAAAGAGAAAGTCTATTGTAACAACAAATCTGTAACTGAACAGAGCGTTGATGAATAACTCTCGATTGTTTAGTCGACACCGCTTAAGCAGAACACCGCTTATTACCGTGTACGTGCCAAATAATGTGACCATGAAACAAACTCAAAAAATTCTTGAAAGGCAATCACTAGTGCCCTGGAATTTGAGCCCACATCCAAACAAATACCTTTTTGAATTATTCATAATTATTTTATATAAAGTTCAAGAGGTCAACCTAAAATGTTAAATTATCAGCAATTTCGAATTAAAGACTTTCGAGTTACTCACATTCTACTAACATATAAATACATATTTAAAGTATAAATACATTGTAATTACATATACAATTGAAAAACTGTTTTCATTACAATAGTTGTTATTATTTTTCCTCTATTGGTAGTTTGATTTATTGTATTAGCTGCTATTTGCTGACTTTTTGATAGATTGAGAAATTGCTTCTGTATATTTAGGTATATAAATTATGTTGGTAATCAACAACATCTATAGAGTATTTAATACTTCTGTTTTAAAGATTCACAAGCCCCTGTGTTAAAACCCACATGTTTTGTATCATGTTGTTTGTTTGTTTTTTTTTATTGTTAAATGTGAATCAATTGTTACATAAAATATTTTGTTTGTTATTGTATTCTGTTGATAAATACTTACACAAAAAATCTATTTTTAGTGATTTTTACATTTATGCCCATTATAGCTATATGATGCATAGGTAAGGTAAACCAAAATGTTAAGATAATTTATTGCTTTACATCATTGAAAACCAATGTCAATACTATACTTATTTAAAATCATGTGGTAATATAGTTCTTTGGGTAGTAGTATAATAACATCTTTTGTATTATTAGAGGAAGAAAATATGTTCAAAGTTTTTATTATCGATATCAGTTTCAAATATCTTATTTGATTAAACTGTGTATGATTCTAAAATTTTCAACCTCGGATCATTATTTCTGAATTTTAACGTTAAATTCGGTACTAAGACTTTGGCTTAATAGTTCATGTTTTATTTATGCTATTTTTATTTAAATATAAAACAATGATTCTACTTTGTTTAGTATTTACCATTTTTTAAAATAGGAACTATTATATCATTTTGCAAAACTACGGTGATCTTGATATATGTTTAGTAATTTTCATCATTATTTGTTGAGAAGATCTAAATATCAAGTACACTATGCTGTTTCCTAGGAAAGTTAGATGTGATACTCAGGATAAGAGGGTTTATTTGAAGCTTTTCCATAAGTTCGATTGTATTATACAGAAAATTATTTTAATGTTCATGTTCATTGTTCTATTGCCTCAGTAATATATTTACAGTGACAGTAATCTGGAACTTCTACAGATATAATTGTATTGTCTTTTATGATAAAATCGTACTGTTTTTAACAAAGAATAGTGATTTATCAACTTTTTGTTGAAGTTTGTTCTGTAGCTTAGCAGCTTCATGTAATTTAATTTCAGCTATAATTTTCAAAGCCATGTTATTGGGCAGTACATTTTATAGATTAGGTCTTAATGAACATTACAAATTAACATTTGTTGATTCCATTTTCGCGTGAGCTACTAGTAATCACTTACACTTTTAGAATGTTTTAAACTTGCCTATAGTAGCACTTACTTTGCTTGTTGAGGACGGCCATTTCGGGAGATGTGTCCCTTTGTCAACTCAATCAGTTACGGTCTGAGTTGGCAAGTTCAAAACATTCTAAAAGTGTAGTGATTACAAATTACATATCTGTTACTCAGTATTTCCGTTTCACTTTTGATTCTTTTAAAATCACTGGGCGGGAATGCATTTTCACAGATAATACAAACAAGTTATTTCGTGCATGTTTTTGTAGTTAAAGCCAAAAGTAAACAATTCATGCTTCTACATTCTATAATTTGCCATCAACTTAAATTCATTAAAAACTATTCAGTCTTTATTTAGTTAGTATTCGTAATTGTATAGTAAATAATGCAAGTACTGTAATGTACAATAAACCAAACAATATATTTATAATTTTGTATAAATTGTAAAGACAGCATTAATAAAAAATATTTGTCTAAAACTTTTAGACTGGATAATCAAAAGATCCAGAAAAATAAGGGGCAGATTAATGAGGTTCTAAATGTACATTGAAAAATCTGAAGACATAAAATCAATTTTATGACATTTCTTGACAACAAAATCTTTTTCAAAATATTGAAGATTCTTTTCAAATAAAATTAAGTGTCTTTACATAAAATAAAAAAATACTTACTTCATATAATTCGTACTCTTATTTTTATGGAAATTTTAAAATTAATTAATCAGTATATAATCAGTAATTTTTGTTACAGATGTTCTTGGTACTATTGACTATGTAGATAAAACAGATGGTACAATTGTTTTCAGAACCTGTAAAAAAGAAAAGGATAGAGTTGTTTTGCAGATGGGGACTTGTGATCCAGACCGGGCACTTAAAGCAGCAAAAATGGTGTAAGAATGTTTTACTTATAAATACTAATAGAAGTTTTTAAATCAAATGCAAAATTCATATTAAAAAAAAATTGTAAAAGAGTTATGTTTAATCAGTTTTAAAAACGTTTCATAACTCCTGAAGTTTTTTTGAATTTTGTAGTCCATTACGTTCGGTGAATCTTATTAATCACTTAAACAATAGTTTATGACTATCCGAACTTTAATCCTGAAGTTTATTTTATAGAACAATTCAACGATAGTAATTGGAGTTGAGGTAAACAAAGGTTTGGAATTTCGTAAATTTGACTTGGATTCCATCGTAGTTCATGCGAAGTTTGATTGCTGGTTGCACCCTGGAATTGTCTACTTACTTTATGGGCTTCAATGGCAAGCTGGTTCCTTCAGGATTAAAAATTTATTTTAGCTTGCCATACTTTCTTACAGCATTTTCTTGATTTTAACTATAATGTCAAAGATGGAAAAAGTTTCCAACTGACTTTCGCCAACTTTCTTATATTTTTTTTCATAGGCTGTTCCAATTGGTTCACACTATCCAATAAAACTTATTTAGATCTTTACTTTCTTCTGTAATCAGCTAGACTTCCCACTATATCTATCGTCCCTTGCAACTCATTTTGAGCTAATCTACTTATCTCTTATCAAAAGTCGATTGAAAATTAGATTAGAAAATAAAGACATACAACATAATTTTATTCTTTACGTTATTTGAAATTTCACATATTCTAATATGTTTTTTCAGTTTATATGTTTTAAAACAAAATGTTATTTATTCTTGTATGATGATTTGTACATTTTTTTAAAATTTACTGTTATGAATACACTCCAACTATAAAAACTGCTTTAATTATTCATCATACACTTTTTGTTTTTTTACACCTGGCTTTAGCTTACATTTTCATGCTTTTTGTCCTTAATCTTTCAATTCTTAATTAAATATGCTTGAAAATCAGCTATACATTCATTATATTTTTTTGCCTCTTTGTACAGTAAACTCCCGATTATCTGTGGAATAGGGTGGCCCGGCAACGCCGGATAACGAATTCCCCGGATAATCCGCTATGAACAAAGAATATCGATCATCGATTATTATACCATAAGTTACACAAATAATTACCCCGGTTAATGCTATTCATAAATAATCTTCAGAGGACAAACTAAATACAGAAAATAATTTAAAATGTCGATGTATTTGACGGATCATAACATGTGCATTTATATGTCTAACTATTTACAATACGTACATAAGTATATGTCAAAAGTAAGTATGTATGTACATATTAATTTTCTTTACACATAAAACTTTCACTTTTTAACAAAAAAATTGTCACTTTCGTCTGTTTTTTTGTGAGCATTGATTTAGTTTTAATGTGCGATCTAAGTGTCTTGAGAACCATTTTGTTGCAGTGTCTACTTGTGTCACAAAGCCATAAAGATCGATAATGTATATGACAGACATACATATGTCACGTCCTAGACTATTTATAGCCGAGATTAGCTGACATTCGTTTACAATCTTATGATACACATTAGGTTTTCGGGCGTCCAAGCATTTTGTCATTGTCTCTTATATACAGTAGTCTGCTCGCCCCTTTTATTTCGCTGGCCCGCGTCGGGATGCTTCCCTTTCAAAGTAAAAATTAGTACGTACATATTTACATATCTATTCCCTTCATCTTAACTTCTATTAAGCCTTATATGTATTTACGTCGTAATTCACCGTTTGGTAATCTGATTGGAATAAAAATTGGATATTTGTAAAACAATGGCAGACCCCGGATAATCCGCAAACCGGTTAATCCTCCCACGGATAATCGGGAGTTTACTGTATATCCATTTCAAATACTGTTTTCTAATTGAATTTTTTTAAAGCATTGATTTAAATAAATCTAACACACTAATATTCTACATTTGAACTGTAACCTTTCAATGTTTAAATCATGCAAAAACCATTCCCTAAGCTTTTCCGTTTAAACATGTCTAGAATAAGCTAGACATTTTGTTTTTTGTAGAATGTCCAAGTTACTTAGGTTACAATCTAAATTGAGATTTATTAGATTAATTTTAGGCCTAATTTCAAAGACTTCCTTTCATGTGTCTTTAAAATTTTACATTATCTTCCTAATTTTATATTTATGGCGTTGACCATGGTATTAAACCATTTTTCAATATCTAAATTTTGGCGCATTTGTATAAATTTATTTATACAGGCAATAAATATAAGAATGTTAACACACATATATATATATATAACAGTGATTCGACAATGGTCAAGTGACCTAGAGGTACCTCATCATAAGGTAAAAATCAATTGCACTTAATGGTGTAATAATTGTT
Organism: Prosapia bicincta; assembly: GCA_036971475.1. Lineage (NCBI taxonomy): Eukaryota > Metazoa > Arthropoda > Insecta > Hemiptera > Cercopidae > Prosapia > Prosapia bicincta. The sequence continues at coordinate 49,635,408 of JBAIZL010000001.1, read as the reverse complement.
TACAATAAAATATAACTGTATATAGTATAATTTGAGGTAGATGAGACAGAAAACTTGGATTACACAAAAGTACGTTCCTGTGCATTAGAAAAAATAGGAGTTTAGTAAGTATATATATATTTATTTATATATAGGAATAAGTATATATATATTTAACTTTGCAACACTGTTTTCTTGTATTCACTTATTACTTTCACTATATGTACTCAAACAAGAATCTTACTTGGTATTTATGCGAGTTAACTTTCAAAGATTGATAGTATCTCCATTGTCGAGCATCACTGGGTTGAGGAATTTTTGGACTAGATAGGAGACTGACAGACTTACCTAGTGGCAATAGTCCAAAACTCCAATCTCTTGGAAATAAATAAAAAGACACATATAAGAACTTATCACACTATTGAAATATTTCGATCACACAATGATCTTTCTCAATCAAAATAGAGTAAAAGAAAAGACTGAAGTGAACCACAGATGTGTATAAATGTCCAAACGTTTGTTGAGGGAAACGCTTAGACAACCATTATCCCACTACACCTTTCCTTATTCACCTCACCAAATTCATTCTTGAAAAGATTAATTTTCAGTTTGAAAGAAGAAATTACTTGCAAATAAAAGGAACAGTAATGGGTACTAGAATGGCCCTGTCGTACGCAAACCTTTACATGGGTAATATCGAAGCAGAATTCCTAAAAACTCAAACACACCAACCATTATTTTGGTACAGATATATAGACGACATCTTCGTAATTTGGACACAGGGAATCTCAACACTGGAAAGTTTTTGAAGGGCTTATCACTATTATCTACACTTCAATTCACCTGGGAGAAATCTACAGCAACTATCACCTTCTTGGATGTAGATATAACAATCAGAGATGGGAATATCTATACAGGTGTCCACATCAAACCGACATACCATCTACAATACCTCCATTTCAATAGCAACCACACTATGAATATAAAAAGGTACATTTCGTACAGTCAGGCAATCAGAGGCAAGTGAATTTGTTCCAATGATAGAGCATTGGAGGACTTTAATAGAGAAACCTTACTACCTTTCCAAAAAAGAAGATATCCTAAACAACATGTTGAAGATCAAATCCGCTTAGCTCAATCATCTGATGAACCCAGCCCACTTATAGAAGTTGACAAACTGTCTTTAGTTACAGATTACCTTTCAGGCCTACAGAAGCTGAACAAAATATTTAAGGATGGCTTCAAGATTCTTCAAGCTTCCACCCACACCAAAGATCTTTTCTCAAATCCACCACATATTTGACTCAGGCAATCCTTTAATTTGAAAAATATTTTAGTACATCCAAAATTATCAGATCCAAGTACTGAAAAACAGCCTAAACTTCCTCATGGCTCCTTTCCGTGCAATAGACCTAGATGCAAGCATGTCCAATACACATCTCAACAAATAGTTTCCATAGCCTAGCAACCAATGTAGACTCAAGATTCAGGGTCATCATACTTGTATATCCAAAAATGTAATATACCAGTTGCAATGTAAATTTTGCCCGGCACAGTACATAGACTTTACCACGGATGGTCTGAGCATCAGAATGAATGGCCACAGACATGACGTTGGAACCATGAACATAAACAGGCCAACCACTCAACACGCTGCTAGTCACATCTTACCTTTCAATGATTGTTATACTACCAAAATATAATTAAGGCCCTCCCCCTGATTGAAACCCTTCAGAATTGAGAAGATGGGAGTTGTCATACCAGTGACACACAAAATCTAGAGAACTTCCTAACCTCAACATCAGATAAAACTCCTTTTACCTTTTCCCTAACTTCTATCATTTTTAACAACTCCATTTACCTTCCTTCTGACAGACTATTAATATCTAGTTTCAAATAATCATAAAGATCATTGTGTGATTGAAATATTTCAACAGTGTGATAAGTTCTTACATGTGTCTATTTATTTATTTCCAAGAGATTTATTGGACTATTGCCACTAGGTAAGTCTGTCAGTCTCCTATCTAGTCCAAAAATTCCTATATATATATATATATATATATATATATATATATATATATATATATATATATATATATATATATTGTAAAGTATCTATAAAACACAATACAATGTACTTTTATTTTATTAAATGAAAATATATTATTTCTATTTATTAACCAAAAAAAAGACTACTCAAGAATAATTCATTAACATTTATTATTACAATTTCATCTCAACATTAAACAATACACAAAACAAAATTTTACAACTTAACAATTTTTAACAAAATATACTAAACTTCGATTCTTTAAATTTGAGTTACAAGGTTTTTATACCCTTGGCTAGTTTAAGATCTCTTGATACCTCGGGGTTATAGTATGGGCTATATTAACTCTTTGTTAATTAAATAAATTTTGAAAAACACAATATTAAATTTAGAAAATGCAAAAAGGCTAAACTATTTGAACTGGATTATTTCGAACTATTAATTAACTATAAGATATCCTAATATACAAATTTAAACTTCTCTATTATCTTAAAAGTCCGCTAAAGTTATTTTATAGCGCTATTACTCAACTTAATAAATATCAAAATTTTGCTGGTCGCTTACGTAAATTCCCGTTCTCTCCAATTAAACAATTCACACACTTAAATCCGTTTTAGTTCTTTCAAATTATATTTTCACTGTATTAACTCTTTCAATTTTCTTATTCCTGTTTAATCTGGCCAAGTTTACTCACAAAACTGTATAATTTAGACGAACTCTTTCCAAAAAAATAGAATTTTGACTGGTCCTGGCAGGTCCGGTCTTGTAGCGTCACCCACGCTAGAATCAACTCAACTCTAACTACGCGTCCTTTTTTTCTAAATTTGTTTAAAATATGGCCGCCTTTCTTCTTAAAAAAAACACATATGGGTTATAATTTAGTTCGTTTTCTTTTTCTTCACTAGAAGCGATTGTCACACTGACCTACTTTCTTGCTTTCACATCTGTGTTACAGCTGACATACCAACAAGTTTGTTTTCACCAGTTTTTATTTCGTTAATTTGGTTGAAACTCACTGTTTCAATTTCCTATCGTCAACAAACCTTCCAGTGTTTATTTTATTAATATTATTAGTGTGTGAAGTGTCTTTGTGTTTTACTTTTGAAATAGTTCTGAATTGTGTGTGTTTTGAGCCGAATTCATAGAAACATAACCTTTCAATTTTCTTTTGTTTACAAACGTGTTCACTTTCTCCTTCAAGTAATTACTTAGGCCCTATGTTCCTACAGTTTACAAATTTGTTTACACATAACTATTATTAGATTATCTTATTTTAATTTATGTGTTAGGTTATTTGATATAACAAATTTCCTAATACATTTCCAGTTCAAAAACCTTGTTTACAATTCCTAGGCTTTTACCAGAATTTAGTTTCAATTTTAACCTAACCAATCTTTTAATGAATTTCTTTCTAAATTTTGAGTGAGTTATTTCTCATCTATTTTCCAATTCTTAAATAATATTATATAGCCCATTCTATAAATGTTACAATGTCCCCTAATTTAATTTAAACAAAAAAAAATAATCCTAATATCTACATTACACATTTTTTTTACATTTTACAAGCTTGCTTAAATATACATATTTTTTTTTTTTTAAATTAAATTTAAATTTACATTTATTTCCTACTTGTACATTTTATTTAATAACTACCTGAACACATTTTTATTGAGTACGTTATACCTCAACACTTTGGCTAACTTATTGTCCATTGTCTTTACCACTTTTATAATTGTCCACTTAAAAGTCATTTATACCTTCATCTGTCCACTTTCGTCCATTTATACTTAATTCTATAATACAATTTTATCTTAACTCTTTACCAATCAAATACTGAGCTGAAAACTTCAAGCTACTTGTCTTACATGGTTTATACTAGTTTAAAACTCGCATAATACTATTTCATTAATTTTATATGTTGTTATTTATTATTCTATTTACTATCTCTTTTTTCGCATCCTCCCAACTATTCATCATAAATTTTTTTTTTCAATTAAAATTAATTTGTCTTAACCTTGCCTCAACCTCACTTCAGTTATAAATCTATCAACTCTATCTGAACACAACTATATTAAATTTAACCCCAATTTCATATTACTATTATTTTATTATTATTATTATTATTATTTTTTTTTAAACTCTTTATTATACTATATACTTTGTTACATATATATATGACGGTAATTCACCTTACCTCCACTTATTAACGTAGACATTTATTTTATTTTAACATATTTTCGACGACATCAACATCATTAACACCCTTATTCACGTAGACCTTTATTTTATTTCACATATTATCGACGTTATTTATATATTTCATTTTATTTTCAAATTCCCCTTTTTCCAAATTATATTTCCCCTTTTTATATTGTTATGCTCATCCAGTTCAATTATTTTCTTATATCATTTCAGTTTATTTTGTATGAAGTTTAACATCTAATATTTTTAAAGGTTGCAATTTCATATACTCTATTTGATCATATCTATAGTTCCTTCGATTACACTATCCCTATATCAACGAATATAAATTTTGTTTTAATACTTATATATATCAACGCAGATTCTCCCTTACAATACGACGAAGTTTAAATACACAATTACCATATTTTTATTACAACGATGCTTTAATATTTATTATCATAGATTCATATTTCTTTTATAATATATAATATATACGACGAAGTTCCATTATTTATCAACGCAGATTCTTCCTTACAATACGACGAAGTTTAAATATACATAATTTTATCTTTATTCATTATTCGACGAAGTTTCTAATAAATTATCATAGATATAGTTACCATCCCTTAAAACTTATCTCCTGCTAACGTTTTCTTATACACATAATCACCTAGAGTCTATTCATATTGCTTCCTTTACCTATATTTAATATCTCCCTTCCTATTTTATTATTATTTTTCTTTTTTTTATTTTTTTTCAAGTGTTTGTTTAATTATTAAGTCATTTCTGGTCTATTGTCATTTCCGGTTTATTTGTTATCTATCCCTCCTACATTCGCTTCCTTCTCCTAATACTTTTATATCCTGAGTCATTCCTGTTGTTTCCATCTTATTATCCTTTGTTATTTTCCTTTCTCTCGACTTCTCCTTGATACATGTCATTTTACTGCCTGTGTCGCTTAATGCCTGTAAACTTGTTTCCTCTATTTAATTTCTATTCCTGGGTTTCCTATGGTCTTAGTTTTCCGATTGACTGTGGGCACCATGCTCTTTTCTTGTCCCCACGCCTGTCCTCGCCTTAACACCGTTTACATCTCCATTGTATCTTTCATCTGCTTCATAAGTTCTATTTTCTGTGTTTCTCTCATATTTAAATTCCATTTCCCATTTTCCAAACTTGAGTTGTGCCTCCACATCCATTAACATATCCGTACCTATGATCATTTCTCTCAACAAGCTTTGTACCACTAAGCATTGAGACGGATATTTAACTCCTCCTCTTTCTCCTATTACCATTTTCATTTTATTAATCTTTTCAATTTTCTTATTAGTTGCGGTTTGAATTGTTAAATTTTTTATTTGCAGTACCTCCATCTTTCCTACTTCATTTCTTAATTTTAACTCTCCTAACTCTTCTGTGTTTTTCTTTGTTATATATTCGACTTTCTCTATCTCTTTTTTATTAATTTCTATCTCATCAGCTATTATTTCATTTGTTTCCTCAAAATTTTCCTTAATCTTCTCCTCTAAGTATCTTCTCATAACTTCTACTACAGCATTATTCTCTGTTCTCAACTGTTCCCTCATATCCTCTATCATTTTCTTACTTTCCTCCCTTATTTCCTGTGTTATGAATTTGAAATCTTCCTTCATCTCTCTCATTTCGTCTCTATTTTCCTCTAATTTTTTGTTTATTTCCCTCATATCCTCACTCATATCTTTCATTTCCCCTTTTATTTCATCTATCTTATCTAATTGTCTATTTATTTTTTCATTATTTATATTTAATTGTCTATTTATTTTTTCATTATTTATATTTAATTGTCTACTTAGATCCTCTCTCATATCCTTCATCTCCTTTTTTATTTTCTCACTCCCTTTTTCACTCATTTCCATGAGAGTTCTCATCATCTCCCTTAAATCTTCATTCTCATTATTTCCCCGTTTTTTTTGTTGGGTTTGCATAGGTGGTAGTCCCCTAGCTTCTTCTACCTCAATGTTTCCTATTGGCATATCTGTGCCTTCCATTTCTTTCATTTCCAAACTTGTCCCTTTTTCCTGGTCCCCTACAACTACCAGTTCGCCTATAATATTTTCTTCTTTTTTTTCCGTAAGTAACTTATTATACAAACATAAACAATTTTTTATATATACTATAAACCTAGCCTTGATTCTATTCAACTCAGTGTTTTAATTTTACAAAATTTTTTCTAAATCTATTTCCAGTTCAAATGTTTATCATATAAAAAGTTCTAAATTAATTTTATTTCAAAATCTCTCTAAATAAATTTTCTCGAGCCCCACGTTGTTGCGCCAAATGTAAAGTATCTATAAAACACAATACAATGTACTTTTATTTTATTAAATGAAAATATATTATTTCTATTTATTAACCAAAAAAAAGACTACTCAAGAATAATTCATTAACATTTATTATTACAATTTCATCTCAACATTAAACAATACACAAAACAAAATTTTACAACTTAAACAATTTTTAACAAAATATACTAAAATTCGATTCTTTAAATTTGAGTTACAAGGTTTTTATACCCTTGGCTAGTTTAAGATCTCTTGATATCTCGGGGTTATAGTATGGGCTATATTAACTCTTTGTTAATTAAATAAATTTTGAAAAACACAATATTAAATTTAGAAAATGCAAAAAGGCTAAACTATTTGAACTGGATTGTTTCGAACTATTAATTAACTATAAGATATCCTAATATACAAATTTAAACTTCTCTATTATCTTAAAAGTCCGCTAAAGTTATTTTATAGCGCTATTACTCAACTTAATAAATATCAAAATTTTGCTGGTCGCTTACGTAAATTCCCGTTCTCTCCAATTAAACAATTCACACACTTAAATCCGTTTTAGTTCTTTCAAATTATATTTTCACTGTATTAACTCTTTCAATTTTCTTATTCCTGTTTAATCTGGCCAAGTTTACTCACAAAACTGTATAATTTAGACGAACTCTTTCCAAAAAAATAGAATTTTGACTGGTCCTGGCAGGTCCGGTCTTGTAGCGTCACCCACGCTAGAATCAACTCAACTCTAACTACGCGTCCTTTTTTTCTAAATTTGTTTAAAATATGGCCGCCTTTCTTCTTAAAAAAAACACATATGGGTTATAATTTAGTTCGTTTTCTTTTTCTTCACTAGAATCGATTGTCACACTGACCTACTTTCTTGCTTTCACATCTGTGTTACAGCTGACATACCAACAAGTTTGTTTTCACCAGTTTTTATTTCGTTAATTTGGTTGAAACTCACTGTTTCAATTTCCTATCGTCAACAAACCTTCCAGTGTTTATTTTATTAATATTATTAGTGTGTGAAGTGTCTTTGTGTTTTACTTTTGAAATAGTTCTGAATTGTGTGTGTTTTGAGCCGAATTCATAGAAACATAACCTTTCAATTTTCTTTTGTTTACAAACGTGTTCACTTTCTCCTTCAAGTAATTACTTAGGCCCTATGTTCCTACAGTTTACAAATTTGTTTACACATAACTATTATTAGATTATCTTATTTTAATTTATGTGTTAGGTTATTTGATATAACAAATTTCCTAATACATTTCCAGTTCAAAAACCTTGTTTACAATTCCTAGGCTTTTACCAGAATTTAGTTTCAATTTTAACCTAACCAATCTTTTAATGAATTTCTTTCTAAATTTTGAGTGAGTTATTTCTCATCTATTTTCCAATTCTTAAATAATATTATATAGCCCATTCTATAAATGTTACAATATATATATATATATATATTATAACATAATTTCCGACACAACAACGGGGTTTTTTACTATTAAATATTTATTTGAATGATGATATCAAATTTCTATTTAAAACAAAAAAACTACTCAGGAACAATTCATAATTCTTTATTATAACAATTTTTATTTCAACATTTAAACAATAAACAGAACAAAAATAAACTTAACAAATTTTAACACAATATACTAAACTCAATTTCTTTGATTTTTAGTTACAAGGTTTTTTTTACCCTAGGCTATTTTTAAGATCTCTTAATATCTCGGGGTTTATAGGCATGGGCTATATTTTTAAGTCTTTTGTTAATTAAATAAATTTTGAAAAACAAGATTAAATTTAGAAAACAGTTTTAATAAATAACTTCCTGATGGAAAAACTTAAATTTGGAATAAGCAAAAAAAGCGAAACTATTTGAACTGGATTATGTTCTTATTACTAACTATTAATTAATCACAAGATATTCTAATAATGTACAAATTTAAACTTCCTTATTATCTTAAAAGTCCATTAAAGTTTATTTCTATAGCGCTATATACTCAACTTAATAAATATCGAAGTTCTGCTGGTCGCTTATGTAAGATTCCGTTCTCTTTAAATTTTACTTTTAACACACTTATTTTCTTTTTAGTTACATCAAATTATATTAACACTGTACTAACTCTTTAAATTCACTTATCCCTGTTTAAAATTGCCAAGTTTCTTCACAAATCTGTATAATTTTGACGACTTTCTTCAAATGGAATTTTGACTGGTCATGGTAGGTCCGATCTCGTAGCGTCCCCACGCTATAACTAAACTAACGCGTCCTATTTCCTTTAAAATTGTTTAAAATATGGCGGCCTCTCCTTCTTCTAAAACACATGTTGCTATAATTTAGTTCGATTTCTTCTCACTAGAGTCGACTGCAACTGACCTACTTCTTGTTTTACAGCTCTTGTAAACAACGAGACTGTTTACAATGGCGTTTTAATTTAGTTAACATACTGTTTCAACTTTCCGATCCTTAACAAACCTTCCAGTGTTTATTTAATTATTATTATTTGTGTGTGAAGTGTCTTTTTGTTTTACTCTTGTAATAATTCCGAAATATGTGTGTTTTTGAGCTGAATTCGTACAAACATAACCTTTATCTCATTGTTTACAATCGTATTTCACTTTCTCCTTCAAGTAATTACTTATGGCCTATGTTACTAATATTTACAATTTTGTTTAAATATAATTATTATTATTAGATTATCTTGTTTTTAATTTTATTTGATACAACAAATTTCCTTATGCATTTACAGTTCAAATATCTTGTTTATATGTTACAACCGTTTTATAACCTTTCTAGGCTTTTACCTAAAATTAGTTTCTATTTAATCTAACCAATCTTTTAATGAATTTCTTTTTAAATTTTGTGTGAGTTATTTCTAATTTATTTTTCCAATTCTTAAAGAACATATATATATATATATATACATAGTAATATATTAACTTCATAAAGTCAGTGCAACGGAAAAACAATGGATAACGTTAAATATCAAGAATATATATATATTATAACATTTATAGAATGGGCTATATAATATTATTTAAGAATTGGAAAATAAATTAGAAATAACTCACTCAAAATTTAAAAAAAAAAAGAAATTCATTAAAAGATTGGTTAGGTTAAAATTGAAACTAAATTCTGGTAAAAGCCTAGGAATTGTAAACAAGGTATTTGAACTGTAAAATCCATTAGGAAATTTGTTATATCAAATAACCTAACACATAAATTAAAATAAGATAATCTAAAAATAGTTATGTGTAAACAAATTTGTAAACTGTAGGAACATAGGGCTAAGTAATTACTTGGAGGAGAAAGTGAACACGTTTGTAAACAAAAGAAAATTGTAAGGTTATGTTTATGAAAGACCAAGCAAAACACACACAATTCAGAACTATTTCAAAAGTAAAACACAAAGACACTTCACACACTAATAATATTAATAAAATAAACACTGGAAGGTTTGTTGACGATAGGAAATTGAAACAGTAAGTTTCAATCAGGTTTCAACCAAAGTTTAACGAAATAAAAATTGGTGAAAACAAACTTGTTGGTATGTCAGCTGTGAAACAGATGTAGGTCAGTGTGACAATCGATTGTAGTGAAGAAAAAGAAAACAAACTAGATTACAGGCAACATGTGTTTTTTGGAGAAGAAAGGCGGCCATATTTAAACAATTTTAGAAAAAAAGGATGCGTAGTTAGAGTTGAGTTGGATGGCGTGGGTGACGCTTTAAGACCGGACCTGCCAGGACCAGTCAAAATTCTATTTTTTTGGAAAGAGTTCGTCTAAATTATACAGTTTTGTGAGTAAACTTGGCCAGATTAAACAGGAATAAGAAAATTGAAAGAGTTAATACAGTGAAAATATAATTTGAAAGAACTAAAACGGATTTAAGTGTGTGAATTGTTTAATTGGAGAGAACGGGAATTTACGTAAGCGACCAGCAAAATTTTGATATTTATTAAGTTGAGTAATAGCGCTATAAAATAACTTTAGTGGACTTTTAAGATAATAGAGAAGTTTAAATTTGTATATTAGGATATCTTATAGTTAATTAATAGTAAGAAATAAATCCAGTTCAAATAGTTTGGCCTTTTTGCATTTTCAAAATTTAATATTGTTTGTTCAAAATTTATTTAATTAACCTAAGAATTTCTAAAAATATAGCCCATACTATAACCCCGAGATATCAAGAGATCTTAAGCTAGCCAAAGGTATTAAAATGTGGTAACTAAAAAATTAAAAGAAAATAAGAAATAGTATATTTTGTTAAAAACTTGTAAGTTGTAAAATTTTTGTTTTGTGTTAGATGTTGAAATAAAATTGTTCTAATAAAGTTTTGAATTGTTCTTGAGTAGTTTTTTGGTTTTGGTTATTAAATAGAAATTAAATATATCTTCATAAAATAGTAAAACCCCGCTGCGTCTGTTTTATAAAATTATGTTATAATTGGCACACCAACGTGGGGTACGATTGTTAGAAAAATAATAATAAAGAATAAATTATTCAGGAGTTTGTGTTTTGTAACTAGAGAAATTAATTATTTTCATTTAATAATAAAACCCCATTGTATCGCGGCACGGAAATTACTTTACATTTGGCGCAACAACGTGGGAGCTCGATAAAATTTATTTAGAGAGATTTTGAAACAAAATTAATTTAGAACTTTTTATATGAAAAACATTTGAACTGGAAATAGATTTAGAAAAAATTTTGTAAAATTAAGCACTGAGTTGAATAGAATCAAGGCTAGGTTTATAGTATATATAAAAATTATTTATGTTTGTATAATAAGTTACTTACAAAAAAAAAAGAAGAAAATATTATAGGTGAGCTGGTAGTTGTAGGGGACCAGGAAAAAGGGACAAATTTGGAAATGAAAGAAATAAAAATGGAAGGCACAGATATGCCAATAGTTAACATTGAGGTAGAAGAAGCTAGGGGACTACCTATGCAAACCCAACAAAAAAAATGGGGAAATGATGAAAATGAAGATTTAAGGGAAATGATGAGATCTCTCATGGAAATGAGTCTAAAAGGGAGAGAAGAGATGAACAGAGGATTTGCCTCAAGTAGGTTGGAAATGAGTAGGTTGGATAAGAAATTCGAAAGCCTAAAGGAAGAAAATACCTTTCTTACTTACAATTGTAAAGTAATTTCCGTGCCGCGATACAATGGGGTTTTATTATTAAATGAAAATAATTAATTTCTCTAGTTACAAAACACAAACTCCTGAATAATTTATTCTTTATTATTATTTTTCTAACAATCGTACCCCACGTTGGTGTGCCAATTATAACATAATTTTATAAAACAGACGCAGCGGGGTTTTACTATTTTATGAAGATATATTTAATTTCTATTTAATAACCAAAACCAAAAAACTACTCAAGAACAATTCAAAACTTTATTAGAACAATTTTATTTCAACATCTAACACAAAACAAAAATTTTACAACTTACAAGTTTTTAACAAAATATACTATTTCTTATTTTCTTTTAATTTTTTAGTTACCACATTTTAATACCTTTGGCTAGCTTAAGATCTCTTGATATCTCGGGGTTATAGTATGGGCTATATTTTTAGAAATTCTTAGGTTAATTAAATAAATTTTGAACAAACAATATTAAATTTTGAAAATGCAAAAAGGCCAAACTATTTGAACTGGATTTATTTCTTACTATTAATTAACTATAAGATATCCTAATATACAAATTTAAACTTCTCTATTATCTTAAAAGTCCACTAAAGTTATTTTATAGCGCTATTACTCAACTTAATAAATATCAAAATTTTGCTGGTCGCTTACGTAAATTCCCGTTCTCTCCAATTAAACAATTCACACACTTAAATCCGTTTTAGTTCTTTCAAATTATATTTTCACTGTATTAACTCTTTCAATTTTCTTATTCCTGTTTAATCTGGCCAAGTTTACTCACAAAACTGTATAATTTAGACGAACTCTTTCCAAAAAAATAGAATTTTGACTGGTCCTGGCAGGTCCGGTCTTAAAGCGTCACCCACGCCATCCAACTCAACTCTAACTACGCATCCTTTTTTTCTAAAATTGTTTAAATATGGCCGCCTTTCTTCTCCAAAAAACACATGTTGCCTGTAATCTAGTTTGTTTTCTTTTTCTTCACTACAATCGATTGTCACACTGACCTACATCTGTTTCACAGCTGACATACCAACAAGTTTGTTTTCACCAATTTTTATTTCGTTAAACTTTGGTTGAAACCTGATTGAAACTTACTGTTTCAATTTCCTATCGTCAACAAACCTTCCAGTGTTTATTTTATTAATATTATTAGTGTGTGAAGTGTCTTTGTGTTTTACTTTTGAAATAGTTCTGAATTGTGTGTGTTTTGCTTGGTCTTTCATAAACATAACCTTACAATTTTCTTTTGTTTACAAACGTGTTCACTTTCTCCTCCAAGTAATTACTTAGCCCTATGTTCCTACAGTTTACAAATTTGTTTACACATAACTATTTTTAGATTATCTTATTTTAATTTATGTGTTAGGTTATTTGATATAACAAATTTCCTAATGGATTTTACAGTTCAAATACCTTGTTTACAATTCCTAGGCTTTTACCAGAATTTAGTTTCAATTTTAACCTAACCAATCTTTTAATGAATTTCTTTTTTTTTTTAAATTTTGAGTGAGTTATTTCTAATTTATTTTCCAATTCTTAAATAATATTATATAGCCCATTCTATAAATGTTATAATGTCCCCTAATTTAATTTAAACAAAAAAAAATAATCCTAATATCTACATTACACATTTTTTTTACATTTTACAAGCTTGCTTAAATATACATATTTTTTTTTTTTAAATTAAATTTAAATTTACATTTATTTCCTACTTGTACATTTTATTTAATAACTACCTGAACACATTTTTATTGAGTACGTTATACCTCAACACTTTGGCTAACTTATTGTCCATTGTCTTTACCACTTTTATAATTGTCCACTTAAAAGTCATTTATACCTTCATCTGTCCACTTTCGTCCATTTATACTTAATTCTATAATACAATTTTATCTTAACTCTTTACCAATCAAATACTGAGCTGAACACTTCAAGCTACTTGTCTTACATGGTTTATACTAGTTTAAAACTCGCATAATACTATTTCATTAATTTTATATGTTGTTATTTATTATTCTATTTACTATCTCTTTTTTCGCATCCTCCCAACTATTCATCATAAATTTTTTTTTCAATTAAAATTAATTTGTCTTAACCTTGCCTCAACCTCACTTCAGTTATAAATCTATCAACTCTATCTGAACACAACTATATTAAATTTAACCCCAATTTCATATTACTATTATTTTATTATTATTATTATTTTTTTTTTTAAACTCTTTATTATACTATATACTTTGTTACATATGTATATGACGGTAATTCACCTTACCTCCACTTATTAACGTAGACATTTATTTTATTTTAACATATTTTCGCCGACATCAACATCATTAACACCCTTATTCACGTAGACATTTATTTTATTTCACATATTATCGACGTTATTTATATATTTCATTTTATTTTCAAATTCCCCTTTTTCAAAATTATATTTCCCCTTTTTATATTGTTATGCTCATCCAGAATATACCTATCTTTATCTTTACATTGCACCCTACTTGTACTCCTTCCGTTTTTATCCCTGCTATCTCTGTTTAATTAGGTTATTTAATATATTTTAACTTATTTCCCCTTGTCACTACTCTGTTTATCATTTATCTCATATTTATTTTGCTTTTAGCCTCATCTAACTCTCAGTTCGAAGTTAGTATTTTATCTCTTCTTCCAATCTCACATCCAGTTCAATTCTTTTCTTATATCATTTCAGTTTATTTTGTATGAAGTTTTAACATCTAATATTTTTAAAGGTTGCAATTTCATATACTCTATTTGATCATATCTATAGTTCCTTCAATTACACTATCCCTATATCAACGAATATAAATTTTGTTTTAATACTTATTTATCAACGCAGATTCTCCCTTACAATACGACGAAGTTTAAATACACAATTACCATATTTTTATTTCAACGATGCTTTAATATTTATTATCATAGATTCATATTTCTTTTATAATATATAATATATACGACGAAGTTCCATTATTTATCAACGCAGATTCTCCCTTACAATACGACGAAGTTTAAATATACATAATTTTATCTTTATTCATTATTCGACGAAGTTTCTAATAAATTATCATAGATATAGTTACCATCCCTTACAACGTATCTCCTGCTAACGTTTTCTTATACACATAGTCACCTAGAGTTTACTCATATTGCTTCCTTTACCTATATTTAATATCGCCCTTCCTATTTTATTTAAATTTATATATTTTTTCTTTCTTCATTTTTTTTCAAGTGTTTGTTTAATTATTTAGTCATTTCTGGTCCATTGTCATTTCCGGTTTATTTGTTATCTATCCCTCCTACATTCGCTTCCTTCTCCTAATACTTTTATATCCTGAGTCATTCCTGTTGTTTCCATCTTATTATCCTTTGTTATTTTCCTTTCTCTCGACTTCTCCTTGATACATGTCATTTTACTGCCTGTGTCTATTAATGCCTGTAAACTCGTTTCCTCTATTTAATTTCTATTCCTGGGTTTCCTATGGTCTTAGTTTTCCGATTGACTGTGGGCACCATGCTCTTTTCTTGTCCCCACGCCTGTCCTGGCCTTAACACCGTTTACATCTCCATTGTATCTCCCATCTGCTTCATAATTTCTATTTTCTGTGTTACTCTCATATTTAAATTCCATTTCCCATTTTCCAAACTCGAGTTGTGCCTCCACATTCATTAACATATCCGTACCTCTGATAAATTTTCTCAATAAGCCTTGTACCACTAAGCCTTGAGACGGATATTTAACTCCTCCTCTTTCTCCTATTACCATTTTCATTTTATTAATCTTTTCAATTTTCTTATTAGTTGCGGTTTGAATTGTTATATTTTTTATTGGCAGTACCTCCATCTTTCCTACTTCATTTCTTAATTTTAACTCTCCTAACTCTTCTGTGTTTTTCTTTGTTATATTTTCTACCTTCTCTATCTCTTTTTTATTAATTTCTACCACATCAGCTATTATTTCATTTGTTTCCTCAAAATTTTCCTTAATCTCCTCCTCTAATTCTCTATCTTTCTCCTCTATGTCTCTTCTCACATCCTCTATTACAGCATTACTCTCTGTCCTCCACTGTCGCCTCATATCCTCTATCATTTTCTTATTTTCTTCCTTTAGGCTTTCGAATTTCTTATCCAACCTACTCATTTCCAACCTACTTGAGGCAAATCCTCTGTTCATCTCTTCTCTCCCTTTTAGACTCATTTCCATGAGAGATCTCATCATTTCCCTTAAATCTTCATTTTCATCATTTCCCCATTTTTTTTGTTGGGTTTGCATAGGTAGTCCCCTAGCTTCTTCTACCTCAATGTTAACTATTGGCATATCTGTGCCTTCCATTTTTATTTCTTTCATTTCCAAATTTGTCCCTTTTTCCTGGTCCCCTACAACTACCAGCTCGCCTATAATATTTTCTTCTTTTTTTTTTTGTAAGTAACTTATTATACAAACATAAATAATTTTTATATATACTATAAACCTAGCCTTGATTCTATTCAACTCAGTGCTTAATTTTACAAAATTTTTTCTAAATCTATTTCCAGTTCAAATGTTTTTCATATAAAAAGTTCTAAATTAATTTTGTTTCAAAATCTCTCTAAATAAATTTTATCGAGCTCCCACGTTGTTGCGCCAAATGTAAAGTAATTTCCGTGCCGCGATACAATGGGGTTTTATTATTAAATGAAAATAATTAATTTCTCTAGTTACAAAACACAAACTCCTGAATAATTTATTCTTTATTATTATTTTTCTAACAATCGTACCCCACGTTGGTGTGCCAATTATAACATAATTTTATAAAACAGACGCAGCGGGGTTTTACTATTTTATGAAGATATATTTAATTTCTATTTAATAACCAAAACCAAAAAACTACTCAAGAACAATTCAAAACTTTATTAGAACAATTTTATTTCAACATCTAACACAAAACAAAAATTTTACAACTTACAAGTTTTTAACAAAATATACTATTTCTTATTTTCTTTTAATTTTTTAGTTACCACATTTTAATACCTTTGGCTAGCTTAAGATCTCTTGATATCTCGGGGTTATAGTATGGGCTATATTTTTAGAAATTCTTAGGTTAATTAAATAAATTTTGAACAAACAATATTAAATTTTGAAAATGCAAAAAGGCCAAACTATTTGAACTGGATTTATTTCTTACTATTAATTAACTATAAGATATCCTAATATACAAATTTAAACTTCTCTATTATCTTAAAAGTCCACTAAAGTTATTTTATAGCGCTATTACTCAACTTAATAAATATCAAAATTTTGCTGGTCGCTTACGTAAATTCCCGTTCTCTCCAATTAAACAATTCACACACTTAAATCCGTTTTAGTTCTTTCAAATTATATTTTCACTGTATTAACTCTTTCAATTTTCTTATTCCTGTTTAATCTGGCCAAGTTTACTCACAAAACTGTATAATTTAGACGAACTCTTTCCAAAAAAATAGAATTTTGACTGGTCCTGGCAGGTCCGGTCTTAAAGCGTCATCCAACTCAACTCTAACTACGCATCCTTTTTTTCTAAAATTGTTTAAATATGGCCGCCTTTCTTCTCCAAAAAACACATGTTGCCTGTAATCTAGTTTGTTTTCTTTTTCTTCACTACAATCGATTGTCACACTGACCTACATCTGTTTCACAGCTGACATACCAACAAGTTTGTTTTCACCAATTTTTATTTCGTTAAACTTTGGTTGAAACCTGATTGAAACTTACTGTTTCAATTTCCTATCGTCAACAAACCTTCCAGTGTTTATTTTATTAATATTATTAGTGTGTGAAGTGTCTTTGTGTTTTACTTTTGAAATAGTTCTGAATTGTGTGTGTTTTGCTTGGTCTTTCATAAACATAACCTTACAATTTTCTTTTGTTTACAAACGTGTTCACTTTCTCCTCCAAGTAATTACTTAGCCCTATGTTCCTACAGTTTACAAATTTGTTTACACATAACTATTTTTAGATTATCTTATTTTAATTTATGTGTTAGGTTATTTGATATAACAAATTTCCTAATGGATTTTACAGTTCAAATACCTTGTTTACAATTCCTAGGCTTTTACCAGAATTTAGTTTCAATTTTAACCTAACCAATCTTTTAATGAATTTCTTTTTTTTTTAAATTTTGAGTGAGTTATTTCTAATTTATTTTCCAATTCTTAAATAATATTATATAGCCCATTCTATAAATGTTATAATATATATATATATATATATATATACATTGTAACATTTTGAAGTAGTATATATATAAAAGGCACTTACAAAATAAGATAAATATATATAAATAAGTTCAGTATGTAAAAAAATTACTAAAATATACCAGTAACGAAATGTAAACATAACCTAATTTCACTTGTGTAGAAAATGCACATGGCCACATTTTAGATCTAATCACAAGATTTGATATAAAAAGAAAAAAAACACACAAATCACTATTTATAAGAAAATGTATTAGAAGTAATTAATAGATAACAATTTGAATAGAACAATAGAACGATATAAATACACTTAAAACTTTCAAACGGCAAGCTAGTGAAATGGTCTGAAGTAAACAAGATGGGAGAACGAATTTGTGCAGTTGCGTGCGCATTGACCGGCAAAAGATATTCGTTTTAAATATTTCTCGTGGAGATATAATCTAAAACAGTTTGGGAAATAAGATTTAAATGCAATTGTTTTGCAAAGAAATTTAAGTGCAGTTGTTAAGAAGAAGAAGTGTATCAGAGGCGGTGAACATGACATCCGTAAAGCTGTTACAAGGAATAAACGAGAAAATAGCGGAAATTGACGACTTGGCCATTTTATTGCTAAAAAAGGGAGCGTCAGTTAGTTGGGACAGAGCATTTGAACGAGGCAGACGTGTTTCAAGATTGGCTGTAGAAATTATATTTTTTAACTGGTGCGGAAAGTGCAGTATCGTATTCAAATCATAATTACAGAATAACATTAAGCCAAATCATTGAACTGATCGATTAAGAAGACATTATTCAGGAAATTATTTAATTAGAAACCAAATAACTTGTAAAAAAATTTTAGCTTGTAAGAATTGTAACTTAGATATTTTTTTGAAAGTGCCAACTAAAATTTTATTATTCAAAATTTAGAAAACCCACCTATTAACCCGAGATAAGGAGAGCTCAAGCTCAAATTAAAGTAATTAAATTAAATTCAATTAATATTAAAATTTATAACTAAACTTCTTGCTGCGATAAACAAATTTTAGACTTAGGCTAATAAAGCTTAATTTTTGTAATTCTTTGTGGATGAAATAAGACTTTGTAATTAGTAAGTGACTTTATAAAAGAAAATAAGGAATGTCATATTAAGATATTAAAATTTTTGTAACAAAAGCAGCATTGAATCGTTATTTCTTTTAACTTATAAATTTTTATTAAGACTTATAAAAGTGAATTTACCAAATTATTACAACATATATAGATTTTTTGGACTAGGAGACTGACAGACTTACCTTGGTAAGAGTCCACTCTGTAGTCTTGAAATAGAAACACATAAATGTGTGGTTGAAATATATACCACTGTGTGGTTGAAATATATCATTGTTTAAGTGCTTTTATGTGTTTCTATTTCAAGACTACAGAGTGGACTCTTACCAAGGCAAGTCTGTCAGTCTCCTAGTCCAAAAAATCTAAATAATCTTTACCAACCAAAACTAACCTAAATATATATATATATATATATAGACACACACACTATATATATATCATAGTGTATATATATATATACTATATGTATTAATTATTTAATTATTGAAGTTCATTTGTAAAGAACTGGTAGCAATAATGACGTTGAAGTAAATTATCAAAATGGTATGAAATAAATTATTTTCCACATTGTTTTACTGAATGTAACACATCTGAGTTTTTCAATAGAGGCAAGAAAAATATTTTTGACATTTAAGATAAACATCAGATGTAGGACAACAGGTTTTTGACATTTAAGGGTGTAAGAGTTCAAGTAGAAATATTTTACATTAGTAACTTTGAACTGGATAAAATTTTAAAAGCGGGTAAATACTGTGCGATATTGATTTATAGGATGGCTAAAGAATTGCATCCTAATAAATTGAGCTGTGTTGAAGATATATCAGCATACCTCGAACAGATGTGCTAAGAGTCATTATTTAATTAGATGGTCTCTAATAATAATGCTGTTAAATTATCATCTCTAATAGCTACAATTAATAATCTAAATCAGGGCTGGCCAGCTTCATGGACACATGGATAAAATAATGCTTAAGCCTATACTACTATAATAATTTTTTTAATGCATACATTTTAAAGTTTATAGCAAAAGAGTAAGAAGAAATTATTTTCAACACATAACATAAGAAATGTTCCAGTAAAAGATGCCCACCACACATCACACCCTGTATGTATCATACATCATGGTTCAGCTATACAAATAATATTTTCTTTCAACGTATTTTCCATGTTCGGGTTATTTACATTTGTATAATCAATGCCTGACTATAAATTATTTTTAACAGTTAAAAATTCGTTTTTCTATAGATTTCGCCATTAAGGGTGGTTTATAAGGATTGAAATGTATTAAAACATAAATTATATTCAAGAACATAATGGTATGTTTACTTCGCATAAACACCATTTTGTATTTTGACACGGGGATATAATTTTTACAAAGCTAATGTAATGAGGGTTGGTTCTTAAGGGTTGAAATATTTAAAATGAACATTTATTTCAGAATTTTTAAAATGTTTACTATTATTTGTAAATACACTATTAAAATACTTATAATATAATGTTTAAAAACTAATATTTTTTTAAAATTTGGTATTAAGGAGTCGTTTTAACTGTTTAAACATTGATAAACATTGTCAAGATATATCTAAAAACATAAAGTCAATATTTGTTATTCATTCAAGCAAGATTTCAGTGTTTAAAAACGTTACATTTTTACTTTTTTTCATAAGGGTAAAGAGTGAAAAAAGCATTTTTTTCTTTTCACTCCAAAGAGTGAAAAGCATGAGATACAACTCAGATACAACTTTTGAAAAAGAAGATAAAATGGGTTTTTCAAATTTTCATGAAAATTTATGTTGGCAGACAGTAGAGTAATAATTAAAATTATAAGTTTAATTTTACTATTTTAATTTTTTCAGAGAAAATGATGTAGCTGGAGTAGATGTAAATATGGGATGTCCTAAAGAATTCTCTGTAAAAGGAGGAATGGGTGCAGCGTTACTGTCAGAACCGTCAAAAGCTCAGGCTATTTTAAGAACATTAGTGGAAGGTTTACATTGTCCAGTTACTTGCAAAATACGAGTACTGCCAGATTATACAGAAACAATAAAACTTTGTAAAGAATTTGCTGATTGTGGTATAGCAGCAATTGGTGTTCATGGAAGAACAAAAAATGAACGCCCCCAACATGCAAACCGAAATAGTTTAATAAAAGCAATTGCAGATGCATTACCAATACCAGTAATTGCAAAGTAAGATTTTTTGTTATTTATGTAATTATAAGGGAAAAGTAAGTTTCAGTATTATTTGCATGGTTAAAAGTTTCACACAATGTAATTAGTAGGTTAGAGTTGAGGGGAAATTGATGAAGTTTTATATTTTTTGGATGAATTTCAAATGACTATTAGAAAACTTGTATGATTAGATATCCTCTTAGTGAAGACTTACTTCTATTAACCCCATTGCTGCGGACAGTACTACAAAAGAAGTAAATTTTCATGGAAGTAGTAAATACCTCTAATGTCATTGTATTTTTCTACAAGAAAATCAAGAAAAAAATTTACAAGTATGTAAATATGTACAAGTGTTCATTGAAAACTAGTAGCTCACTTGAAGATGGAATCAACAAATAAGAAAATCTCTTGTGAAAAATATTTAAAAAAAAATGATTGATGCACAAGAATTTTCTAGTTTTATATTTTATTACACAATTTAAATGATCATGAATTTCAAGGTTTGATTGATGAAATGAAAATCTGATATTAAAATTACTTTTAGAATAAAATGAAACATTTATGAATGCGTGAAACAAAGGGAAATAGTCTTTCTGTTTAATGGCTCTGAATTGTTTAAGAGCTCTGAAGAGCTTTTATTCTTTTTTTGGTATCCAAAACATGTTATAGATTGAATATAACTCCAAGGAAAAACTCAAATAAAACCTTAAGTGGTTCATAATTTATTTCACTAAGTAAATGTATTTCAAATAAAACTTCGGCTTCCTTTTTTGGAAAGCTCTGTTAAAAAAGGATGTTTTCATTTTATGATATTAAAAGTCAAATTCGGTTATAACGAATTCATCATAATGAAGTTTTTACAGATTTTTGTTTGGCTCACCACATGTATAAGTCTGTAAAAAATCCTGTTTTAACAAAACAATAACATGTAAACTTCAGTATAACAAAATATTTTTACATTACAAAAATATAATTATGGTTTTTATAGGGTCATATTATTTACTGTATTTGAAAGGAAACATAAATGACTAACAATCTGTATAATTGAACAGTAAACCATTTCATTTTAATGAACAAAACTCTCCAAAATAGTATCTACCGTATCAAAGTTATAGAACTTAGTTGTATTTTTTAAACACCTCTGAAGATGATTGCTGGGCAATTGAAATGTTTATAAGGTTTTAAAATAAAAGTTATTTGTGGTTTAGAGGTTTTATTTATTTAAAAATAAACATTACGCCACAGTTGCTTTATACAGTTATATTTTTTCAAGTAATAAACTAGAAATGTTCATGTCATTTATGTTCTAATTAATACCAAGTAGAGTATTATGACTTAAACTAAAAATTTAGTGGAGTTTTATAGCTTGATTCAACAGTAAGTCAGGAAATACTGGGTGTTCAGTTTGAGTTCAAAGATTGAACAGTATTAATCATTTAAACTATTCAAAAACCTAGTTGAGAAACCCTAGTTGTATCACTTTTGAATAAAAGCTAACAAATAAATAAAATAATAATGTAATTTTAAGACATAATTACTTTTAGGAAAAAATTAAACTTAGCTCTTTGCAAAGAGTTAGATTAAACTCGAGTTGAATGCTAGCTGCTTACGCAAGGAGGACTCAATACTTTCTTAGTCAAGTTCATTAGTCAATATGTTACAGGTTCTTCAGATGCTAAATATGTTTAATATAATTTTTGCCTTTTATAAAACATTAATCCTTATTCCTAATTATACATTTTTTAAAATTAAAATGTAAAATAGACAAAAATGTAAAATTTTAATTAAAGAATTTATAAAATTGTCCTAGTGGTGGATCTAGGGAAATTGAGTGTTATGAAGACATTGATAAATTTAGAAGAACAACAGGTTGCAATAGTATTATGATTGCACGAGCTGCTGAATGGAATTGTTCAATATTTAGGAAAGAAGGGAAATTACCTCTTGATGATGTCATTGTTGCTTACCTTCGATATGCAGTAGACTATGATAATTCGCCATCAAATACGAAATACTGCGTCCAAAACATGTTACGAGACCTACAAGATACTCCACGAGGGCGCTTGTTCTTGGAAACACAAACATTAGAACAAATATGGTTTGTATATGTTTATTTTCAGAATTTATTTTAAAATAAAGTTACTACTTTAAAATAATAATGGTTTTTAAAAGAAAGTTTTAATTTATTTTAAAAGTTTTGTAGCTTAATAGTGTTATTTTTTATTTTGGTACCTTGTTCCTTTAATAACATTTAATGTTTTCTAAATTTCTATGGTTTCCATTTTTTTTACAGAAAAAATATTTAAATGGAGGACATGGTGAAAATAACTTTATTTAGTTATTATTGCTCATGAATTTTTAAATTTTTATTAAAACTTGCAGTTTTTGTATTGTACATCTAGAGGTTTTTCTGTTACTACACTTTTGGTATTAACTTGTCTTATGTAATAAAATGACTTGATCATCTCTTATGTATTTATATCAGTATATAATTATAATTATAAAAATAAAATTATTGAAGAACAAGTACAAATTAAAAGTAAATATACTGCATATAACAATTAAATAAAATCCATATGTTTCACTTTATTTTAATCTTAACTTTTTGAAAATACTCAAAATGTTGACCTACAAAAACAATGGTGTGTGTGAAAGATTCTGCTTTTTTAGAATTAAATGGAATTTATGATCGGCGTTTAATAATGATTCTTTCTCAGGTAATCATAAGTTGTTTGTAGTTGGTAGTATATCTGTAGGCAAATGTAAATTAGTATAGATCATGACAGACTTGAAAGTGTGTAATAAATGTGGTATATAATTTTTACAACTAACTAGGAATTTTAGGATTATATTTTTCCATATTAATGCTTAAAATGAGCACAGCCTGATTTAAATATTATGAATAAAAACATACGCTGGTTAGCAAAACCCTGGTAATACGTAACTCATTTGAGTGTAACTTACTAATTGGGAAATAGCTGAAAAATCAGTCTGGGTATGTTGGAGGCATACTTGGTTATTAGTTACTTGTATTTTAATATCATATCTTAACATTTTCAGTGAAATATGGGGTCTTGGAGATTATTGTAGAAGAAAACAAGAGGAGTACCGAGCTTTAGGGTTAAAAGGACGTGTTAATGTTGTACCACTTGGAGCAAAGAAGCGCAAAATAGACATCAATGTAATTCAGTTGCACTGTGCCTTTTTGCGAAGTCTTTATCAAGTAGATACAGACTTGCCTAAAACTAGATTGCTCACATGGACACGGAAACAAGGATGGAAACAACCTTCTTATGAAACTGTACAAACAGATAAATTGTTTCAATCAACAGTAACAGTCAATGGCATAAAGTATTCATCAACTTACTGGTAAGTCTTATTATATATTAACTCTTTCTTAATAAAATCTCTCATTTTGTATTACCACCTTCATTCTATAGAACTCTCTACTGTCAGGTAAATTTTCAATATCCAGTTCTGCGACAGGGATGTTAACTAAATTATAAATAAATAAAAGCTCTTGTATCACAAAAATATTTCATTTATGCCCTGATGTGCATTTAAATTGCAAAAGTAAATAGTCAAATGTTGTATAACACAAAATTATTTTTCATTTACCAATGAATTTTCTGAACAAAAATCTCATTTTATAATGGAACTCTGTATGTAAAATTTTGAAAATTAATTAAAAAATACACTCCCGTATTTTCCAAGAGTATATGTTAGGTATATAGACAATATTTTTGCTATTTTTAAAGTCAAAGAATGTAATATAGAAAATTTGTTTACAATTAATAACAATCAGCTTAGAAATATAAAATTTACTTATGATATAGAGCAGAATAAATGTTTGTAATTTCTTGATATTTTATTCATTAGAAATAATAGTAATAACATTGAGTTGTAGGCAAGTTCTAATTAACTAAATGTCAGAACTTAAAATTTGAGTGTTTAACTTTATTTAATAGTTAAGTATTATTAATATAATTACATGTTTTCTCTTGTTATTCTACTGAATTTATTTGATATATAAGCCTAATTAGAGTGGTAGAGGGGGGTCAAATTGAGATGTCTTACAGTAGAATATTGCACTGGGCTTTTCAAAATCTAACGCTCAAATTGAGTCAATAGTTCTGATTGAAATTGGTGAGATATGATTTGTTCTGAATTTTGTAAATTTAATTTAGCTTTCTTGGTTGTCAACGTTGAAACTTATTATTTTGGTAAAAAAACACATTTCATTGTATATCATCTGTTGCAACCAGCTCAATGGCATAGTTGTTTTTATTCTTCTTCTTATAGAAATTTGGAAGATAGTAATAAAAAACAATTATAAATGATATAATAATAGGTACATTCTAAAAGTTAAACAACTAAAAACATTTTTGTTTATGAAATTGGTTTTTAAAAATGATCAATGTGAGATGAGGTCTTGCTTTTTATATTTGTCTTCTTCCATTAAGAATTTTTCTGGAATAGTTTGACACCTCTTAAGGTTCATTATGTTATATTTCTTTTTACTGTTTTGAATATGTTTACATAATATTTACTGTTATTACATAAGATTTTAATATTTAAAAATATAATTATTAACAGAGTGTTTTTAAATTTAGTTATATAAAATTATTTAATAAATGTGAAATATTATATGTTAGTGAATATAAAAATGATTTTAGGCTTTTAGTCCATTGTAGGTTTAATTAACTTTTAAAATACTGATGTAAATTTAAACCCAACTCTAAAATTGATCTAAATGTTATCCCCAACTATATACCTGGATATTTTTTTTAATAGTTTACTTGAGAAATATCATTTTTATTTTTTTGATAATTTGATACTACAAGTGGGATGTGTGGTTGCTGTTGATTCTAATCTCCTCAGTTTTATGTTCAGGTAATTAAAAATTAAGTCATTGTTTAATAAAGGCTACTAAATTGTAAATAAAGGTATTACAGTAGAACTCGGACTATCCGAATCACACTCAGATTTTCAGAAAAAAGAAATATTAAGACGGAAACGTACTGATTTCCAAAATAATGATTCTGTCTGCATATTTCATTGGGCTTTTCTCTGTGAAGTTCTGTATAGTTGTATGTCGTCCATCACCAGGGCCTGGCCCGACAGTCATATTCGCTTTTATTAGTCAATGAGTCTTTGATTCCCGTCAGTCTCTTGTTTTGTCGTTCACCATGGATTCTAAAACAAAATGTGTTGTCTTATCTGTAGTGGATAAACTACAGTGCAGTCTCACTAATCCGGACTTGATGGAACCGGACCCTGTCCGGATCAACGAAAGTCCGGATTAGATGGAAAAAGCCAAACAAATTCATACAATATGTGTTTTAGGCGGGGAAACATATTGAAATTGTAGTTTTAGTAAAATTGAAGCCTAAATATAGCTTACAGTACAGTATTTCATAGCTTATTTAGCAAAAGGCCTCCTTTTAACTTTTCATTCAGTTTGCAAATTTACACCCGATAATGGAACACCCTGTTACCGTTGTTGGCAAAACCAAACATACAAAGCATCATCTAGGGTTTCATTTTTTGTTTTTTAAAGTGCTTCTGTCGCCTAAACCGTCTTTACTAACCATTTTTACACATCCTGGCTTTTTTTCCAATCGGAAACAGTTTATTTTCCCACGCCTAACTCTTTTGAAATTTTAGTAAGCGATTCACCTCCATCAATACGAAACAAAGCTTGGAGTTTTTATTCCATTGTCACTGTCACTGACTTACGTTTAGTCACCATTTTCACTGAACAATGAAAGAGACGTAAATAAAAAACACAGATCAATATCGCACTAGAATTAAATGACAACTGAGCAGATATCTTGCGAGAAGCAGTAAAGGTGGCATCCGTCCGACAACACAACTGACCTGGTGCCAGACGGATAGACTGTCTATCAGTTTAGTCAGCGGTCCTTTATCTTTCGTTTATCGCAAGATGTCTCTGATGTCACGTGCATTGTAGTGTTCGGAGATCTAATGTGAATTTATTTTTTTAAAGACGTTTTTCCTACTTTAATAGGCAAAAGAAATAAATAATATGGTAAATTCATATTTTAATGAATAAATTGTATTATTTGTCTATTAGAGTAGGAAAACCCCTTTGAAAAATAACAAATATAGACGTATAAAAATAAATATTTTTGTGGATGGCAGACTGATTGTGTACTGTAAAATACAATAACTAAACAAAGAATTTGGGCCGTCCGGATTATCGGAGACTGGATTAGCAAGACTGTACTATAATTATAAATCAGATAAAAAAGTTTGGGAAAACAGTTGGCTGAGCTGTATGGTGTTGGGCAATCAACAATTTCAGATATTAAAACGAGCAAACCTATGGTTTTAAACTTAATTTCTTCAAACAAATTAATGAATCAGATAAAAACAGAGAATAAGAAGGTATTGTTTTTGCAACAATGTTCTATGGGAAACCAATTTTAAGTTCAATTTTGCGTGAAAAGCCGAGATCTTAGTTCAGAAACTACACGAATAAATATTCGTTTCCCACCCATTTGCAACACATACCCTTTTTTCAAAAAAAGTCTAACTCCAAATGGGGTCCAGACCCAGTTGGTTTGGATAATTGGAGTTCTACTGTATATGTAATATAAGTACTGCAATTATAGCCTCTTATTTTATGTTATTTTCCCTAATTTATTATAATAGTGCACTAATTTTTTTGTAATTAAAATTTTATTTTAATATATTAGTATAAAGTGAATAATAAAAAAAGTATTTATTTTAGGGAAAAGAATAGAAGATGGGCAGAACAGGGTGCTGCGATTGTTTGTTTATGTTCCAATTCCATTGTTGATATTAACACTCTCCGAAAGAATGGAACTATTGTAGGTAAACAATTTGTGAATACATAATATAAGTTTATAATTGTAATGTTTATGTTATTTCTATAAACTTTTGACACTGCCGCTACAGGCGGAACACTCGTCATATTTATATAATTATGCTGGTAATAAAACTTATTTCATATTTAAACACTATTTATTACTTCACATCTTTCTTAAAACAAAACTCTAAACAAAGAACTGAGAAAAAAACTAAAACAATTACAAATCATCTGTTAATTTATATAATGTTCTTTTTCTTTTTTTTTCCATAGAGGATTGTCATAGAGTATTATATTATTGCATTCACAACATACTCCCACCTTTTGAGTTATGGTTTAACTCAAAACATTAAAAAATAGTATATTGTTAAAAGATTAATCAACAAATTTTTGTGGAAGCTTAATTTGTCTGCCACTTCTTGAATATGTCACAATTTTATTTTCTTTTGTCACATTATCTTCTTCCAGGTGTAGTTCATGTTCATTGGTTTTTGTCACTTTTGGTTTAATCTTTTCTTTTAATTGTTCTTGGATGGTTTCTTCTTGCATTTCAAGAGGATATAGTCTTTGTATTGGTCTCAATAAACTTCCAAAAGCAGTCTTCAATTGCACTAATCTACACACTCCATCTCTACTAATGATAGTCTTTTCTATCAGTCCTATTGGCCAATCAATTCTTTTTTTATTTTCAACTTCAATCAGTACTAATTCTCCAACTTTCAACTGTCTGCCGTTTTTCTTACTTTTTAAAGCTAATTGTCCTAAATACTCAATCCTAAATCTTTTTCGCAATGCTTCTCTCAGGTGTTGTCGATAACGTACTCTCTTGTTAAGACTTTTTGTATTTACATGGTCACAATCTGGAACTCCAATTTCTTTTAAGTCATGTAAAAACATATTTGGAGTAATAGCAGTTAGGTCTGAAGAAGTTTCAGATAAATATGTCAAAGGTCTAGAATTCATGATACTTTCACAATCACATAAGATTGTCTCCATTTCCTCATAATCCAATGACGTTTTGCCCAAGGTTTTGCGTAGCAACTGTTTCATGAGTCGGATGAGTCGCTCCCACCATCCGCCCCACCATGCAGCAGAGGGAGGGTTAAACCTCCAGTCAATTTGTTGGCATGAGCTATATTTTAAGATAGCATTCCAATCTAGAATTTTAAATGCCTTTTCTGTACCTGTGAAATTGGTACCATTGTCACTATATATTATTGATGGTCTTCCTCGCCTTGCAATAAATCTTCTAAGTGTATCTATAAATGCTTCGACAGAAAGAAACTTTACTAACTCCAAATGAACAGCACGGTATACTGCACAAGTGAATATGCAGATCCAAACTTTACTGCCATCTCGTAGAAACAAAGGTCCCGCAAAATCAATTCCAACCACTTCAAATACTGCGGCATCTCGTACTCTACTTTCAGGTAAGGGTGGAGTGATTGTTTCTACATTTTTTGAATTATGTCTCTGACAAGGAATACATTTTTTCAAAGTATTACTTATTGTTTTTCTTCCTCTCAATATCCAATAGTTTTCTCTTAATAAACTTAAGAGACCTTGAACTCCCACATGACATGATCTCTTATGTATTGTAAGAATAAGAATATCTACAATGTCATGTTTTGATGGTAGAACAACAGGAAATTTAAAATTTTCCAAATCCTTTCTTTCTGTTAATTTTGTCTTTAGCCTTATAATACCATCAGCAGCCATAAATGGTGACAATGAAGCCAATTTAGGCTCCCTTATTCCTTCAAATGATTGCTGTTGAACAATTCTAATTATAAAATTGTTAGCTTCAATAATCTCCTTACATGACAAAACTTTACTCACACACTTTTCCTTCTTTGAGGGGTTACAATTATGAATAAATCTCAGCAACCATGCAAAAACACACACAATCTTATCAAAATCATTTGAAAAGTAATAAAACCAATCTTTTGGGTAATTATTACTTAAAAGTGAAGGTGTAGGTCCTTTCTTTTTTTCTAAAGAAATTAATTCTTCGTCAGGTTCAGGTTCATTTGATGGCCAGGTATCTTCAGGCAACTTCAACCATGACGGGCCCTCCCACCATCTGGAACTAATCAACCTGGAAACTGAACATCCTCTACTGGGCAAGTCTGCTGGATTCATAGTGCCGGGAATGTGCCGCCAAGATGTTCTGGAAGTGAGGCTGCAGATTTCTTCAACTCTATTTCTAACAAATACTCCCCAGTTTTCTTCTCTTTTAATCCAAGCTATTACTGTAGAAGAGTCACTCCAATAAAAAAATTTAATATTACATTCAAATTTGTTTTCATCTCTTAATTCTTGCACTACTGAAGAACCTAATCTAGCACCTATAGTAGCAGCCATTAGTTCAAGTCTGGGTATTGTCATCTTCTTTACAGGTGCTACACGTGACTTTGCCTGGATTAGCTGTAATTGAATACATGTACTAAGTTCAAAACGCATAAATACTGCTGTTGAGTACGCAAATTTGCTGGCATCACAAAATATGTGAACTGATACAGAAATGATTACGTCATCCACACCTTGTAGCCATCGTGGAATCTTCATCTCTTTTAATTGATCGAGTTCCTGAAACCATATATTGAATCGTTGTTTGATTTCTTCTGGTACTTCTTTGTCCCACCCACAATTATCTTTCCAGCATTCCTGCAATAATAACTTAGGGCATATGGAAATAGGACAAGTGAATCCAATAGGATCGAACAATCTGTGTGCAGTGGACAATATAACACGTTGTGTTACCAAGTTCTCTTCTAAATTTACTATTTTATGAAAACTCACAGAAATTGTGTCTTCTTTCTTGTCCCAGGTGAGACCTAGGACTGAAGCCTCTGTCTTGTCTTCCAGACCAGGTTCAGTATATTCCCATCCTCGCAGCTCAAACTTTCCCAAAGAAAATATTTGTATTGCTTCTGAAATGAACTGTTTCAAATCCCTTTCATTATTTACACCTGTAACACAGTTATCAACATAGAAACTTTTAAACAACTTTTCTATTGTACATTTAGAAAATTGATTGTCTTCAGCACACGGTACTAAATACTTCTGCAGGTGGTAGTTGATGACGGCATTGAGCAAAAATGGACTACTTGAGACTCCAAAAACAACTCTTCTATGTCGGAAAATCTTGAGTGATCCATCTGTGTTTTGCCACAGAAATCTTAGGAAATCTCTGTCCTCTTCATACAAACTTATTTGCAAAAACGCCTTTTTTATGTCAGCGATAACTCCTATTTTATAAAGTCGAAAACGTAAAAGCAAAGCTGGTATTATTTCAATTAAGTTAATACCTATTTCCAAACACTGATTAAGGGAATAGTAACCCTTTTCTTTAGACGAGGCATCAAAAACCGGTCTTACTGCAGTGGTGCTGTTTTCTTTTATCACTGGTCTATGAGGTAAATAGTGACCTTCATCCCATTTGCTTATTGGGATTTCCTCAATAACACCATCTTCCAGCCAATCTGAAAACACATTGTTATATACATTATATAAACTTTCATTTGTTAGCTTTTTCACTGAGTTTTCAAGCCTTTTTTTTGCAAGATTGAAATTTCTTGGAACTTCTGGGTGGTCTTCGGACCAAGGTAATTTGACTTCATAGCGTCCTTCTTCATTTACTCTCACAGTTTCCAAAAATTGTGTTTGAACAGAATGTTCAATTTCTTGTTTGCTTCTGGTCTGTAGTGGGTCTTTTATACCTAAAACATCCATTTCCCACAGCTTGCATATTGAATTACTTTGTACAAACATAGAAAGTGCTGTCATAGAACTAAATTCTTTACTTTCTTGAAATTTTCCTGTCAAAACCCATCCTAAATGAGTTTCAAGGGCTATAATACCACAATCTAGAACCTCTTTTCTTCCAGTTAGAAGTTTCCCATATATGTCAGCCCCAATTAATATCTCAATTGGACTGTCTGCATCCTGAAACAATTTAATACCTCTTTCCATCAGTTCATCAGTCCATCTTCCTGGTTTCAAGGCAGGAACATAAGTACAAATATTTATTTCACTAAGTGCCTTGAAATTACAAGAATATGTTTTATCTATACTTTGTAGTCTGACTTTGTAGCATGCATGATTGCGAGGCTTAGTGACCTCTCCTCCAAACAGGCCATGTAATAATGTTTCTTCACCACAAGTGTCATATTTCATTTTTTCAACAGTCGATTTCCTTATGTATGACCTCTGGGATCCACTGTCAAAAAGTAAACGCACATTGAGTTCTTTTGTGTCACTAACAGCCTTGACAACAAGAGTTTGCATGTAAACCTGATTGCCATTCACATTGGACAAGGAATTCTCAAAATTGGGCTCAGCTTCTTTTTCCTCGCATTTAGGTTTAATGTTAGACCTATTAAAATTATTCTGCAACTTTGAACACATAAGTGGTACATGTTTTCCATTACAAATAATACATTTAACAATAGCTCTGCAATGTTTACTTAAATG
Organism: Prosapia bicincta; assembly: GCA_036971475.1. Lineage (NCBI taxonomy): Eukaryota > Metazoa > Arthropoda > Insecta > Hemiptera > Cercopidae > Prosapia > Prosapia bicincta. Next base: position 49,602,903 of record JBAIZL010000001.1, on the reverse strand, counting down.
TCCTACTTTTGTACAAGAAAAGCAACACCTTTTGCTAGTAAGAATATTCTGCCTTTCTTCTAAAGACATGTCCCTAGCTTTAAAACAGTTTTCACTTAAATGACCACCGTCACAAAACACACACATCGATAACTTCGTCTTATCTGTGCTTACTGTAGACGTATTTGATTTTACATTTACAAGGCCAGCTGCTGTAACATTGCTGGTAGGCCTTCTTGTATTTTTAATATGCTTATCTTTACTTGCAAAGTCTCTTTTATATGAACTCGTAGTATTATCACCTGTTGATACTTTTGTTTTTTGTAAACCAAATCCCTGTTTAGCTAAGTTTATTCTTTCTTCTCCCTCCACTTCAATTTTCAAAAAATTCATTAGGCTATCTAGCCTACTTTTACTTTCTGACGCGGTCTCGTCCTGTTGAGAGTTAGGCCTACTTCTCTGCCAAGCTATTAATAAATCCTCCCTGAGACAAGATTCTACTAATGGGAAGAGCATAGCAGCGTACTTCTCCTTTGTTACACCTAAAGTTTCTAAACACCTTAGTTTTGACTCAATTTGATCATAAAGTGAGGAAATAGTAATTTTACTTTCACTGCTATTTAATGTTATTACAATTTTCAAGATTTCTCTTATGTAAAACTCTACTAACAGGTCATCTTTGGCAAAGCGAGATTTTAAATGTTCAATAGCCTGTTCATAACTACGTCCACATGGGGGAAAACTCTCGACAATTTCCCTAGCCTTAGTATTAGGGATAGTCGCTTGCAGGAGATACTGATACTTGTCATCAGAATCAATACAGGGGTCTTCATGGATTTTCTTAAATTGGCCCCAAAACGGCAACCAATCACTAATATCACCACCAAACTTTTTAAACTCAAGTGTGGGTAACTTAAATTTACGTTTTTCTACATTCACACTAGTATCTGTCTTAGGCCTAGCCTTGTCAATAGCCTGTTCAACTAAATACTCAACTATTTTAAACTTGCCTGAGTATTCATCGGCAGATTCTACCTCATTTTCTAAAACTTCAGTAGATGCATTTTCATTTAGTAAAACTTCAATAATTTCTCGGTCTAAGACCTCCAATTGATTATGTTTTTCACGTAATAGCTCTAAATTAGCTTTTAACAAAATCACATCATCTTCATTTTTTATGGATTCTAATAATGTATTGTGTAAACGTGAAAATCCAGTTCTAAACAATTTTCTTTTCTTTTTCAGAGCATCCATTATAAAATACTTACTAATGGATCATAGATTTTAACTGTAACCAAATTATTATCCTGTCACGGTCGCCATATGTTATTTCTATAAACTTTTGACACTGCCGCTACAGGCGGAACACTCGTCATATTTATATAATTATGCTGGTAATAAAACTTATTTCATATTTAAACACTATTTATTACTTCACATCTTTCTTAAAACAAAACTCTAAACAAAGAACTGAGAAAAAAACTAAAACAATTACAAATCATCTGTTAATTTATATAATGTTCTTTTTCTTTTTTTTTCCATAGAGGATTGTCATAGAGTATTATATTATTGCATTCACAACAGTTTAAAATAACATTGTCAATATAATATTTTAACTTTTCAGATTGAAATAACAGATGATAATACCACTTTTTATCACCATGTGAGATCAGTGCCATGTGGAGTGTAAATTCAATCCAAGGCCTCCTTTTCATGTTGAAATGCATGCAATTAAATATACATAAATGAATGTGCATAAAATATCGCTGCATTTAATTTTCACCTAACGTTTATTTTTTAAACAACCTTTTACTTCTATACTGTGCAGAATAGTAACTCATTTTATGAGCTTGATAAAGAGGAGAACTAATTCAGGTAAGAGCCTCCTGGATGCCAGGAGTTGTTTGTTAGTCCTTAGTTGTTACTTTATTCTACTTTCCTATCCTATTCTTGTAGCTTGAGATGTAACTGAAAGATATCTGTGTGAAAGGTAGTTGTCTTTCAGATATGCCTCATTCCCTTTATCAAAGAACAGGAGTTTTTTTTACATCTTCCCTATTCATATCTATTAGTCACAATATTTACTTAATCTTTCAAACTTAATAATAGCAACATCTATATTTATAAAAAAAGTCCTGAGTGACAGCTTAATAATCAACTCACAACCTAACCTATAATAGGCACAGACTTGAAACAGCCTAACCTATAATAGACACAGACTTGAAATTCAGAATGAACCTTTGTTTGGTATTTTAGAATTGTGCTAAGAAGGAATATAGCAAAATTGTAATTTTAAGGGTTTTATGAAGTTATCATAAAACAGTTGTAGCTATTGCCTCATGTAAGCAAGTACCTACTGTATTTATCTTACATTGTGACTAATATAAAAGAATCTGTCATGCCTCAGTGTTATACATTGTACAAAACTAGATACATTTGCTGCTTTTTGTTGTGATTTGTATCTGTACAAATGTTTAATTTTATGTTAAGGGTGTAAATGAATATAAAATCTTATAAATAAACTTTTTCAGTTTTTAATAATAATTGTATTAAATGCTGCTATTCTAATTTAGTATTATCAATATAAAAAACCATTAAAACTTTTTCATACAATAAAAATAACCAAATTGACCTAACAATAACTTATAAATTACTAAAAATAAAATACAAAATGACAATTTATAACATTTTAGTAAATGTTAAATTCCAAAAAACCAACCTAAAAATAAATTATAATTAACCAAACGTATATGTGTTAGAGGATTGTAATGAAAACTAATTTAGCATTACCATATGATATTTGTTTTAAATAACTTTATTGTTTGTGATTTTATAATAGTAATTAGATTAAATACTACAATTTTAAATCTTGACTTTTGAAGTAATAATTGAATTAAAGTGATTTAGAAATATGACAAAAGCATAATGTGAAATATCATTTCTATGATTGTGATAGTTAGGTATTTGGTTTTTATGTTTATGATAATTATTTCAGTCTTTACCATTCATACAATGGCAATAATTACTTATAATTAAATCAATAGTAATTAAACTGAGGTGTAATTTAAAATTTGAAGTACACGTTTAAAAAGAATTTTCTTGATTGGTTTAATTACAGTAGAGCTACTCTCAATTCATAATGTTTAAACTGAGGGGGTGGCAAATTTGAGAAAACTAATAACAGAATTCATGAAATTAACAAGTAATTGTGGGTAAACATAGATATATGTAATGTAATTAATGTTGTACTTACATGATTTATGTCAGCCGAAAAACTCTACAACATTATTACACAACACTATAAAAACACTAGTAGCCTGCAGTATAGTTTGTAACTTCAAATATAGTATGTTACTCAATTTTCATAAAACAAACATATTACAGCATCTCGTAAGAACAATATCATTAACAATAAAAAATACAGTATATTAAATCTATTTACATTTTAGTTTTAAAAAATGTCTATCATTTCCTTTTGTACTAGAAAATTTTTTTTTTCGTACTGCAAGCGGCCGAATTAGTCTTTATACTATCAATTTAGACAGTTTTGCTTATTTTTCTCTCTCATAACACCCAATACATTTCGTTAGCACTTTATCTACTCACCTATAAGTCACCTTATTTTTTGGGCAAAGTTCATACTCTTCATCAGTTCCTAATGCGTCTTTAACAAAGGCGGCAATTTCTTTATCTGTTAAAATTTCATACCAAATATCAATAGTATCTTCTCTCCTCCATCCTATTAGTTTTCTTCAGCTGTTGCTTCTGTACCAGGTATACTTTGACTTATTTCTTTTAACTCCGAAACAAAATTTAAATCATCAACAGTTTCACTTCCTGTCTGTATGGTCACAGTTTGTTCCAACAAAACGTAAGCGTTTAATGTGGAATATTATTCCATGCATGTGAAACATTAAATATAACATCTTTAACTCTATATTTCTTCAAAAATTCTTGTATTTGCATCTTGGTATTGAAAAATCTTAAATTTTGTAAATTTTTTTCAAATTAACTTGAAGAGCTCTTTGAATTAAAACTGTCCTGCTTAATGGAATACCTTGACTTCACTGTTGTGAGAACCAGATGAACATCGCTTTATCAACTCAACGTGAATGGGTGTTGTAATTTTTTGTTGTTGTTAACATCTTCACCGGAAACTTCCATTTTCCCCATGAAACCCTTAATTATATTGGCATTTTTCTAGAAATCATTTAAGGTTGTTCAATGAATTTCGAATTCTAATGATTTTCTGAGTAATCAAAAGACTCATGCCTGGTATCGGTCTTATCTGATGGCGCCTAAACTACGTGACAGTGCAGACGATGTTTGTTACTACTGAGAAAAGTAGTAGCCATGCAACACTAACGTAATCAGGGGCTTTCTACGAATAATAAAGAAAAGTTATCAAAATCATTTTTGCAATTGTTATTAACAGTAAATTTTACTACTTTTGTTAATTGATACAGCCATGATTATTATAACTAATATTAATATAATATTTGTATTGGTAACTGATCTAGATAAATTAAGTATTGTAAAAAAATCTAAGTTAGGACAAAATTTTGTACAAATCAATATAAAATTATTTAAAATTAATATAAAGAAAAAAAGCTGCTGGATAGGACTTGTCTTAGTTGCAATAAAAAAATACAACTTATGAAGTACATTAAAATTAAATTTGATTTTATATCTGTTAATAAAAAACTATAAAGAAAAACTGTAAAGATTATAATTTGCTTCAACCCCGTTGCATTCTATGGAGGACATCAGCTTGTCACGAGATATTATTGTTAAGAGGTCAAGACGAGAGATGAGTTTAGTTCATAAATTTTGGCATTTGTTTTAAGAGTTTATTTTTTGATATGTCATGTAGGGTAAATCCGGGAGACATGGCGCACATTTTTAAATATTTATATTCACAGTCTCCTGAAACCATCCCAGTGAAATATGATGACAGACCAGGCATATGGAATGGAGTGGAAATTGTTATGGAACTACCAAACCGGTTAACGAAAAACAACCACCCAGCAATCTTGAAATGTGAAGCATTGTCCATGATAAATGAGCTTTATGATCGCCATATCAAGATATTCACTGACGGTTCAGTGGACATTGAAGGAAAAGTTGCGGGTGCCGGTTACTTTAATGAAACAACTGGTGATAGGTACTATGTGCCAGCAAACTCATTGTCCAGTATGGACGCAGAATTACTAGCTATAAACACAGCGCTTACAAGTTGTTTATCATTGAAAGTATCGCAGGTGTGTGTCTTAACGGACTCCAAAAGTGCTCTGCAGGCTATCTTGAACTCCGAACCTACGGCATATGCTTTTTGTATCATGGAAATTAGACGCCTGCTTCGTGAACTACAGAGCCATAGATGTGAGATTACTTTGCAGTGGGTACCATCTCATTGTGACGTATATGGAAATGAGGTTGCGGACCAAATAGCGAAAGCAGCCTCTAAAATGCAGCCTACAGATGAGAAGAGGGTTTCATTGCTTCACTGTAGGAACCAAAGCAACAAATATTTTTATAAAGCCTGGTCGGACAAATGGAATCAGTCAACCATTGGGAGACACTTACACAAGATTCAACCCCTACCAACTGACAGGAACTTATATAAAGGGGTGCAAAGACAACTAGCATCTTTTGCAGCAAGAGCTAGAATTGGTCACATAGTTACGCAGAAGTACCTATTCCGCTTCAACCTTATTGATTCGTCGCACTGTGCATTATGCGAAGAGGATCTGGAGCACATTCTTCTGCGTTGCAGCTATCCAATTCTTTCACGTTACCTACTAAGAGCAGAAGTCAATGATTTTGAGGACATCCTTAAAAGTAAAAAACACTGGCAGCTTGCTTGTGCCGCGTACATTGGACACCGGGCCATCGGCTATAATTCATGCTGGACGCCCGTACTAAGAAGTACAGCCTCATGATGCACACAACATAAAACTAGATATATTTATGAAGTACTAACAAAATCTCATGTCTTGAGTGGTGGAATTTTTTTTGTAAACCACTACCTCGCGGCGTCTAACCCGCATGCTAAGGGTGATACGCCGCACCTTTACGGGTGACATACCGCATTTCAAATACAAACTAAAAACTGGTAAATCAGGCCTCTAGTTTGTGAAAAAGTTTTAATACATAAAATATAAAGTGAGTTGGGTAGGCTACAATTAATTTTACATAGATAAAAACACAAAAATATAATCAAGTTTACCTTAAATAACAAAAATCAAATTTACTTAAACTAATAAACTACGGTAGCCTATCTTATAAATAGGCTGATGGTGAGCTCTTATTACACTACTTAGGCCTAAATAAAAATATATAACAGTAAATTAAAGCACATGAAACTTAGAACCTATTTATAACCTATAAACACATCAATATACTTTAAACACTATATTAATAAATTACGTAGATTTTTTTTCTGTCTTCGCGACCACAATCAACGCAAAATATTTCAAAAATTGTGCAATCATCACGGAGCCATAACTTGCTGGTAGCACAACACAACCAGTCACATTTCTTTTTTGTAATAGTGTAGGCCTCACCACACTCCTTGCACATGTCCAACAAATTTGTTTTCAGACTACCTTGAGGCCTATCTATTTTGACTTTTTTCGATTTATGGAATTTTTGTCTTGCCCTTTGGCTTCCGCTAGGACAATCATAGGTGAATTCATTATCCGAGTCAGAAGAGAAACTCAATCTCTTCTTTATTGGCTTAGAGCGAACATTATCTTTCTGTTTTTTTTTAAAGTCTGTTTCAAGTTTTTCATCTAATCTCTTTTTAATATTGTTTCTATTTTCGACTGAAGTCAAAATAACTGAGCCTTTACCAGTATTTTTCCTTGAATTTTCTTCTTTTAGTTTTGGGACAGGAGATTTTTTAAAAAAATTTTGATGGGTTCTCTTGATCAGGAATGATGGCTTTGCTGCAACACGGTGTATGTTCGAAGATAATTTGAGACGATGCAGGCATACCAGTAGTCTCCGGTTGGGTTCGAACAAGTTATAAATTGTCCGATATGGAGAACAAGTTGTCTTGGAGAGACATTTGGGTTTAAGGGAAAAATCCCTGTGACCCTGAAACCACTTATGCCATTTCCTACAGAGGCAGCTTTATCCCATGCTTCACAAATTAAGAATTCCGCTTGTAGAAAGTTGGCATTTTAATTACATATAGGCCTAACCTAAAAAAATTTGCAAAATTTCGTAATTTTCTATAGTGTAAAACTAAACGTCAAAAATTAAGATATCTATAGAATCACACGACAAACAATAGATTTGAAACATTAAATACATTATTTTTTAAATGAAATAAAATCATTATTCACTATGTGCGACAAGTATCCCGTAATAGAAAAGTGGAGCAAGTATACCGGAATTATCTGCGGCGTCTCTCCCGTTTTGTACAGTGAGCACCGCTACGCATTCTGTTAACATTTGTCAAAACTAGAGGGGGGGGGGTGCAGTCTATCCCGGATGCGGCAACTCTCCCGGGTTTACCCTATAATCTGAAAGATATTTATCGTCTCTCGAAACTTGCAGTATAGGTAAGGATAGAAATTTGTAACCCATATTTTGTCCTTTTATCAAACAGTCTAGACCAGTCATCAGTTTATATGTCAAGTAAAGTTTATTACTGAGTATAGTGTTTACTTGGTGTTTGTTGTGTGTCTTACTGTGTGAATATGGAAAATCTGCAGTTTTATAAGGAGGGATTTTTATTGGAAACGAGTGAGCCATTGTAATAACAAGACTGGTAGTGATAGTGACTTTGTAAATAATGTCAATATTTCCACATCAGAATATTGCTCCCCTGCCAGCCCATAGTACAACTGTATTGATGCCTCACTTAATCATGTTTAGTAAAACACGATAATAAATTTAGGAAAATAGGGATAAAATGGACCTTCAATTTTGTTTTGGAAGAAAACCCTAACTTAATGATAAATATAAAACAAGTTGTATTATTGTTGGCAGATTAATCAATTATTGATCAATCAGATAAAGGAATTACAAGTAAAGAGTTGGATAAGATGTATAGCTTTCAGCAATCAAAGATTTCAGATTTTAAAATGAGCAAACCTATAAAGATTTAGAAGCTGCCATTTTCAAGTGGTTTTAGCAAAAACATTCTATGGGAAACCCAATTTCGGGTTTTATCCTTCGTAAATAAACTAATATCTTATAAAGAATACAGATTTTTCTTCTATTTTCAACATACATATAGTAATTAATTTTTTCAACATTAAAAAAAAAAAAATTTATTCGAACTTCTTTATCTGGATGGGGTCTACTGCCAATTGATTTAGATAATTGGAGTTCAGTTGTTTATAGGAACAGTTAGGGCTTGCTTTTTATGACACAATAATCATGCAGGAAACCAATAATTATGCTCAGAACAAAACAAAAACCTGAATAGTAATAACTGGACCCCTCTCACAAAGAGTGAGCTAAAAAGCTATTTCTCATTATACATGATGGTCCCAAGTAAAAACAAAACTTAATATTTGTATGTTTAGGTCTACAAAAAACATATTAAGAAACATTAATTCAAAAACTATGCCTATTGCAAGGTTTATGTCTATATCTAGGTTTCTGCATTTTTATGATGAATAAGTAAGTAGAAGATTCTACTTTCAAATTTAAACAAATTAAGATCTCCCAGAAAGAGTTTGCTGAGGATGTGCAGAAATAGGATACAAATTATTACTTCTGCAACCTAAAAATTGGTCCTACTTTTTAATCCAACTTGAAGCACAGAAAAAAAATTTTAACAAAATTATGTAATATGTACTATGAGGAAAAAATCAGATCCGAGAAAGTTGCATTGCATTTGAAGAATGTTTAAAACCCTATCACTAAAATAAAATTCTAAATTTAAAAACTACTTACTAGTGTATTTTTTTGTAGATCACCTTGAATCTAACACAAACCTTAAATCGTAAGTAACTTTTAATTTATTCCTACTAATTATAAAATAAATAATAATCAATTAACAAATGATAAATTAAGGTTCCAAGTAATGAATAAAGAGGCAAAAAGGTGACTCTTCAGTGGGTCGCTTTGCATTGTGGAGTCCCAGGAAACAAAAGAGCAGACGAAATAGCAAAATATTCATCTTGCATGAAACTAGCAAACCTAAACAAACATTTTTTAACCCAATGCAAGAGGCCCAAACAAGATTTTCCCCAACACGTGGAAACAATAATGGGAGAGAGAATCAACTGGTCGCCACCTGTTTAAATTTAAAACCCAAGCCACGGACGACAAATTTGGTGGGCTCCAGCGCCAGATAATGTCATTCATTGCCAGAGTAAGAACAGGTCATATATGAACAGAAACTATCCAGGCTCAATTTGACTGAATCCCCATTCTGTGCTCTCTGCAACGAGGATGAGGAGACAGTTGAACATATTCTGCACAACTGTACTTATTCCATTATCTCAAGAGACATCCTGAAAGTTGAGATTGAAAAATGGCAAGATATTCTCAATAAAAAATAATGGCCGTAGCAGAATCGATTTATTGTGGACATTGGGCTATCACCTACTCCTAGAGCTGGGTGCCTGTACGAAGAAGTAAGTAATAAATAAAAAATTACAGAAAACATGTTTTGATTTATAATGACAACATTTTTGTACCAAACACAACGTAATTGACACGAAAAATTAATTTTTATTCAGTGGGCAGTAGACTTTGTAGGGAAAAAAGTTACACAAGTCTTTTAACTATGACAGAGTTAGAATAAGTGTTGAGATAACATGATTCAAAGTTCTTATTATTATAACTTTCACCTGCTATGACATTGAGAAGGTAAAAGTAAGCTATGATTGTTATTTTCTTCTAAGCGCCAAATGTTTTTTAACTTTGAAGATGCATAAAGTAAAAATGTTCAATTTTTACAAATTCTGATTTAAAAAAAGACTAATTTTTATGAAAATATAGTTTTAATTAGTACAAAGTATAGGGATTCAGAGGAATTCGGTTAAAAATGTTATATAGAGTGATATATAAAAGTAATAGGCACCTGAAAACCACAAAGAGGCTTATAATTTAATTGCAGAATTTTCACTTTTAATTGTGATACTTAATTATTTTGGCACCATATTCTTATTCAGTAACCTAAAAAACATATAAATAATTAATTTTTGTAATCGTATATTTTTTTTACATAATTCGTATATTTGCAATTAAAAACCTTTATTGTGCAATGTTAATATGCATTTTATCAAAATTTTGTATATTAAAAATTTGTGTTTTAGTATTATTTCAGCTATGTGGTCGATAGTTACACAAAATTACTTTTCTTAAATAGATTTTTAATTCAATTATTTTGACGTTATTTTCTTATTTAATGGCCCCCCGAAACCTAGCTATACAAATTTTTGTCTGAATGTAACAAAAATCTTTTACCATGTCTGAACTTCCAATATAAAGAGACTAGTGTTCACTGGGTCAAGAGATATTATTTAGCATTAGAAATTTAATTAACAATTGGTTAATGTATTATTTATTTATGTTTTCGAAGTTTAGAAAAACATATTCATTATCCATCATTTTATAGGCTATATTTTTGTAACTTAGCCTATGAATAAAAACTCGTTTAGATTTTTTCATGTCAATCCTATAGTTTCTTCAAATGTGATTCAAAGTTGAATGATCACTTGAAAAAACCGGCACAAAGAAAAACGATATCTCCTTATAGAATTACATTAACAGGGATTTTACACAAAAATAGAATGTGTGAAGCATGCTTTAAAAAGCATTCTAAATGAAGATTTCAGTAGGCTTTTTAGTCATAAAATATGATCATATAAGCAAAACAGGAAAAATATAAGTTTTAGTTGTTAAGTTTTATTTACAGGAAAGGTATATATTTTTCACACACATTAAAATAAAGTAATTTTTATTATTCGTCTTTAGGTTTCAAAAATGTTTTTTTTTTCTTTGATGGCGGTGGAGTAATATCTTCATTTTCCCACTTCATTTTCTGTTCTCTTTTGTTTAGTTTCTTCTTAGAAAACCTATTTGCCATTGTTTTAACAAGAGAACTTTTATATGCTTCTGCCATTTCTTGATCTGTGATATCAACCTCATTTGAATTAACAAGACTGGGATTTTTTGCTTGGGCTTGCAGTTCTAAAAATCTTTCCACTTCAGGATTCATGCCTTGAAAAGACATCCTACCTTCTATTAAATCTTCGCAGCGCATATAACTTGGCTCGATTACACAGTTACTTCTGAAATCACAAGTGAATAATTACATTTCATTATATGAATCTATAAAACTGAGTAAAATGAATAAAACATTAGCAAACAGTACTTCTAGTACAATCCTTTTTTTTAATAAAAGGAAATGATTAAAATGTCAGAAATAATCTATTGGTAGTTTGAATTATTCAAATTCGTTACATACTTTTTAATAGATACAAAATAAATGTATCTTTAATGGTGATGGAAATGTTAAATGGAGGTAGAAGAGAAGTTATATAACAGTATGATGTGTTGAGGAAAAAAATGTTAAAAAAGATATACATGTGTCACAGCACAATTGCTTAATTATTGTTGTATGGTTGTAAATGATTATACACCTTTAGAGTTGTTGGTAATATACTGGAAGAAAAAAGTAGAGGTGTAGTATATTCAATACTTTTAAAACTATATGACTAATTTCAAAGAACTCCGTTTCTAATTTATCGGATCTATGTTTATATAGGCTACGCTTCCTTAGCCAAAATTTGATGTAAAAATATGTGGTCCTACTTATATTTGAGATATGTAACTAAAATATGGGTTATAAGTAAAAATTGGAGCAAAATCAAATACAATATTGCAAAATGTTGAATCAGGACAGTTAGTCTACAAATTTTTCGAGATCAACTTACCTTCTTTTTCAACAATTATCTAGAAAATTTAACAAATTAAAATTTGGCTGTAGAAAATTTTTCATTGGAAATATCTTTTAGTTTCCTCCAAAAAACAAATATTGTTGTTGTCGCCCACCAAGATTATTTTATAAAGCAAAACATTAAATAAAATCTAAAATAATTAATAACAGATAATTACATAACAATGAACACATAATTAACAATAAAACTATAATAAATAAATAACCATATATTAAAAATAATAATATGTAATATACAAAAAAAATAATAAATTTATGATTTTATATATCAGAAGTTACAAAAAAATAAATAAAAGATATGGAATAAAACTAATAGTTGAGCTTAAAATTAAATTTTAAAGATTATATTTTAATTTTTACTTCTTGTGATGGGCATCCAGCATCAGGAAACATCGATGTCCGAAATAAACAGCTGCTGCCTGTGCCCAGTAATCCCTGTTTCTCAGGGTCTAATTCATGCACAATGCCTTCGAGTTTTAATTTTTGCTTTTCTCTGTGATGGATTGGCGCTGTGCAGAGTAGTAATATATGATACAAGGTCTTTACTTCAGTATGACATCTCTGGCACATTACGCTATAGCTGAGGTTGAAGCATTGGAGGTAGGCCTGATTAACAATGTGTCTGATTCGAGCACATGCTACGAACGCAGCCATGGATCTTGGGATATCACGATAAAATGGATAAAAAAAACCGCCCATAAACAGAGTACAGTGGCTAGAAACCATATGTCAACAGTAATCCTGTTATAAGGAATATAACGGCATGCATCAGGCTCAGCATGCTTCCTTGTGAAAAACTATATTCTAGTTCATAGTGATTAGACAGTGCCTCCAAGATATTTTTGTTTGATAGTAAATTTTGGATGAATGCCTTTTATACCCCATAATTTTTAAGCATAAAAACTATCCTTTTCCAATGCCATGTTATATGCTTTCTCAAGGTCAAAGAAAACATCGAAGTGTGTTTGAATAGCAGACTTTAACAAATCCAACAGGTCAATAGATGAACATCCTTGACTGAAATTACAACTTATATTTATTTTATTTCATTCTTATTTCTTTTTGTTTTCTCTTTGATTGACAAAGACCACTGTGTGATTGAAATATATCATTGGTTAAGTGCTTTTATGTGTTTCTATTTCAAGACTACAGAGTGGACTTTTACCAAGGTAAGTCTGTCAGTCTCCTAGTCCAAAAAATCTATATATATATATTGTAACATTTTGAAGTATATACATATAAAAGGCACTTACCAAAATAAGATAAATATATATTAATAAATTCAGTATGTAAAAATTACTAAAATATACCAGGAACGAATTGTAAACATAACCTAATTTCACTTGTATAGAAAATTCACACGGCCACATTTTAGATCTAATCACAAGATTTTATATAAAAGAAAAAAAACACACAAATCACTATTTATAATAAAATGTATTAGAAATAATTGATAGGTAACAATTTAAATAGAACTATGTAAAAATACACTTAAAACTTTCACACGGCAAGCTAGTGAATGTTCTGTAGTAAACACGATATAACGGATTTGTAGAGTTGCGTGCGCATTGACCGGCAAAAGAGATTCGTTTAAATATTTCTCGTGGAGATATAATATAAAACAGTTTTGGATTTAAATGCAAAGAAATTTAAGTACAGTTGTTAAGAAGAAGAAGTGTATCCGTAAAGAAGAAGAACATGACATCCGTAAAGCTGTTACTTGCAAGGAATAAACGAAAAAATAGCGGAAATTCACGACTTGGCCATTTTTTTTCTAACAAAGGTAGCGTCAGTAAGCAGTTGGAACAAAGCATTGGAACGAGGAAGACGTATTCAGAATTGGCTGTCGAAATTTTATTTTTTTAACTGGTGCGGAAAGTGCAGTATCGTGTTTAAATCATAATTACAGAGTAACAATAAGCCAAACCATTGAACTGATCAATTAAGAAGACATTATTCAGGAAAATATATTAATTAGGAACTAAAATAACTTGTAATAATTTTAACTTGTAAGAATTGTAATTTAGATTTTTTTTTTTGAAAGTGCCAACTCAAAATTTATTAGTCAAAATTTAGAAAACCCACCTATTTAACCCGAGATAAAGAGAGCTCAAGCTCAAATTGAAATAATTAAATCAATTTCAATTCATATTAAATTTTATAACCAAACTTCTTGCTGCCATAACAAATTTAAGACTTAGGCTAATAAAGCTTAATTTTTGTAATTCTTTGTAGAGGAAATAAGAATTTTTAATTAGTAAGTGACTTTGTAAAAGATAACAAGGAATGTCATTTTAAAATATTAAAAGTTTATTGTAACAAAAAGCAGCATTGAATTGTTATTTCTTTTAAATTATAAATTTTATTAAGACTTGTATAAAAGCAAAATTACCATTATTACATTTGGCACACAAACGTGGGGCTCGATTATAAAAAAATTTAAGAATTAACCTCAAGGCACTTTAGATAAGATTATTAATTAAATATTTGTATTAATATTGTTTACTTTTCAGGACTTTGCAACCATAAGTCAATAATTTTTTTTATTTTCAAAATTTAAATAGAATAAAGGGGAATTTTGAAATTTTAGATAAAGAAATAAAAAAAAAATGGAATCTGAAACAGGTACATATAATTTAAGGAGGGAGAAAGCGAAAAAAACAGAAAAATTAGAGGAATATAACAAACATAGTAGGTCTAGGAAGGGTACAGCAATTGAGGAAGCTGCAAAAGGAAAATATGTGACATTAAAAGAAAAAATAGATGGAAAAGAGGAAGAAGCTACAATAGGCCTAATAGAATTGGAAGAAGGGACAAGCCTAGAAATACAAGAGACAGAAACGGAAGGCACAGATATGCCTATAGAAGAGAGTGAGGTGGAAACCCAAGTAGATGAGGCTAGGGGATTACCACTGATGCAAACCCAACAGAAAAAGGGAAATAATGAGAATGAAGAATTGAGGGAAATGATGAGATCTCTCATGGAAATGAGTCTAAAAGGGAGAGAGGAAATGAAGGAGGATATGAGAGAATTAAAAAAGGAATTAAAAGAGAATATAAATGAAGGAAAAGAGGAGATGAAAGAAATGAGTGAGAATATGAATAGACAATTAGATAAGATGGACGAAATAAGAAAAGAATTAAATGAGAATATAAAGGAGGAAAATAAGGAGATGAAAGAAGAGATGAACAGAGGATTTGCCTCAAGTAGGTTGGAAATGGATAAGAAATTCGAAAGCCTAAAGGAAGAAAATAGGAGAATGATAGAGGATATGAGGGAACAGTTGAGAACAGAGAATAATGCTGAAATAGGAGTTATGAGAAGAGACTTAGAGGAGAAGATTAAGGAGAATTTAGAGGAAACAAAAGAAATAATAGCTGATGTGACAGAAATTAATAAGAAAGAGATAGAGAAGGTAGAAAGAATGACAATACAGAACAGGGAAGAATTAAGAGTTTTAAATAGGGAGATAGCGATTGAGAAAAACAATAATAATGATAGAATTGACCGATTGGAAACAGAAGGAAGGAGGAATAATGAGAAACAAGGGGAATTGACCCAGAGAATGGAAAAGGTAGAAAAGAAGGTGGAAGAAAATAAAGGAGGAGAAGGCCTAAGGATAATACAGGTGTCATGCGGGAATCAGGAGGAGATGCCAAAATTTAATGGTAGGAATGGTAACCCTATGGAGTTCCTAAAAAGACTGGATAGGTATGTGGAGAGAAAATTTGGATGTAGGACAGGGGAAGGATTTGAAAATGAATGGAGAGGAATCATAGATAGAGCCTTGGAAGTAGGAGCGGCAAGATGGTGGGAATCAATCAGAGAGGAGGTGGAAAATTTCGCGGATTTACAAGATAGGTTTATAGAAAGATACTGGGCCAAAGAAATACAGGAAGGCATCAAAGAGAGAATAGAAAATGAAAGGTATATAGAGGGAAATGGAAGAGCCAGAGCAGATTATTTCATAGAAAGAGTCATAGTTTTAAAGAACATGACACCACCGCAAAATGAGGAAGAGATAGTCCGGAGATTAAGCCGGCATTTTAATGAAAGGATACAGTTGTCAAGAAGAGTACAAAATATAAAAACGATCCGAGAGATGGAAAGGATGCTAAATGAGGAGGATATAGAGGAGAGAAATAAAGAAATAAGACAGAGAAACAGGGGACCATGGAATAGGCCTACCCCTAGAGAGGAACAGAATGGAAATAGATTTCCACCCAGAAGGGGTGAGGAAGGGATGAGACAGCAGGGAAATAGAAGATTTCCAGGACCAGGAGAATTGTATAGAAGGAATGAATATAGAAGTGAAGGACGGCCATATGTTCAGTTTTTTAACAGAAGAATAGATAATCATATGAGGGGGAATATTGAACCAAGACCAGGGCAGGAAAATAATCGAGAAAATAGAGGAGACAGGAATTACAGAACAAATGACAGGAGCCAGAAGGAAATAAATCAGATAGAGGCAAGGACAGGCGTGGGGACAAGGAAGGAGGATGGTGCACATAGTCAAACGGAAAACTAGAGAACACTGGTATCGTCGCCTTGGATCAGGAAAAGGAGCACCAAACAGAACAAATGAGGTTGCCAGTGATAAAATTTGATAAAAGCTCCTACGATAAAATTAAGTTAACTATAAATAATGTATTAATCAGTAGAAAATTTTTAGAACAAGAAGATGAGGAGAGAAATTATAATTTAGGAATTGAAAAAAAATAATAAACCCAGAGATAGAGATTAAGATGGAAGATACAAGTTTACTAGCATTAATAGACACAGGCAGTAACGTAACATGTATCCAGGAGAAATGGATGTTAGAGAATAAAAATAAAATAGGAAAAATAGAAATCTTACCAATAAAAAATTTAACCATTCGGACTGCAACAAATAAGAAAACTAAAAAGATAAACAAAATGATCATGGTAATAGGAGAAATAGGAGGGGTAAAATATCCGTTTCAATGCCTAGTGGTGCCAGGCTTATTGAGAAAATTTATTATAGGTACGGATATGTTGATGGATGTGGAGGCACAACTTGATTTTGGAAAATGGGAGATGGAGTTTAAATATGAAAACAAATTATATAAATCAAAAATGAGTGTAGATGGGCAGACAAAATTTAAAGGGGAGATGAATAATTTTGAAAATGAGATGGAGGAGGAGTTGAGTTGTGATGAACAGGAAGGAATGAATGATATGGAAAAATGGGAAGAATTTGAAACTTTTGGAAACCAGAGTCAAAATTATATTAAAATTGTACAAGAGGAGGGAGAGATAAAAAAAGAGGATATTTTTGAAAGAATAGGGAATGAAGAGGTAACTGAGGAGCAAAGACAGGAGATGAGTGATTTAATAGAAAAGTATAAAGAAGTATTTTCAGACCAGCCTGGTTTATGCACTGCATACAAACATAAGATTAAAGTTAGGGAAGATGTACCATTTTACCAAAGAAATTACCCAATTCCTACAAAGTACCAAGATCAGGTACAAGAAGAGATAGAGAAAATGTTGAGGTTAGGTATAATTGAAAGAAGTACTAGTCCATATATTAATCCAATAGTCCCAGTCATCAAAACCAATGGGAAAGTTAGATTATGTTTAGATGCAAGAAAACTAAATGAAATTATAATTCCGGATTATGATTGCTATAGAGGAATAAATGAGATTCTACACAGAGCAAAGAAAGTTAATTGGTTGAGTACCATGGACCTCACTAACAGTTTCTGGCAGGTTGAATTGGAAGAGGAGTCAAGAAAATATACTGCATTCCAACATAGAGGGAAAACATACCAGTTTGTTGTTACACCCTATGGATTGAAAACATCTCTAGCAGCATTGGCAAGAGCTATGGACAGTATTATGAGGGAGGAATTAGAAGATTTCACCTTAATATATGTAGATGATATAGTCTGTATGTCTGAGACATTTGAGGAGCATAAAAAACACCTAGAAAGGATCTTCCAAATTTTTTTAAAAAACAACATGACCATTAAATTTGATAAATCAGAGTTCTGTAGAAAAGATATTTCATTCTTAGGGTATAGATTGACTACAAATGGAGTAAAATGGATGAAGAGAAGGTTAGAGCTATATTAGAATTTCCCTCACCTAAAAATCCTCGACAGTTAAAAGGTTTTATTGGAATGGCTAATTATTATAATAAATTTATAGAAAAATATTCAGAATTTGTACAACCATTATTAAAATTATTATCTAATAGAAACAAATTTATTTGGACAGAAGAGGAGGAGCGAAATTTTATTAAATTAAAGAAAAAATTTTTGGAAACAAATGTACTTACTCACCCAGATTACCAGAAAACATTTTACCTACAAACAGATGCCAGTGAATATGCCATAGGAGGACACATCTATCAGATTGATGAAAAGGGGGAGAAAAAGGCAGTAATGTTTATGAGCCGCACATTAAAAGGAAGTGAAGTTAAATATTATACCACTGAGAAGGAATTACTTGCTATATTGTTTTGTCTGCAGAAAGCAAGACAGATCATCCTAGGAAGAAAAATTGTGATCCAGACTGACCATCAGGCCTTAACTTTTATTAAGACTTGTAAAATTCTAAATTCAAGATTGCATAGATGGATATTACTAATGCAAGAGTATGATTATACTATTGAACACTGTAAAGGAAAAGAAAATGTAGTTGCAGACCTATTGAGCAGGAACCCTTGTGACAAAAATAAGTTTGAAAGAAGAGACCAAAATTCAGAATTACAAATAAATTATATAGAAAGAGTTATGGATATGGAAATGTGTACAAAATTTAAAGAATTTAGTAAATTACAAGTAGAAGATTTGGAAATTAGAGAAATAAAAGAAAACATTCAAAATTATCTTCAAAATTATAAAATTATTAATGACTTAGTATACAAAAGAAATAGGGAAAGTTGGAAAATAGTAGTACCAAAGGGAATGATTAAAGAAATAGTGGGTACTTGTCATGAATATTACCTGCATGCAGGAGCTAAGAAATGTCATACCATATTATCAGAGAGCTTCACTTGGAAGAAGATGGGAAAAAGCATTAGGGGAATTATTAAAACATGTAATATTTGTCAAAGAGCTAAAAATGTAACCCAAGGTAATTTTGGAGAGATGAAAGGGATCCAAGTGGAAAAACCAAAGGAGCAATTGTCAATTGATTTTATAGGACCATTTCAAAGAACTGTAGGAGGCTATAAGTATTTATTAGTAATGTTAGATGTATTTACAAAATTCGTTCAAATCTATAAATTGAAAAAGGCAACCACAGGGGACGCAATTAAATGTTTAGAAAGTTATATAGAAAATTTCGGGAGAGTAGAAAGAATACAGACTGATCATGGAACCCAGTTTAATAATAAGAAATGGCTGGAGTATATAAAAAATAGAGAAATGAAACCAATATTTTCTCCAATAAGGAGGCCACAAAGCAATATCGTTGAGAGGGTGAATAAGGAGATCATTAGATGTTTGAGAACATATTGTCATCATAACCATAGAGAATGGGGAAAATATGTAGAGGTTATTAACCAGGCAATTAATGAAATTCCTCATGAGACTACAGGATACACACCTAACCAGCTACAACTAGGAATTCAGGATGAAAGGTTTTGGCAAAAGGAAATAAAAAATTTTGGCTGGAGTTCAAAATTAATAAATTTAGAAAGACATTTAGAAATTGCTAGGAGTAGAATTAAGAAGAAGGCTCATAAGAGAGCAGAGAAATTTAATAAAACTCATAAAATAGAAGAATTAAATGTTGGGGACAAGGTATTAGTAAAAGAAAATTGGCAACCACAGGGTATAAGAGGTGAGATGGCAAAATTATTTTATGTATATGATGGACCTTATGTGATCACCAAGAAATATGGCAAAGCGACTTATGAAATCAAAGATGCTAGAAGCAATAAAATTAGAGGAATTTTCCATATTAGCTTGTTAAAGAAATTTTATGAACCAAGGGAGGCACACCAGGGAGAATCAGATAAATTTCAGGTAGAACAAATTAAATATAAAAGGGAGAAGTCGAGAGAAAGGAAAATAACAAGGGATAATAAGATGGTAACAACAGGAATGACTCAGGATATAAAAGTATTAGGAGAAGGAAGCGAATGTAGGAGGGATAGATAACAAATAAACCGGAAATGACAATAGACCAGAAATGACTTAATAATTAAACAAACACTTGAAAAAAAAAATATAAAGAAATAAAAAAAATATGTAAAAATAAAAATAAAATAGGAAGGGATGAATGAATAAGAACAAGGACCTAACCTACAAACAACCTAGACATGCTATGACTCGGTTAGGCTAAAATTTAAAAAAAAGAACACTGTGTCAGAAGATAGATTATATAGATAAATAAAAAGACTTATGATTGGAAGGATCCCATTCTATTAAAATTAAAATAAAGAAAGAAAAAGAAAAAGTTTATAAAATAGATTCTAAGAATCAGAAAATGATTAATGTACGAGATGTTAAGAGTAAGAGTATTGTTGATTAAATGTTAATTGTTAATTTATTGTATTGTTAGGAGTTAAGTATATCATATGTAATTAGATGGCAGCAGACAAGCAAGAAGGATAGAATAAGAGTTTACTCCCAAAATGTGAAAATTGAGAGTTAAGAGTAAGAGGATTGTTGATTAAATGTTAATTGTTAATTTATTGTATTGTTAGGAGTTAAGTATATCATATGTAATTAGAGGGCAGCAGACAAGCAAGAAGGATAGAGTAAGAGTTTACTCCCAAAATGTGAAAATTGAGATAAAAAAAAAAAAGGAATTTTGGAATCAAAATTTTTTTTATCTAAATTTGGGGACTATGTAACATTTTGAAGTATATACATATAAAAGGCACTTACCAAAATAAGATAAATATATATTAATAAATTCAGTATGTAAAAATTACTAAAATATACCAGGAACGAATTGTAAACATAACCTAATTTCACTTGTATAGAAAATTCACACGGCCACATTTTAGATCTAATCACAAGATTTTATATAAAAGAAAAAAAACACAAATCACTATTTATAATAAAATGTATTAGAAATAATTGATAGGTAACAATTTAAATAGAACTATGTAAAAATACACTTAAAACTTTCACACGGCAAGCTAGTGAATGTTCTGTAGTAAACACGATATAACGGATTTGTAGAGTTGCGTGCGCATTGACCGGCAAAAGAGATTCGTTTAAATATTTCTCGTGGAGATATAATATAAAACAGTTTTGGATTTAAATGCAAAGAAATTTAAGTACAGTTGTTAAGAAGAAGAAGTGTATCCGTAAAGAAGAAGAACATGACATCCGTAAAGCTGTTACTTGCAAGGAATAAACGAAAAAATAGCGGAAATTCACGACTTGGCCATTTTTTTTCTAACAAAGGTAGCGTCAGTAAGCAGTTGGAACAAAGCATTGGAACGAGGAAGACGTATTCAGAATTGGCTGTCGAAATTTTATTTTTTTAACTGGTGCGGAAAGTGCAGTATCGTGTTTAAATCATAATTACAGAGTAACAATAAGCCAAACCATTGAACTGATCAATTAAGAAGACATTATTCAGGAAAATATATTAATTAGGAACTAAAATAACTTGTAATAATTTTAACTTGTAAGAATTGTAATTTAGATTTTTTTTTTTGAAAGTGCCAACTCAAAATTTATTAGTCAAAATTTAGAAAACCCACCTATTTAACCCGAGATAAAGAGAGCTCAAGCTCAAATTGAAATAATTAAATCAATTTCAATTCATATTAAATTTTATAACCAAACTTCTTGCTGCCATAACAAATTTAAGACTTAGGCTAATAAAGCTTAATTTTTGTAATTCTTTGTAGAGGAAATAAGAATTTTTAATTAGTAAGTGACTTTGTAAAAGATAACAAGGAATGTCATTTTAAAATATTAAAAGTTTATTGTAACAAAAAGCAGCATTGAATTGTTATTTCTTTTAAATTATAAATTTTATTAAGACTTGTATAAAAGCAAAATTACCATTATTACATTTGGCACACAAACGTGGGGCTCGATTATAAAAAAATTTAAGAATTAACCTCAAGGCACTTTAGATAAGATTATTAATTAAATATTTGTATTAATATTGTTTACTTTTCAGGACTTTGCAACCATAAGTCAATAATTTTTTTTATTTTCAAAATTTAAATAGAATAAAGGGGAATTTTGAAATTTTAGATAAAGAAATAAAAAAAAAATGGAATCTGAAACAGGTACATATAATTTAAGGAGGGAGAAAGCGAAAAAAACAGAAAAATTAGAGGAATATAACAAACATAGTAGGTCTAGGAAGGGTACAGCAATTGAGGAAGCTGCAAAAGGAAAATATGTGACATTAAAAGAAAAAATAGATGGAAAAGAGGAAGAAGCTACAATAGGCCTAATAGAATTGGAAGAAGGGACAAGCCTAGAAATACAAGAGACAGAAACGGAAGGCACAGATATGCCTATAGAAGAGAGTGAGGTGGAAACCCAAGTAGATGAGGCTAGGGGATTACCACTGATGCAAACCCAACAGAAAAAGGGAAATAATGAGAATGAAGAATTGAGGGAAATGATGAGATCTCTCATGGAAATGAGTCTAAAAGGGAGAGAGGAAATGAAGGAGGATATGAGAGAATTAAAAAAGGAATTAAAAGAGAATATAAATGAAGGAAAAGAGGAGATGAAAGAAATGAGTGAGAATATGAATAGACAATTAGATAAGATGGACGAAATAAGAAAAGAATTAAATGAGAATATAAAGGAGGAAAATAAGGAGATGAAAGAAGAGATGAACAGAGGATTTGCCTCAAGTAGGTTGGAAATGGATAAGAAATTCGAAAGCCTAAAGGAAGAAAATAGGAGAATGATAGAGGATATGAGGGAACAGTTGAGAACAGAGAATAATGCTGAAATAGGAGTTATGAGAAGAGACTTAGAGGAGAAGATTAAGGAGAATTTAGAGGAAACAAAAGAAATAATAGCTGATGTGACAGAAATTAATAAGAAAGAGATAGAGAAGGTAGAAAGAATGACAATACAGAACAGGGAAGAATTAAGAGTTTTAAATAGGGAGATAGCGATTGAGAAAAACAATAATAATGATAGAATTGACCGATTGGAAACAGAAGGAAGGAGGAATAATGAGAAACAAGGGGAATTGACCCAGAGAATGGAAAAGGTAGAAAAGAAGGTGGAAGAAAATAAAGGAGGAGAAGGCCTAAGGATAATACAGGTGTCATGCGGGAATCAGGAGGAGATGCCAAAATTTAATGGTAGGAATGGTAACCCTATGGAGTTCCTAAAAAGACTGGATAGGTATGTGGAGAGAAAATTTGGATGTAGGACAGGGGAAGGATTTGAAAATGAATGGAGAGGAATCATAGATAGAGCCTTGGAAGTAGGAGCGGCAAGATGGTGGGAATCAATCAGAGAGGAGGTGGAAAATTTCGCGGATTTACAAGATAGGTTTATAGAAAGATACTGGGCCAAAGAAATACAGGAAGGCATCAAAGAGAGAATAGAAAATGAAAGGTATATAGAGGGAAATGGAAGAGCCAGAGCAGATTATTTCATAGAAAGAGTCATAGTTTTAAAGAACATGACACCACCGCAAAATGAGGAAGAGATAGTCCGGAGATTAAGCCGGCATTTTAATGAAAGGATACAGTTGTCAAGAAGAGTACAAAATATAAAAACGATCCGAGAGATGGAAAGGATGCTAAATGAGGAGGATATAGAGGAGAGAAATAAAGAAATAAGACAGAGAAACAGGGGACCATGGAATAGGCCTACCCCTAGAGAGGAACAGAATGGAAATAGATTTCCACCCAGAAGGGGTGAGGAAGGGATGAGACAGCAGGGAAATAGAAGATTTCCAGGACCAGGAGAATTGTATAGAAGGAATGAATATAGAAGTGAAGGACGGCCATATGTTCAGTTTTTTAACAGAAGAATAGATAATCATATGAGGGGGAATATTGAACCAAGACCAGGGCAGGAAAATAATCGAGAAAATAGAGGAGACAGGAATTACAGAACAAATGACAGGAGCCAGAAGGAAATAAATCAGATAGAGGCAAGGACAGGCGTGGGGACAAGGAAGGAGGATGGTGCACATAGTCAAACGGAAAACTAGAGAACACTGGTATCGTCGCCTTGGATCAGGAAAAGGAGCACCAAACAGAACAAATGAGGTTGCCAGTGATAAAATTTGATAAAAGCTCCTACGATAAAATTAAGTTAACTATAAATAATGTATTAATCAGTAGAAAATTTTTAGAACAAGAAGATGAGGAGAGAAATTATAATTTAGGAATTGAAAAAAAATAATAAACCCAGAGATAGAGATTAAGATGGAAGATACAAGTTTACTAGCATTAATAGACACAGGCAGTAACGTAACATGTATCCAGGAGAAATGGATGTTAGAGAATAAAAATAAAATAGGAAAAATAGAAATCTTACCAATAAAAAATTTAACCATTCGGACTGCAACAAATAAGAAAACTAAAAAGATAAACAAAATGATCATGGTAATAGGAGAAATAGGAGGGGTAAAATATCCGTTTCAATGCCTAGTGGTGCCAGGCTTATTGAGAAAATTTATTATAGGTACGGATATGTTGATGGATGTGGAGGCACAACTTGATTTTGGAAAATGGGAGATGGAGTTTAAATATGAAAACAAATTATATAAATCAAAAATGAGTGTAGATGGGCAGACAAAATTTAAAGGGGAGATGAATAATTTTGAAAATGAGATGGAGGAGGAGTTGAGTTGTGATGAACAGGAAGGAATGAATGATATGGAAAAATGGGAAGAATTTGAAACTTTTGGAAACCAGAGTCAAAATTATATTAAAATTGTACAAGAGGAGGGAGAGATAAAAAAAGAGGATATTTTTGAAAGAATAGGGAATGAAGAGGTAACTGAGGAGCAAAGACAGGAGATGAGTGATTTAATAGAAAAGTATAAAGAAGTATTTTCAGACCAGCCCGGTTTATGCACTGCATACAAACATAAGATTAAAGTTAGGGAAGATGTACCATTTTACCAAAGAAATTACCCAATTCCTACAAAGTACCAAGATCAGGTACAAGAAGAGATAGAGAAAATGTTGAGGTTAGGTATAATTGAAAGAAGTACTAGTCCATATATTAATCCAATAGTCCCAGTCATCAAAACCAATGGGAAAGTTAGATTATGTTTAGATGCAAGAAAACTAAATGAAATTATAATTCCGGATTATGATTGCTATAGAGGAATAAATGAGATTCTACACAGAGCAAAGAAAGTTAATTGGTTGAGTACCATGGACCTCACTAACAGTTTCTGGCAGGTTGAATTGGAAGAGGAGTCAAGAAAATATACTGCATTCCAACATAGAGGGAAAACATACCAGTTTGTTGTTACACCCTATGGATTGAAAACATCTCTAGCAGCATTGGCAAGAGCTATGGACAGTATTATGAGGGAGGAATTAGAAGATTTCACCTTAATATATGTAGATGATATAGTCTGTATGTCTGAGACATTTGAGGAGCATAAAAAACACCTAGAAAGGATCTTCCAAATTTTTTTAAAAAACAACATGACCATTAAATTTGATAAATCAGAGTTCTGTAGAAAAGATATTTCATTCTTAGGGTATAGATTGACTACAAATGGAGTAAAATGGATGAAGAGAAGGTTAGAGCTATATTAGAATTTCCCTCACCTAAAAATCCTCGACAGTTAAAAGGTTTTATTGGAATGGCTAATTATTATAATAAATTTATAGAAAAATATTCAGAATTTGTACAACCATTATTAAAATTATTATCTAATAGAAACAAATTTATTTGGACAGAAGAGGAGGAGCGAAATTTTATTAAATTAAAGAAAAAATTTTTGGAAACAAATGTACTTACTCACCCAGATTACCAGAAAACATTTTACCTACAAACAGATGCCAGTGAATATGCCATAGGAGGACACATCTATCAGATTGATGAAAAGGGGGAGAAAAAGGCAGTAATGTTTATGAGCCGCACATTAAAAGGAAGTGAAGTTAAATATTATACCACTGAGAAGGAATTACTTGCTATATTGTTTTGTCTGCAGAAAGCAAGACAGATCATCCTAGGAAGAAAAATTGTGATCCAGACTGACCATCAGGCCTTAACTTTTATTAAGACTTGTAAAATTCTAAATTCAAGATTGCATAGATGGATATTACTAATGCAAGAGTATGATTATACTATTGAACACTGTAAAGGAAAAGAAAATGTAGTTGCAGACCTATTGAGCAGGAACCCTTGTGACAAAAATAAGTTTGAAAGAAGAGACCAAAATTCAGAATTACAAATAAATTATATAGAAAGAGTTATGGATATGGAAATGTGTACAAAATTTAAAGAATTTAGTAAATTACAAGTAGAAGATTTGGAAATTAGAGAAATAAAAGAAAACATTCAAAATTATCTTCAAAATTATAAAATTATTAATGACTTAGTATACAAAAGAAATAGGGAAAGTTGGAAAATAGTAGTACCAAAGGGAATGATTAAAGAAATAGTGGGTACTTGTCATGAATATTACCTGCATGCAGGAGCTAAGAAATGTCATACCATATTATCAGAGAGCTTCACTTGGAAGAAGATGGGAAAAAGCATTAGGGGAATTATTAAAACATGTAATATTTGTCAAAGAGCTAAAAATGTAACCCAAGGTAATTTTGGAGAGATGAAAGGGATCCAAGTGGAAAAACCAAAGGAGCAATTGTCAATTGATTTTATAGGACCATTTCAAAGAACTGTAGGAGGCTATAAGTATTTATTAGTAATGTTAGATGTATTTACAAAATTCGTTCAAATCTATAAATTGAAAAAGGCAACCACAGGGGACGCAATTAAATGTTTAGAAAGTTATATAGAAAATTTCGGGAGAGTAGAAAGAATACAGACTGATCATGGAACCCAGTTTAATAATAAGAAATGGCTGGAGTATATAAAAAATAGAGAAATGAAACCAATATTTTCTCCAATAAGGAGGCCACAAAGCAATATCGTTGAGAGGGTGAATAAGGAGATCATTAGATGTTTGAGAACATATTGTCATCATAACCATAGAGAATGGGGAAAATATGTAGAGGTTATTAACCAGGCAATTAATGAAATTCCTCATGAGACTACAGGATACACACCTAACCAGCTACAACTAGGAATTCAGGATGAAAGGTTTTGGCAAAAGGAAATAAAAAATTTTGGCTGGAGTTCAAAATTAATAAATTTAGAAAGACATTTAGAAATTGCTAGGAGTAGAATTAAGAAGAAGGCTCATAAGAGAGCAGAGAAATTTAATAAAACTCATAAAATAGAAGAATTAAATGTTGGGGACAAGGTATTAGTAAAAGAAAATTGGCAACCACAGGGTATAAGAGGTGAGATGGCAAAATTATTTTATGTATATGATGGACCTTATGTGATCACCAAGAAATATGGCAAAGCGACTTATGAAATCAAAGATGCTAGAAGCAATAAAATTAGAGGAATTTTCCATATTAGCTTGTTAAAGAAATTTTATGAACCAAGGGAGGCACACCAGGGAGAATCAGATAAATTTCAGGTAGAACAAATTAAATATAAAAGGGAGAAGTCGAGAGAAAGGAAAATAACAAGGGATAATAAGATGGTAACAACAGGAATGACTCAGGATATAAAAGTATTAGGAGAAGGAAGCGAATGTAGGAGGGATAGATAACAAATAAACCGGAAATGACAATAGACCAGAAATGACTTAATAATTAAACAAACACTTGAAAAAAAAAATATAAAGAAATAAAAAAAATATGTAAAAATAAAAATAAAATAGGAAGGGATGAATGAATAAGAACAAGGACCTAACCTACAAACAACCTAGACATGCTATGACTCGGTTAGGCTAAAATTTAAAAAAAAGAACACTGTGTCAGAAGATAGATTATATAGATAAATAAAAAGACTTATGATTGGAAGGATCCCATTCTATTAAAATTAAAATAAAGAAAGAAAAAGAAAAAGTTTATAAAATAGATTCTAAGAATCAGAAAATGATTAATGTACGAGATGTTAAGAGTAAGAGTATTGTTGATTAAATGTTAATTGTTAATTTATTGTATTGTTAGGAGTTAAGTATATCATATGTAATTAGATGGCAGCAGACAAGCAAGAAGGATAGAATAAGAGTTTACTCCCAAAATGTGAAAATTGAGAGTTAAGAGTAAGAGGATTGTTGATTAAATGTTAATTGTTAATTTATTGTATTGTTAGGAGTTAAGTATATCATATGTAATTAGAGGGCAGCAGACAAGCAAGAAGGATAGAGTAAGAGTTTACTCCCAAAATGTGAAAATTGAGATAAAAAAAAAAAAGGAATTTTGGAATCAAAATTTTTTTTATCTAAATTTGGGGACTATGTAACATTTTGAAGTATATACATATAAAAGGCACTTACCAAAATAAGATAAATATATATTAATAAATTCAGTATGTAAAAATTACTAAAATATACCAGGAACGAATTGTAAACATAACCTAATTTCACTTGTATAGAAAATTCACACGGCCACATTTTAGATCTAATCACAAGATTTTATATAAAAGAAAAAAAACACAAATCACTATTTATAATAAAATGTATTAGAAATAATTGATAGGTAACAATTTAAATAGAACTATGTAAAAATACACTTAAAACTTTCACACGGCAAGCTAGTGAATGTTCTGTAGTAAACACGATATAACGGATTTGTAGAGTTGCGTGCGCATTGACCGGCAAAAGAGATTCGTTTAAATATTTCTCGTGGAGATATAATATAAAACAGTTTTGGATTTAAATGCAAAGAAATTTAAGTACAGTTGTTAAGAAGAAGAAGTGTATCCGTAAAGAAGAAGAACATGACATCCGTAAAGCTGTTACTTGCAAGGAATAAACGAAAAAATAGCGGAAATTCACGACTTGGCCATTTTTTTTCTAACAAAGGTAGCGTCAGTAAGCAGTTGGAACAAAGCATTGGAACGAGGAAGACGTATTCAGAATTGGCTGTCGAAATTTTATTTTTTTAACTGGTGCGGAAAGTGCAGTATCGTGTTTAAATCATAATTACAGAGTAACAATAAGCCAAACCATTGAACTGATCAATTAAGAAGACATTATTCAGGAAAATATATTAATTAGGAACTAAAATAACTTGTAATAATTTTAACTTGTAAGAATTGTAATTTAGATTTTTTTTTTTGAAAGTGCCAACTCAAAATTTATTAGTCAAAATTTAGAAAACCCACCTATTTAACCCGAGATAAAGAGAGCTCAAGCTCAAATTGAAATAATTAAATCAATTTCAATTCATATTAAATTTTATAACCAAACTTCTTGCTGCCATAACAAATTTAAGACTTAGGCTAATAAAGCTTAATTTTTGTAATTCTTTGTAGAGGAAATAAGAATTTTTAATTAGTAAGTGACTTTGTAAAAGATAACAAGGAATGTCATTTTAAAATATTAAAAGTTTATTGTAACAAAAAGCAGCATTGAATTGTTATTTCTTTTAAATTATAAATTTTATTAAGACTTGTATAAAAGCAAAATTACCATTATTACATTTGGCACACAAACGTGGGGCTCGATTATAAAAAAATTTAAGAATTAACCTCAAGGCACTTTAGATAAGATTATTAATTAAATATTTGTATTAATATTGTTTACTTTTCAGGACTTTGCAACCATAAGTCAATAATTTTTTTTATTTTCAAAATTTAAATAGAATAAAGGGGAATTTTGAAATTTTAGATAAAGAAATAAAAAAAAAATGGAATCTGAAACAGGTACATATAATTTAAGGAGGGAGAAAGCGAAAAAAACAGAAAAATTAGAGGAATATAACAAACATAGTAGGTCTAGGAAGGGTACAGCAATTGAGGAAGCTGCAAAAGGAAAATATGTGACATTAAAAGAAAAAATAGATGGAAAAGAGGAAGAAGCTACAATAGGCCTAATAGAATTGGAAGAAGGGACAAGCCTAGAAATACAAGAGACAGAAACGGAAGGCACAGATATGCCTATAGAAGAGAGTGAGGTGGAAACCCAAGTAGATGAGGCTAGGGGATTACCACTGATGCAAACCCAACAGAAAAAGGGAAATAATGAGAATGAAGAATTGAGGGAAATGATGAGATCTCTCATGGAAATGAGTCTAAAAGGGAGAGAGGAAATGAAGGAGGATATGAGAGAATTAAAAAAGGAATTAAAAGAGAATATAAATGAAGGAAAAGAGGAGATGAAAGAAATGAGTGAGAATATGAATAGACAATTAGATAAGATGGACGAAATAAGAAAAGAATTAAATGAGAATATAAAGGAGGAAAATAAGGAGATGAAAGAAGAGATGAACAGAGGATTTGCCTCAAGTAGGTTGGAAATGGATAAGAAATTCGAAAGCCTAAAGGAAGAAAATAGGAGAATGATAGAGGATATGAGGGAACAGTTGAGAACAGAGAATAATGCTGAAATAGGAGTTATGAGAAGAGACTTAGAGGAGAAGATTAAGGAGAATTTAGAGGAAACAAAAGAAATAATAGCTGATGTGACAGAAATTAATAAGAAAGAGATAGAGAAGGTAGAAAGAATGACAATACAGAACAGGGAAGAATTAAGAGTTTTAAATAGGGAGATAGCGATTGAGAAAAACAATAATAATGATAGAATTGACCGATTGGAAACAGAAGGAAGGAGGAATAATGAGAAACAAGGGGAATTGACCCAGAGAATGGAAAAGGTAGAAAAGAAGGTGGAAGAAAATAAAGGAGGAGAAGGCCTAAGGATAATACAGGTGTCATGCGGGAATCAGGAGGAGATGCCAAAATTTAATGGTAGGAATGGTAACCCTATGGAGTTCCTAAAAAGACTGGATAGGTATGTGGAGAGAAAATTTGGATGTAGGACAGGGGAAGGATTTGAAAATGAATGGAGAGGAATCATAGATAGAGCCTTGGAAGTAGGAGCGGCAAGATGGTGGGAATCAATCAGAGAGGAGGTGGAAAATTTCGCGGATTTACAAGATAGGTTTATAGAAAGATACTGGGCCAAAGAAATACAGGAAGGCATCAAAGAGAGAATAGAAAATGAAAGGTATATAGAGGGAAATGGAAGAGCCAGAGCAGATTATTTCATAGAAAGAGTCATAGTTTTAAAGAACATGACACCACCGCAAAATGAGGAAGAGATAGTCCGGAGATTAAGCCGGCATTTTAATGAAAGGATACAGTTGTCAAGAAGAGTACAAAATATAAAAACGATCCGAGAGATGGAAAGGATGCTAAATGAGGAGGATATAGAGGAGAGAAATAAAGAAATAAGACAGAGAAACAGGGGACCATGGAATAGGCCTACCCCTAGAGAGGAACAGAATGGAAATAGATTTCCACCCAGAAGGGGTGAGGAAGGGATGAGACAGCAGGGAAATAGAAGATTTCCAGGACCAGGAGAATTGTATAGAAGGAATGAATATAGAAGTGAAGGACGGCCATATGTTCAGTTTTTTAACAGAAGAATAGATAATCATATGAGGGGGAATATTGAACCAAGACCAGGGCAGGAAAATAATCGAGAAAATAGAGGAGACAGGAATTACAGAACAAATGACAGGAGCCAGAAGGAAATAAATCAGATAGAGGCAAGGACAGGCGTGGGGACAAGGAAGGAGGATGGTGCACATAGTCAAACGGAAAACTAGAGAACACTGGTATCGTCGCCTTGGATCAGGAAAAGGAGCACCAAACAGAACAAATGAGGTTGCCAGTGATAAAATTTGATAAAAGCTCCTACGATAAAATTAAGTTAACTATAAATAATGTATTAATCAGTAGAAAATTTTTAGAACAAGAAGATGAGGAGAGAAATTATAATTTAGGAATTGAAAAAAAATAATAAACCCAGAGATAGAGATTAAGATGGAAGATACAAGTTTACTAGCATTAATAGACACAGGCAGTAACGTAACATGTATCCAGGAGAAATGGATGTTAGAGAATAAAAATAAAATAGGAAAAATAGAAATCTTACCAATAAAAAATTTAACCATTCGGACTGCAACAAATAAGAAAACTAAAAAGATAAACAAAATGATCATGGTAATAGGAGAAATAGGAGGGGTAAAATATCCGTTTCAATGCCTAGTGGTGCCAGGCTTATTGAGAAAATTTATTATAGGTACGGATATGTTGATGGATGTGGAGGCACAACTTGATTTTGGAAAATGGGAGATGGAGTTTAAATATGAAAACAAATTATATAAATCAAAAATGAGTGTAGATGGGCAGACAAAATTTAAAGGGGAGATGAATAATTTTGAAAATGAGATGGAGGAGGAGTTGAGTTGTGATGAACAGGAAGGAATGAATGATATGGAAAAATGGGAAGAATTTGAAACTTTTGGAAACCAGAGTCAAAATTATATTAAAATTGTACAAGAGGAGGGAGAGATAAAAAAAGAGGATATTTTTGAAAGAATAGGGAATGAAGAGGTAACTGAGGAGCAAAGACAGGAGATGAGTGATTTAATAGAAAAGTATAAAGAAGTATTTTCAGACCAGCCCGGTTTATGCACTGCATACAAACATAAGATTAAAGTTAGGGAAGATGTACCATTTTACCAAAGAAATTACCCAATTCCTACAAAGTACCAAGATCAGGTACAAGAAGAGATAGAGAAAATGTTGAGGTTAGGTATAATTGAAAGAAGTACTAGTCCATATATTAATCCAATAGTCCCAGTCATCAAAACCAATGGGAAAGTTAGATTATGTTTAGATGCAAGAAAACTAAATGAAATTATAATTCCGGATTATGATTGCTATAGAGGAATAAATGAGATTCTACACAGAGCAAAGAAAGTTAATTAGTTGAGTACCATGGACCTCACTAACAGTTTCTGGCAGGTTGAATTGGAAGAGGAGTCAAGAAAATATACTGCATTCCAACATAGAGGGAAAACATACCAGTTTGTTGTTACACCCTATGGATTGAAAACATCTCTAGCAGCATTGGCAAGAGCTATGGACAGTATTATGAGGGAGGAATTAGAAGATTTCACCTTAATATATGTAGATGATATAGTCTGTATGTCTGAGACATTTGAGGAGCATAAAAAACACCTAGAAAGGATCTTCCAAATTTTTTTAAAAAACAACATGACCATTAAATTTGATAAATCAGAGTTCTGTAGAAAAGATATTTCATTCTTAGGGTATAGATTGACTACAAATGGAGTAAAATGGATGAAGAGAAGGTTAGAGCTATATTAGAATTTCCCTCACCTAAAAATCCTCGACAGTTAAAAGGTTTTATTGGAATGGCTAATTATTATAATAAATTTATAGAAAAATATTCAGAATTTGTACAACCATTATTAAAATTATTATCTAATAGAAACAAATTTATTTGGACAGAAGAGGAGGAGCGAAATTTTATTAAATTAAAGAAAAAATTTTTGGAAACAAATGTACTTACTCACCCAGATTACCAGAAAACATTTTACCTACAAACAGATGCCAGTGAATATGCCATAGGAGGACACATCTATCAGATTGATGAAAAGGGGGAGAAAAAGGCAGTAATGTTTATGAGCCGCACATTAAAAGGAAGTGAAGTTAAATATTATACCACTGAGAAGGAATTACTTGCTATATTGTTTTGTCTGCAGAAAGCAAGACAGATCATCCTAGGAAGAAAAATTGTGATCCAGACTGACCATCAGGCCTTAACTTTTATTAAGACTTGTAAAATTCTAAATTCAAGATTGCATAGATGGATATTACTAATGCAAGAGTATGATTATACTATTGAACACTGTAAAGGAAAAGAAAATGTAGTTGCAGACCTATTGAGCAGGAACCCTTGTGACAAAAATAAGTTTGAAAGAAGAGACCAAAATTCAGAATTACAAATAAATTATATAGAAAGAGTTATGGATATGGAAATGTGTACAAAATTTAAAGAATTTAGTAAATTACAAGTAGAAGATTTGGAAATTAGAGAAATAAAAGAAAACATTCAAAATTATCTTCAAAATTATAAAATTATTAATGACTTAGTATACAAAAGAAATAGGGAAAGTTGGAAAATAGTAGTACCAAAGGGAATGATTAAAGAAATAGTGGGTACTTGTCATGAATATTACCTGCATGCAGGAGCTAAGAAATGTCATACCATATTATCAGAGAGCTTCACTTGGAAGAAGATGGGAAAAAGCATTAGGGGAATTATTAAAACATGTAATATTTGTCAAAGAGCTAAAAATGTAACCCAAGGTAATTTTGGAGAGATGAAAGGGATCCAAGTGGAAAAACCAAAGGAGCAATTGTCAATTGATTTTATAGGACCATTTCAAAGAACTGTAGGAGGCTATAAGTATTTATTAGTAATGTTAGATGTATTTACAAAATTCGTTCAAATCTATAAATTGAAAAAGGCAACCACAGGGGACGCAATTAAATGTTTAGAAAGTTATATAGAAAATTTCGGGAGAGTAGAAAGAATACAGACTGATCATGGAACCCAGTTTAATAATAAGAAATGGCTGGAGTATATAAAAAATAGAGAAATGAAACCAATATTTTCTCCAATAAGGAGGCCACAAAGCAATATCGTTGAGAGGGTGAATAAGGAGATCATTAGATGTTTGAGAACATATTGTCATCATAACCATAGAGAATGGGGAAAATATGTAGAGGTTATTAACCAGGCAATTAATGAAATTCCTCATGAGACTACAGGATACACACCTAACCAGCTACAACTAGGAATTCAGGATGAAAGGTTTTGGCAAAAGGAAATAAAAAATTTTGGCTGGAGTTCAAAATTAATAAATTTAGAAAGACATTTAGAAATTGCTAGAAGTAGAATTAAGAAGAAGGCTCATAAGAGAGCAGAGAAATTTAATAAAACTCATAAAATAGAAGAATTAAATGTTGGGGACAAGGTATTAGTAAAAGAAAATTGGCAACCACAGGGTATAAGAGGTGAGATGGCAAAATTATTTTATGTATATGATGGACCTTATGTGATCACCAAGAAATATGGCAAAGCGACTTATGAAATCAAAGATGCTAGAAGCAATAAAATTAGAGGAATTTTCCATATTAGCTTGTTAAAGAAATTTTATGAACCAAGGGAGGCACACCAGGGAGAATCAGATAAATTTCAGGTAGAACAAATTAAATATAAAAGGGAGAAGTCGAGAGAAAGGAAAATAACAAGGGATAATAAGATGGTAACAACAGGAATGACTCAGGATATAAAAGTATTAGGAGAAGGAAGCGAATGTAGGAGGGATAGATAACAAATAAACCGGAAATGACAATAGACCAGAAATGACTTAATAATTAAACAAACACTTGAAAAAAAAAATATAAAGAAATAAAAAAAATATGTAAAAATAAAAATAAAATAGGAAGGGATGAATGAATAAGAACAAGGACCTAACCTACAAACAACCTAGACATGCTATGACTCGGTTAGGCTAAAATTTAAAAAAAAGAACACTGTGTCAGAAGATAGATTATATAGATAAATAAAAAGACTTATGATTGGAAGGATCCCATTCTATTAAAATTAAAATAAAGAAAGAAAAAGAAAAAGTTTATAAAATAGATTCTAAGAATCAGAAAATGATTAATGTACGAGATGTTAAGAGTAAGAGTATTGTTGATTAAATGTTAATTGTTAATTTATTGTATTGTTAGGAGTTAAGTATATCATATGTAATTAGATGGCAGCAGACAAGCAAGAAGGATAGAATAAGAGTTTACTCCCAAAATGTGAAAATTGAGAGTTAAGAGTAAGAGGATTGTTGATTAAATGTTAATTGTTAATTTATTGTATTGTTAGGAGTTAAGTATATCATATGTAATTAGAGGGCAGCAGACAAGCAAGAAGGATAGAGTAAGAGTTTACTCCCAAAATGTGAAAATTGAGATAAAAAAAAAAGGAATTTTGGAATCAAAATTTTTTTTATCTAAATTTGGGGACTATGTAACATTTTGAAGTATATACATATAAAAGGCACTTACCAAAATAAGATAAATATATATTAATAAATTCAGTATGTAAAAATTACTAAAATATACCAGGAACGAATTGTAAACATAACCTAATTTCACTTGTATAGAAAATTCACACGGCCACATTTTAGATCTAATCACAAGATTTTATATAAAAGAAAAAAAACACAAATCACTATTTATAATAAAATGTATTAGAAATAATTGATAGGTAACAATTTAAATAGAACTATGTAAAAATACACTTAAAACTTTCACACGGCAAGCTAGTGAATGTTCTGTAGTAAACACGATATAACGGATTTGTAGAGTTGCGTGCGCATTGACCGGCAAAAGAGATTCGTTTAAATATTTCTCGTGGAGATATAATATAAAACAGTTTTGGATTTAAATGCAAAGAAATTTAAGTACAGTTGTTAAGAAGAAGAAGTGTATCCGTAAAGAAGAAGAACATGACATCCGTAAAGCTGTTACTTGCAAGGAATAAACGAAAAAATAGCGGAAATTCACGACTTGGCCATTTTTTTTCTAACAAAGGTAGCGTCAGTAAGCAGTTGGAACAAAGCATTGGAACGAGGAAGACGTATTCAGAATTGGCTGTCGAAATTTTATTTTTTTAACTGGTGCGGAAAGTGCAGTATCGTGTTTAAATCATAATTACAGAGTAACAATAAGCCAAACCATTGAACTGATCAATTAAGAAGACATTATTCAGGAAAATATATTAATTAGGAACTAAAATAACTTGTAATAATTTTAACTTGTAAGAATTGTAATTTAGATTTTTTTTTTTGAAAGTGCCAACTCAAAATTTATTAGTCAAAATTTAGAAAACCCACCTATTTAACCCGAGATAAAGAGAGCTCAAGCTCAAATTGAAATAATTAAATCAATTTCAATTCATATTAAATTTTATAACCAAACTTCTTGCTGCCATAACAAATTTAAGACTTAGGCTAATAAAGCTTAATTTTTGTAATTCTTTGTAGAGGAAATAAGAATTTTTAATTAGTAAGTGACTTTGTAAAAGATAACAAGGAATGTCATTTTAAAATATTAAAAGTTTATTGTAACAAAAAGCAGCATTGAATTGTTATTTCTTTTAAATTATAAATTTTATTAAGACTTGTATAAAAACAAAATTACCATTATTACAATATATTGTAACATTTTGAAAATAGCAAATAAGAAATTGGCTAGATTAAAATTGAAACTAATTTTAGGTAAAAGCCTAGAAAAGGTCGTAACATGTAAACAAGATATTTGAACTGTTGCATTAGGAAATTTGTTATATCAAATAACCTAACAAATAAAATTAAAACAAGATAATCTAATAATAATTATATGTAAACAAAATTGTAAACTTAAGTAACATAGGGCATAAATAATTGCTGGAGAGATGGAAGGTAAAAACGCGATTGTAAACAATGTGGTTAGAGGTTATGTTCTATAAATCCAGCCAAAACACACATTTCGGAATTATTACAAAAGTAAAAAGTAAAGACACTTCACACACAAATAATAGTAATTAAATAAACACTGGAAGGTTTGTTAAGGATCGGAAAGTTGAAACAGTAAGTTTAACCAAATTAAAACGGGTAAAAATAGTTGTTGGCTCATTAACAGCTGTAAACCCAAAGAAAGTAGGTCAGTGTACAGTCGACTCTTAGTGGGAAGAAATCGAACTAAATTACATGCAACATGAGTTTTGGGAGAAGAAAGAGCAGCCATATTTTAAACATTTTTTAAAAGTAAAACTAAGGACGCGTTAGTCTAGTCTGGCGTGGGGACGCCGAGGTAGCAGACCTGCTCTGAGAAGTCAAAATTCCATTTGAAGAATTTCGTCAAAATTATACAGATTTGTGAAGAAAATTGGCCAAATTATAACAAGGATAAGTGAATTTAAAGCTATAATACAGTGTTAATATAATTTGAAGTAACTAAAAAGAATTTAAGTGTGTTAAATATAAAATTTAAAGAGAACTGAATCCTACGTGTGAACAAACAGCCGATCTCCGAGAATTTATAAGTTACGTAAATAACGCTATACAAATAAACTTTAGTGAACTTTTAGAATTATAAGGAAATCTAAAATTGTACATTATTAGAATATTTTGAAATTAATTAATAATTAGTAGTAAGAAACATAATCCAGTTCAAATAGTTTAGGGATCTTTTTGCTTATTCCAAATTTAAGTTTTTTCATCAGGAAGCTATTTATTAAAACTATTTTCTAAATTTAATCTTGTTTATC
Source organism: Prosapia bicincta (assembly GCA_036971475.1). Lineage (NCBI taxonomy): Eukaryota > Metazoa > Arthropoda > Insecta > Hemiptera > Cercopidae > Prosapia > Prosapia bicincta. Next base: position 49,564,649 of record JBAIZL010000001.1, on the reverse strand, counting down.
AAAATTTATTTAATAAACCAAAGAGTTAAAAGATATAGCCCATGCATATAAACCCCGAGATATTAAGAGATCTTAGAAAATAGCCTAGGGTATAAAATTTTGTAACTAAAATTGAAGGAATTGAGTTTAGCCTATTGTGTTAAAACTTGTTAAGTTGTATTTTTTTTTTGTTCTGTTTATTGTTTAAATGTGGAAGTAAAATTGTTATAATAAAGAATTTAAATTATTAATGAAAAAAAAAATTATTAAAAAAAGTTATAAAAAGAAAATATAAAATTATTAATGAGTTTTTTTGTTTTTTAAATAGAATATATATCTTCATTTAAATATTCATTCAATAGTAAAACGCCGTTGTGTGTTATAAAATAAAAAAATATTAAATTTGGCACACCAACGTGGGGTACGATTATTAGAAAAATAATAAGAAGAAAAAGGCACTCTGAAGAATAGAAATAATTGAATATTTGTACTAATATTGTTTACCTTTCAGGACTTTACAGTTATAAGTCGACAATTTTAATTAATTTTAAAATTTAAATATAAAATGGGGTTTTGAAATTTTAACTAATAAAATATAATGGAATCTGAAACCGATGCAGATTTAAGGGATATGATGAGGACTTTAATAGAAATGAATGCAAACATATTAAAAGAAATGAGTGAGAATATGAATAGAAAAATAGATAAGATAGATGGAATGAGTGAGGATATAAGGGAAATAAAAAAAGAATTAAAGGAAAATAGAGACGAAATGAGAGAGATGAAGAAGGATTTAAAATTCATAACAGATGAAATTAGGGAGGATAATAGGAAAATGATAGAGGATATGAGGCGACAGTGGAGGACAGAGAATAATACTATAATAGAGGATGTGAGAAGAGACTTAGAGGAGGAGATTAGGGAAAATTTTGAGGAAACAAATGAAATAATAGCTGATGTGATAGAAATTAATAAAAAAGAGATAGAGAAAGTAGAAAATATAACAAAGCAAAACAGGGAAGAGTTAAGAGTTTTAAATAGGGAGATAGGGAAAATGGAGGACAAAGTGGAGAAAAACACAGAAGAGTTAGGAGAGTTAAAATTAAAGGTGATAGGAGAAAGAAAGATAACATATGAGCGTTTTAGGAAAGTCGAAGATGTAAGGGGGAAAATATTAGGAGAGCAGGGAAGGTTAAGAAATAAAATAGGAAAATTAGAAGTACTGCCAATAAAAAATTTAACAATTCAAACTGCAACTAATAAGAAGACTAAAAAGATAAATAAAATGATAATGGTAATAGGAGAAATAGGAGGAGTTAAATATCCGTTTCAATGCTTAGTGGTACAAGGCTTATTGAGAAAATTTATCATAGGTACGGATATGTTAATGGATGTGAAGGCACAACTCGATTTTGGAAAATGGGAGATAGAATTTAAATATGAGAATAACAGAGAAAATAGAAACTATGAAGCAGATGAGAGATACAATGGAGATGTAAACAGTGTTGAGGCAAGGACAGGCGTGGGGACAAGAAAAGAAGATGGTGCCCACAGTCAGTCGGAAAACTAAGAAAAGTGAAACCATAATAAGAGCTCCAATTATATTAATAATTTAAGCTATTTATTAAAACTATTTTCTAAATTTAATCTTGTTTATCAAAATTTATTTAATAAACCAAAGAGTTAAAAGATATAGCCCATGCATATAAACACCGAGATATTAAGAGATCTTAGAAAATAGCCTAGGGTATAAAATTTTGTAACTAAAATTGAAGGAATTGACTTTAGCCTATTGTGTTAAAACTTGTTAAGTTTTATTTTTTTGTTCTGTTTATTGTGTGAGTTTAAAAAAAAATTGTTGTAATAAAGAATTTAAATTATTAATGCCTGAGTTATGTTGTGTTACAAAATATAATTATATAAAAAAAATATTACAATATATAGTATAATGTAATTTTTATAACACACAACACAACTCAGGCATTTGTAATTTAAATTCTTTATTACAATTATTTATTAATTCAACAAGTAAACAATTAACACAATAAACAGAACAAAAATAAACTTAACAACTTTTAACAAAATATACTAACTCTTATTTCTTTTAATTTTATAGTTACACAATTTTAATATACCCTAGGCTAATTTTACGATCTCTTATTATCTCGGGGTTATAGCATGGGCTATATTAACTCTTTTGTTAATTAAATAAATTTAAAAAAAAAACAATATTAAATTTTGAAATTAGCTTTAATAAATATTTTCCGGATGGAAATACTTAAATTTTGAATATGCAAAAAGGCTAAACTATTTGAACTGGATTATTTCTTATTACTTACTATTGATTAACTACAAGATATTCTAATGTACAATTTTAAACTTCTCTATTATCTTAAAAGTCCACTAAAGTTATTTTTATAGCGCTATTTCTCAACTTAATAAATATCAAAATTCTGCTGGTCGCTTACGTAAAATTCCCGTTCTCTCCAGTTAGACATTTTACACACTTAAATTCTTTTTTGTTTACTTCACATTATATTTCCACTGTATTATATTTTGAAATTCACTTCTCCTTAATTTAGTTTGGCCAATCTTCTTAACAAATCTGTATAATTTTGACGAAGTTCCTGATAAATAGAATTTTGACTGGTCCTGGCAGATCCATCTTGTCGCGTCCCCACGCGATCTCTCTCTCAACTCCCACTACGCGTCCTTAGATTTTCTTTTAAAATGTTACAAATATGGCGGCCTCCTTCTTCTAAAACACATGTTGTTATAATTCAGTTCGATTTTTTCTCACTATAGTCGACTGCAACTGACCTACTTCCATTTGTTTTTACAGCTGTTAATGTCAACGAACTATTTTCACCAGTTTTAATTTTGTTAACTTTGGTTGAAACTTACTGTTTTAATTTTCCGATCCTTAATAAAGTTTCCAGTGTTTATTTAATTATTATTATTAGTGTGTGAAGTGTCTTTGTGTTTTACTTTTGTAATATTTCCGAATTGTGTGTGTTTTGAGCTGAATTCATAAAACATAACCTTTCAATTTGTTTACAATCGTATTTCACTTTCTCCTTCAAGTAATTACTTATGCCCTATGTTACTAATATTTACAATTTTGTTTACACATAACTATTATTAGATTATCTTGTTTTAATTTATGTTGATACAACAAATTTCTTTATGCATTTACAGTTCAAATATCTTTTTTACATGTTACAACCATTTTATAACCTTTCTAGGCTTTTACCTGAAATTAGTTTCTATTTAATCTAACCAATCTTTTAATGAATTTCCTTTTAAATTTTGTGTGAGTTATTTCTAATTTATTTTTCCAATTCTTAAAGAACATTATATAGCCCATTCTATAAATGTTACAATATATATATATATATATATATATATATATATATATATATATATATATATGAAGTTAATATATTACTATTGTAAGTAATTTTATCCACCATTAAGTGCAATGATTTTACCTTGTGTGATGAGGCACCTTTCGGGCACTTGATCATTGTCGAATCACTGATATTTTTCTGGTGTAGATGTTCGGTCCGTGATGTTGGTATTTGTTGATGTTACACGCATTTTCTCTTGATCTGCGTGTATGATGTTTTTATATAGTATGTCTTCTGTATATGTGGCCTCATAAATATGTGGTTCATTAAATTGTTATGTGTTTTTATTAATGTGGTATTTTTCTAGTGAGTTTAATTCTATTGGGTTATTATTTATTTCAAGTATGGTTAGGTTATTTTTGTATTTTGTTATTTCATGTTTATGTGATATTAGGTGTTCTGCAACATTTGATACTTTTGTATTTTTATTTTTGAATGCTCTGTAATGTTCTTCAAATCTTATTTTAAATGATCTGGTCGTTTTCCCTATGTAAAATGCATTGCAGTCGTTAAATGTAATTTTGTAAACTCGTGATAGGTTATGTTTTTCTGTATTTGTTTTGTGGTTTGTGTAATTAAGATATTTTATTATTTTGTTTGTATGTTGGAGTGTAGTATTCTTTGTTGTATATATTTGTTAGTTTTCTATTTTGTTATTGGTGTATTTATATTTTAGATAGATTTTTTTATTTTTATTATTTTTGTGTTCAGGTTGTAGTGTTGTGTTGAGGTTAGGTTTTTTGTGAATTTATTGTAAATCTTTTTTATAAGGTGTTTGTTGTATCCATTTTCTATTGCTATTTTTGTAATGTTATCTAATTCTTCATTTAATTTTTGTTTGTTATTTTGTGTGTATTTTATTGCTTTATTTATCATGTTACTGTAAGTGTTAATTTTGTGTGTCCAGGGGTGGTTAGATTTGTAGTGTATTGTGGTGTTGTTGGGAGTAGGTTTTCTGTGTACTGCAGTTTCTATTTTATTGTTATTTATATTTATTGTGATGTCAAGATAGTTAATTGTTCTGTTTGTTTCTGTTTCAACAGTGAATTGTATGTTTTCGGTCTATATATTTAGTTTGTTTAGTATTATGATGTGTTTGTTGTGAATGGTGGGTTGGTATATTACAAGTATATTGTCTACGTATCTTGTCCATAGTAAAATTTGTGTTTAGTATAGGTATAATTATTATTTGTTCAAAGTGTTGTAGATATATTTCTGACATGACTGGTGATATGGGTGATCCCAAGGGGAGTCCAGTTGTTTGTTGATAGTATTTATTGTTAAATTGGAAGTAATTTTGGTTATATATGTGTTTAGTTAGTGTTATGATACTATTTATTGTGTTTTCTTTTTCGTTATTGTGTATTAGTTTGTTTTTCATTATTTCTATGGTTTCTTCTATTTGGATACTAGGGTACATGTTAGTTATGTCATAACTTATTATTTTAGTATTGTTGTTTGTTTCTGTTTTTTATTTTATTAATTAATTCGTATCCATTTTTTATATTGTATGTGTTGTTGATTTGTATTTTAGATCTTATTATTTTGTCTATTATTTTTGCGATTATGTAGGATGGTGCTGTTTTGAAAATTATTAGTCGTCTGAATGGTGTGTCGGGTTTGTGGATTTTTGGTATTCCTGTTAATATTGGTGCGCATGGTTTGAATGGGTATAGCCTTGTGTGGTATTTTAATTTATTGTTATAGTTTAGGGTATTTCGGTGTATGACTATTAGGTTTTTTATTGTAATAAGGTATTTGCTAGTTGGGTCTGGGATTTGTTCGTATTTATTTTCTTTTATGTAGTTAGTCATTGAATAGTTGTATTTGGTATTTTCTATTATTACTGGTGTATTTGTTTTATCAGATTTTAATATTAAGTAGTCGTTTTTCTCTGAGTTTTATAATTTCTTTTTTATTATATATTGTTCCGTTTTTTTGTTTTTTCCTGTTTTTATTAGGTTAATTTTATTATTAATATTGTTTCTTATGTGTTCAGTATTTTGGTAGGTAATTTTGTGGATGTTAGATTCTGTGTCAACTATTAGGTTTTTTATTATTTGTTTTTTGTTGAAATTAGGTAGATTGTATTTGAAGGAATTTGTTATTATTATTTTTTTCTTTTTCAGTAAACTGTGTTTTAGTTATGTTTATGAATTTATTGTTGATAGAGGTGTGGATTGGTTCTAGGCTATTTTTTAGGTTATGTTGTTGTTTTGATAAATTTTTGATTTTTCTGTTTTGTCTATTTATTGTTTGTTTTATGTTTTATTATAATTTGTTGTTTTTTCGTGTATAATAGGTGTGAGAGTATCAAAAGTTTTCATTATTTCCAAATTGGTAGTGTAGAGTTGTAAGTTGATTTGGCTTTTTTATGGTAGGCAGATTTAATGTTTTGTTTAATTATGTGTAATTCGGCTATTTTTGTCGCTTTATTGATAATTATATTTTGTTTATTTTTTAAGTGTAATTTAGCGTATTTTGGTGTTATATTAAGTGTTAAACATTTTTTATTAAAATTTATTTTGTTGATGCAATTCTGGAATTTGATTTTGAGGTTAAGATATTTCCGGTACAGTTGTTTACCTGGGTAGGTGTTAAATTCTTGATATTTTACGTTATCCATTGTTTTTCCGTTGCACTTACTTTATGAAGTTAATATATTAATATTGTAAGTAATTTTACCCACCATTAAGTGCAATGATTCTATCTTGTGTGATGAGGCACCTTTCAGTCACTTGACCATTGTCGAATCACTGATATTTTTCTGGTGTAGATGTTCGGTCCGTGATGTTGGTATTTGTTGTTGACGTTACATACATTTTCTCTTGATCTGCGTGTATGATGTTTTTATATAGTATGTCTTCAGTATATGTGGTCTGTAGGTTCATTAAATTGTGTGTGTTTTTATAAATGTGGTATTTTTCTAGTGAGTTTAATTTTCTATTGGGTTATTATTTATTTCAAGTATGGTTAGGTTATTTTCGTAGTTTGTTATTTAATGTTGAAGTGATATTAGGTGTTCTACAACATTTGATACTTTTGTATTTTTATTTTTGAATGCTCTGTAATGTTCTTCAAATCTTATTTTAAATGATCTGGTCGTTTTCCCTATGTAAAATGCATTGCAGTCGTTAAATGTAATTTTGTAAACTCGTGATAGGTTATGTTTTTCTGTATCTGTTTTGTGGTTTGTGTAATTAAGATATTTTATTATTTTGTTTGTATGTTGGAGTATTTATATTTTAGATAGATTTTTTTATTTTTATTATTTTTGTGTTCAGGTTGTAGTGTTGTGTTGAGGTTAGGTTTTTTGTGAATTTATTGTAAATGTTTTTTATAAGGTGTTTGTTTCCATTTTCTAGGTCCATTTTCTATTGCTATTTTTGTAATGTTATCTAATTCTTCATTTAATTTTTGTTTGTTATTTTGTGTGTATTTTATTGCTTTATTTATCATGTTACTGTAAGTGTTAATTTTGTGTGTCCAGGGGTGGTTAGATTTGTGGTGTATTGTGGTGTTGTTGGGAGTAGGTTTTCTGTGTACTGCAGTTTCTATTTCATTGTTATTTATATTTATTGTGATGTCAAGATAGTTAATTGTTCTGTTTGTTTCTGTTTCAACAGTGAATTGTATGTTTTCGTTGTATATATTTAGTTTGTTTAGTATTATGATGTGTTCGTTGTGAATGGTGGGTTGGTATATTACAAGTATATCGTCTATGTATAGTATATTGTACATATAGTATATTGTGGTGTTGTTGGAAGTGAGTTTTCTATCTATTGTAGTTTCTATTTTATTATTATTTATATTTAATGTAATGTCACACTTAATTTTAAAATTAACACTTACAGTAACATGATAAATAAAGCAATAAAATACACACAAGATAACAAACAAAAATTAAATGAAGAATTAGATAACATTACAAAAATAGCAACAGAAAATGGATACAACAAACACCTTATAAAAAACATATACAATAAATTTACAAAAAACCTAACCTCAACACAACACTACAACCTGAACACGAAAATAATAAAAATAAAAAATCTACCTAAAATAAAAATACACCAATAACAAAATAGAAAAATTAACATGTGTGTGTGTTGTGTTGTGTGTGTTTGAAATGAGTGATAAAAGAAAATGGTGGGAGGATGGGAATGTACTGTAGGCATGTACAGTAGGCCTATCTATAAATGCTTGAGTTCTTAGAATTCCTAATCGATGAGTCACTGCATTCTTAACTGAACCGAACTATAACATGCAGTCAATTGCCAACATGTGTTTCGCCTACCATTCTTGGTTTTGTTGACCTTCCTGCTGAAAATAAACAATTTCCTGGAAATGACATTGTGAGCTGCCTATACAACACTACATTTCTCCGGTTGAAGTGGAGAAAAAACTTCGTTATTGAGAGGTTCGAAATTCGTTACATAGAGGTAAATAAGCATTATAACTTCTAAAATGTCATGGGACAAGGTGAAAATTTGTTATATAGAGGATTTTGTTATCTGGAGGATCATTATATAGAGGTTCGACTGTATTTATAAAGTTATTATTTTTAATTGTAAACAATTATTCCATCACTAAGTACAATTATTTTTAACTTTGTGATGAGGCACCTTTTGGTCACTTGACTATTGTCAAATCAATGGACGTGAAATATCACGATTTTAACACAATAATAGCTTTATAAAGTCAGAGAAATTAAAAAATAATGGACAATGTGAAATATCAGACAATGTGAAATATATATATATATATATATATATATATATATATATATATATATATATATAGAGAGAGAGAGAGAGAGAGAGAGAGAGAGAGAGAGAGAGAGAGAAGAGAGAGAGGGGGAGAGGGGCATTTAAAATGACTACTGAGCACAAACAATAAAATGGCAGCCTTTATGGAGTTAGCATTTTTACTTCAAATTATTCAAACTAAAAATACATCTGTTGATATATAGTGTAACAACATATAAAACTTTTAATGTCTGCACACACTTTAGGTGAGTCCCCTTAGAGTAATATAAAGGTGATTCACTTTAGGTGAGTAATGTAAAGGATGAATCAAAACTGTTACTTTAATAAGAAATGTATTACAACTTTTTAATGAAATTTATATTAAACCAAGGTTTAAAATATAGTTTAAATAATACACTTACATTCCAGACCTCATTTCATCAGTTACAAGGCAAGAAAATAGAGCTCTTCCTTCTTCATCAATTAGTTCTTTTTTTGCTTTTTCTTTGCTGCGTTGCATAAACTATAAATAGAAAAATATATAGAAGAATATTTATAATTGTAATATACATCAAGACAAAATATTAATACTATAAACACTTTTAAATGTTTTAAACTAGCCTATATTAGCACTTACTTTGTTTGTTGAGGACGGCCGTTTCGGGAGATGTGTACCTTTGTCAACTCAGACCGTAACTGATCTCAAGGTTTACGTAGGTTAGGGTAGGGGTGGGATATTTTGGTGGTGTGGCGGTCTGAGTTGACAAAGGGACACATCTCCCGAAACAGCCGTTCTCAACAAACAAAGTAAGTGCTACTGTAGGCAAGTTTAAAACATTTAAAAGTGTTTAGTGATTACAGTAGCTTACGTAAAGATGGAATCAACAAACAAAAATATTATTACATAGATTATAAATATGTAAAAGTAATTATAATAAAAATGTAATCCATCAACATTTCTGGTAATAGTTTTTCAAATTAAATTTACCTAATCTATATTTAGGACAATTATACAAACTAACAAACATGAAAAATATAAAACAGCTATAAAAAGAAAATAGTAAAAATGTAAATAACCATATTTCTTTCTTACATGGAATAATCCATGTAAAATACAAGGTATATTCCGAAAGTAAAATCACAACAAATATTAAAAATTCGTGGTGATTCAATTTAATCAGTCCTGGGACAAATTGTTTAAGCCCTTGTAAAGGTCTTCTGCTAATTCCCTTGATCATTTGTAGATTGTGTCCAACCTCCAAATCATAGACAAATTGTTTTTCACTGCTTCTTTAGTCGAGTAAAAATAGCACAGGTGAAGGCGGGTCCACCATCTTGGTGAGGGATTTAGCTGGGAAAACAAGACTTGGTTAGCGACTAAGTTTAATAGTTACCACTTTACTCCAACAGCGTTTTAAACCTGTTATCATTGTCAAAAAATAATAAAATTTTGTTTCATAATATATATAATACAGATATTACAATAGTGACAAAATTTTAATTTTATAAAATAGATCTCTTATCTTAAAATGACATTAAATGAAAACCTCTCTATTAAATTAAAACAGAATTACAGTTTGAGATCAAAACGTCAGTCTGTGAAGTTTTTTTTTTTGTCAGGTAAATGATGTCAACAGGAGAGTTTGAGATATGATTCCAAATTTTATTTCTTAAAAAAAATATTTCGCTACAACCACCTGTTTAGTTGTGGTGTTAGTGTATTAAAGCACAAACGTTAGGGGCTATTGGGTTATTTGTCTAGTTTATTGAATCTGTATCAAGTTGTATCTTAATTATTTTTTCTTTAAAAATGTACATAATGAAGAACAAATGACAAAAACATTTTCTCAGTTTTTCCCTGTCGTAAAAATATGTTTACTTGTCGACAAACTGACCTGGTAAATGACAATTTCAACACTAAACAAAGACACCATAAGTACACAGTAATACAAAGTAAGAACATTGTGAGAAGTAGATCTATTTTTTACAATAAATGTTAACATTTATCATCATAAAACAATAATTACCATATTGACAGTAAAATATGACTGACATTCAAATTGAACGTGGAGATAAAATCTCTATCTAAACTAAAATACTTGTAACAGCTACTATACTGTACAAGTTACAATCAAGTCACTGAAATAAAATAGAATTGCTATGTACATAATACAATATATACATTACTACCCTAAAAAGGTTTTTGTTTTGGAAAAATGATGTCTAATTTTTTCTGAATGCAACTTTAAGATCTTCACAATAATAATGTAACCTCATATTAAAATACTTTATACAGATTATAACGAACATATTCAATTTGTCTGTTGAAAAAACCTATATAAAACTAATTAATAAAAAGAATGTATTTGAGTTAAAATTATTATATATGTTGTTTATAGTACGCATGTTATTTAGTCATTATTTAGACCAACAGTCTAGTAGCTTAATCATTAAATTTGTAAAAACTTTACAAAATTTAAAGTTTGGATAGTCATATACTAATGTAATAGTAATTAATTAAGTTTCACTGAAAGTAATGGACTACAAAATTTAAAAGATTAATATTATATTTCAAAGCATATATCGCATTGTCTAAAAGTGTTGTCACGCTCTCTACTAGGGTGACTCATCGCTTGTGGTCCGCCATGTTGGTGAGGGATAGTCTAGAGAACTGGCATCAGCCACCTAGGTACTATGTCCTCTCTAGTTGTTTCTGTGCTCGCTGGTATAAGAAGAATCAATTTAACATACATGAAATTAACAATATATATATATATATATAATATAAAATACATAATACATCATAAATACTATGTAGGTGAAAATATAAAGTGAAAGAACAATGAGGAAAACATTTGAATGTCTAAAAAAAGTTCCATAATTATAATTTTGCTACACATCATATTGCAAATAATCATATTTTAGATTAAAGAATACAAACTTTATAAAAAAAACTAAATACATTTTTAAGGATGAATATTTATTAAAAATTGGAAATAATTCATTTGGAAGTTTATTTGTATAGAGTTTACACATACACAGTAACCTCCACTTTATCGAAATATAGGAGGTGGACTCGATTTCAGATGCACAAAATTTGGATATTATGGAGACATATATTTCAAAGGTTTAACTCATTAACCTAGATGAATGAATTGGACTTGTTCACATATGAATACAATGATGAACAAGCAGGCTCTTTGTGTATCCTCAGTACATATTGAAAAACACAAATTGAGTTTTCCTAGTTACCTAGCAGCTTTGAGCCGCATTACTGCACTAAATTTTGTCAAAAGCTTGTCGAGTCCCAATTAAATACAATTCAGGAGATTTAATAGGCTCTTGGGAAATCTGTCATGAGAAGTATTCATATAATGGAGTGATACAATGTTTCACAGATGGTGGAACGTGAATACACATATTTTTTATTTACCAACTTGTAAAGGCAATAAGTACAGATCTAGGGTCACTGAACTCTTTAACATAAATCTGAATGATAAAGCCATAAGCGATTTGAGTAAGAGGTTGACTAATTTGCCAGCTGACAAGTTAGTTGTAAGCATTAGGAAGCCAATACAATTCCTATTTTGTTTGTGCTGTCATTATGAGAATGGATTGGAATGGCTATAAATATCATTCTGTATGGTGACAGTTTTGAGAAGCAAAAAACCATCCGAAGAATGGAGACCATAACACATTAACAAGAATCAAGTAGAGTAAACATTCAAGAACAAAAAATTATATAGTTCATAAATCATTTAAAGCAACAACAAAAGAAATTATGCCTGAAACAAAATCTTAACACTTTGCTAAGACAAGCCGAGAGAACGTCCTTGAAGCTTAGTGGGCTGCACAAGGATTTAAGCATGAGAAGAGTAAGAAAATTTATACCGATACTCCTGACAATGGAGCAGAAGCAACCTCACCTTGAAATTGCATAGAACCTACTGGATAGTGCAAACAGTATCTTTGACTTCCTGAACACAGTGATTACTGGATTTTTTTATACAAGTCACAAACAACAATGCATTTTAAAACATTTGTGTTTCCTGTGAGGTTAAATAAAATGTTTTATTTGTGGTTAGGACGATTTACTTGTTCAAATTTTTTAAAGTATGCCCACAGTTGCTTCAAATTCCCAAGATGCAGTTGTAGCAATGGAAATGACAGCAGGTTTAGAGCAAAGTCAAGGTCATGTTGACTTCTTTGACTCCAGAGCGGTTCAATATGTGTATGCACCACATAGAAGACTGCCTAATGCTCAAAAATGGGAAGAATGTAATTAATAAGCTCTTGAAAGTCGAATCCCAAATATACCAAGTAAGATTCTTGTTTAAGTACATTCAAGTGTAAGTGATAAGTCAATATAAGAAACCAGAGTTGCTAAGTTAAAAATATACTTATATCAAAACTATGATTCCAAATATATAGAGAAACTCTCTTTTGTTTACTTCGAAGAAATGGAAGTTTTTTTTTTTAAACCATTATTTACTGATCTTTGTCAAAATATTTTTTACTATATTTTACAACATATCTCCAAAGTATCCAGTTAAGACAGGTTTGTGCTAACCAATTATAGTTATGCGCAATTCAGCATAGTCTTAATTTCTTGTTAAAACATAATAAATCCAGTTAGGAAAGATTTAGTTATGAAACCATAACTGGGCATGTAATAAAACAATATATAAAGCACTGTTTACTTGCGTTATATTACCATACATAAATCACCTAAAAAAGTGAATTTATAAACTGCCCTACACTCAAGGTATTAGTGAAAAAAATCCATATAAAAAATTTCCTTTGATATTTTTTTACACAAACTATTATAATTCCTGTAATAATTACATTTTAATTTGACTTCAAAATATAAAACTTTTACCTTAAACATTATTATTGTCAGGAAAATTTATCATTGATTTAAATTCTTACTTACTATACAGTATTATAAAATAATGTTAAAAAATTGTATGTGAAATCATATTCGATGATTCCATCTTCACGTGAGCTACTAGTTTTCACTAAAACCCTTGTAAATATTTACAAGTGTTTTAGTGAAATCATATGTTATCATATCTATAATAGAAGTCTTTTAATCTTCAGCATTAATAATTATTACATTGCTTTGACTGCTCTGTGTGTGTGTATTCCTTTGAAAGTAATGGATTAGTAAAATAGTAGAAAAATGTTCTTATTGTGATCAATCTTAAAATTTTATTCAGAAGGCTCATAGTCAGTCAGAGAAGGAAGGGGTTTGGTGGCCCCTGATATTTTGAAGCATCTGTCACGTGACATTGGCTATGGATAGGATTTTGGTAGAAGGCTGGGTTTAATGAAGGGTATCTCCATTGGCAGAATGTTTAGTGGGTGGGAACGTTAAGAACCACAATTAACAAGAATTTTAAAAAGTGCTTAACGGAATGGGTGTCGTTGCAGACGTCGGTCGTCTAGCGGTTGACTCGAGAATCAACACAGGTAGCAGAGACCCAAACACCCGCCCTCCAAGTGGCTTGGACTAGATGTGAGAGTCTCCCAAGAGTTCCCTGAGTCTACCTTAAGTCCATATGACCATAAATTATCATTATTAAAGGCAATTCTAAACTGCGTTGGCTTTAGTACTATGGCTGTTTTGAAGCTGCTAATTAATAAAATAACAGGGTTCACAAAATAAGCTTTTCCTACCTGGAATAAGAAGAAACACTTAATTCAGTGACAGAAAGGTTTTTGTTTAAGACTTCGATAAGCGTGTAACCAGAAATATAATGAATGAATTTTATAAAACGGAAAAAATTTACCTACAGCAAAAAAAAAACTGCTACGTATTAGGAAACAAAGAATCCATTTCCCCTGGATGAATTAATTTGTTATTAAGAGTTATAAGTGAATCGGGTTTCAAATAGAGAGATTATAGTAGTAGAATTATCTTACAATAAAAATATTGAAAAGAACCCCAATACCACAATTGTGTAGAATTATCTTCATAAAAAATCAGAAATTTGTGAATACCACCACAGGTATTTGGTTAAAGGGAAAGTATTAGGGTCAATCTAAAAGTTATATTTTTAATGTGGATGAAAGATGGGTAGACAGTAATTCAACTGATAAAAATGTTTGCAGTTCAATGATGCTGGCGCAACAGAAAACATATAGTTCAGAAAAGCTCTCTGATACTTGTGCATATTGATGGTATACACAGATTTTTGATAGGAGCAAAGCATTTTTATAAGGGAGGAACCAATACTGGTGATTATCACGGTCAAATGAACCTAAATGATTTTATGAAGTGTCTGAAAGAGATGCTAGTGCCCAACATTCTACCTTCTTCTGTTTAATAATAGATAATGAACCATATCTTTCTGCTTTAGCAGACAAATGTCCAACAAAATATTTAATAAAATGAAATGATAAAGTTTCTTACACTTGTTTGTATTATCTTGGCAAAAAAAACCACTACTTACTGATTTATTCTGCTTTATTGAAAAAGCGCTGACCTAGCGCGAAACGCGTCTGCTGAATAAATCAGTAAGTAGTGTTTTTTCCCAAGATAATACAAACAAGTGTAATTTCTATAAAAACCTCAAGATGTACAACACAAACATTGCAAGTTTTGATAAAGTTGTTTGAACTTATTAAGTATTGAATCTGTAGAGAGGATAAAAAAGGTAGAACTCATTTATCTGATGAACATTCACTGAACATTAAAAAAAGTTTTTAAATTAGATCAGATTCTATGTAGTTTAGATCATATGTAGTCAGAACTCCAACCATTGATCTAAATCTAATTGAACTAGATTGGGCTAAGCTAAAACTTTTTCATTCAGGTTTAATTTTTACTTACTGGATAGTGGTGAAAACTATATTTATTGAATATTATAGATTTAATAAGATTACCGAACATAATGGACTACAAAATTCAAGAATTAATATTATTGTTGTTTCCCATCTGAGATTAAAAATTTTGACAAAACTATAAGTGTTTCCTATCCGAGATTAAAATTTTGTACAAAATTATAAGTAATTATTGCATAACTAAGTGAATACTTTTGAACTTACTTGCTGATGTGTTTCGAAAGAATCTTTTTATTTATGAAGCTGACACTCTACTCAGTGAGTGAAATGTCATCTTTGATCAGTCAATTCAAGATGATTATAGCTAGCAACTTTATTTCACAAAAGTTGAAAACTACATAAGTAATTGCTTACATAATATAATTATCAAAGAAATCAAGAAACATTTAAATTGTATTTTTATTTTTTTAAAGTACTGTATCTTTATTTGAATTTCTTACCACTATCTTTTTCTTTCTTTGCCGACATATTTAAATTTTTATTTTCAAAAACAAAATCTAAACGCTTTACCTAGAATGAGAAAAAAATTTAAACAACTTTCAAGGGATAACAAGCAAAACAACAAACCTTTGGAAAGTCAAATAGGGTTTGAAGAATTGAATAGTAACCATCTGGGAAAGGATCAAGCCATTTGGCAAAGAGCTTTCAGAGCTTTGTGAGAGATCATAACCTTAAAAAGGTTGCAGGAATTAACTAACTAGGAATAGAAGAATTGACAAAAAACAACTACATAGTCTACAGAACAAAATAAAAAATCCACTATTTATTTGAAATAAACTGAGGTAATAAATAAATACTCAAAAACCATGATATACAAATATTTTTTTAATGTACATTTCAGTTACTAAGTAACTATCCTCAGAGACATTATTACCAAGTGTCTTGGATGTATAAACAAAAAATATAAAATATTTGTACTCAGGTTTTCGAGTAATAAAATCATAGAAGTTAAGCAATTTTACTGAGGAACTGATGGCATAGTAGCGGATGTCGTACCCAAAATAATAATTAACCTTGAGCCTCAATATGACAGGAGAACAGATAATATTACCAGTAACACTAATTCCAGTATTAATAACACAGGGCCACTGTATACACAAGTAAATATTATCAGTATTTGAGTGATTGTTTTTATATGGATAACAGCATATATTTATTTTAGCCAGTCTTTAATTATTCCTTGTAGCTAAACAGAGGTTGGGCCTATACAAAATCTGGTTTTGCAAATACACTGATACACACAATTTTTAACTCTTAATTTCATAATACAACAAAATACTATATTTTACAATACACAGCAATATTAGAAAATACCTATCACCCACCAAGATATCTGATTAGGATAGATCTATTAAAAAAAGTTGAAAATGAACTTGGGCTTTATTGGATGTGATAATAATTTCAAATATTTTTTTCATGTTATTCAGTAAGGCTGAATAGCAAGTAAAATATTTGAAAGTATGATACATTTTATAATTTTCCTGACAATTGTAAACAACAAGAGTAAAAGGAATAATATTTTAAATTTGGTATTATTATGTAATAATAATAGAATATTCGATAGTTTATTTTAAAAAATATAAAGAGAAAATAAAGGGTGTACAGAATGTTGTTACTGCTATATTGACAGTTTAATAATTTATAAACTCATTGTTTATTTATACAAGGTATTATACATTGAAGTCATATCATAACAACTAATGGCTTATTATGAGTAAAGTGTACATTTTTTAAAGAGTGAAACACATCCTAACCAAATGCTTTGTACTTATCTAACCAAAAACATTTCTACATATGTTACACTTGCCTAAAGTAGTACTCACTTTTACGATTGTTATGACGATGACCATTTCGGGATATGTGACTCATTGTCAACTCAGACTGTAACTGACCTCTTGTTTGTTATAGGTTAGAATGTAGGTGGAATATTAGAGAAAGGATATAGGTGTATTACAGACAGTATTGGGAGCTATGATGTAAATAAGTGTATGAGGTATAATGTAATTGGGTGTTGACTGTGTGTGTAGGATGTAATTTGAAATTTTGTATACCTCATATTGTTCGGTAGTGTATTATTGGTTATTTTTGTTTTGTTTGTGAAGAATTTGTAGATCGGATGTAATGTTGTATAAGGAGTAACTTATTCTATAACTGTATTTTCGAAGTGTGTTGGTTAGTTTGTGGGTTTTGGGTGATCTCTATGGTGTTGATAAGTATTTTATGAGTTTGTCATGTTGCATGTCTGGGTTACTGAGCTTTTTTTGGCCAGTCGTATAGTTTGTGAATCATTGTGTTGAAGCCATTGTACTATATGTTTTATGGTGTTAAATTCTATGTAGTGTTTTTTGTAGTATAACTGTGTTTTTAGTAGCTGATGTATCATGGTGTTGTAAGCGTCTAGTTTATGTTGGTGTGGGTGGTTTGATGAGTTGTGAATGGTTATATTGGTATTTGTGGGTTTTTGACATACAGATTCTTTACAAACAAAACAAAAATGACCAACAATACACAATCGAACAATACAAGATATACAAACATTTCAAACTACACCCTACACACAATAGTCAACACCCAATTACATTATATCTCACACACACACGTTTTGACACCATAACCTCCAACACTCTATATAATACACATACATTCCTTTGCTAATACTCCCCCCCACCCTAACCTATAACAACCAAGAGGTTAGTTGTCTACGTTTACAATGGGACAATGTCCTGAAACTGTTGTTATCCTCAATAATCATAAAAGTATCCACAAGTAAGTTTAATGGTTCCTTGGTGGAAATTTTGTAAGGACACAATGACTATATTTAAATATTTGGCTATGTTTATAATCATTTGTTTTTCAGGTAAAAATATAGTCTTAGTGACGGTGGTGATAAACATTTTTTTTGTTATTATATTACTCGTTTTAATGTGTAGAATACGAATATCAACTTTTTTTCCCACGGAAAGAATGGAAAGTTATTTTTTTCACATTTTAAATGTTAGGTTGTAAAGGCATGTAGGCCTATAACGTGAACCGGGCGCGCAATAGCTACAGCGCACTGCATTACATCTAGATTTGTAATTTTATACATTACTACATACCTATATTAAAATATACCTACAAAGTATCCAGTCAGGATAGATTCGGTAATAATTTTATTTAACATTACTATCTACCTGTCTTAAAATATACCTACGAAGTATTCAGTCAGGATAGATTTGGTTGTACTTTTGGTAAATATTTAGACTTATTGCCGATGCAGAAAATTACAACCAAATCTATCCCGACTGGATACTTCATAGGTATATTTTAATATAGGTAGATAGTAATGTTGTATAAAATTATAACGAAATCTATCCTGACTGGATACTTCGTAGGTATACTTTAATATAGGTAGATAATAATGTTGAAAAAAATTATAACCAAATCTATCCTGACTGGATACTTCGTAGGTATATTTTAATGTAGGTATATAGTCATGTATAAAATTATAACCAAAAGTTAAATTTGTAGATTTTACGTTTAGTATTAAAATAAGCTGACTTTGACGTAGTGCAGTGCGCTGTAGCTACTACGCGGCCGGTTCACGCTATTAAAGACTAACATTAAAAATGTGCAGAA
Source organism: Prosapia bicincta (assembly GCA_036971475.1). Taxonomy (NCBI): domain Eukaryota; kingdom Metazoa; phylum Arthropoda; class Insecta; order Hemiptera; family Cercopidae; genus Prosapia; species Prosapia bicincta. The sequence goes on along the minus strand of JBAIZL010000001.1, from coordinate 49,546,048 downwards.
ATAATAACTTTTTAAGTTAATTAGAAAAAAGTTAATATTAGTGTTCTAATATATCCAGTTAGGATAAATTTGGTTCTAATTTTATATAACATTACTATGCCTTTTATTAAAATATTCAATATGAGTTTCTGCATCGGACGGTTAAATTTTTCAGCCGATCTCATACTTTACATGTGTGTACCATACACATTGAAATGAGTAATTAAAAAAAAAAAATTTTCAAACAATATCAATAAGACTCATTTACGCTGTACATGCCATTACAACCTAAGATTTAAAATGTGAAAAAAATTCTTTCCGCGCAACAAAAATTGATATTTGTGTTCTACACATTAAAACGAGTAATATAATAACAAAAAATTTTTTTAACACAAACGTCATTAAGACTGTTTTAACCGTTTTTCGGTTATAAATTTTAATTTATAATTCAATTACATAAGAAAACAAAAAAAATTGACCTGTATTTGGTCAAGAATTACACAAATCTTTCATAATTGTTCACTTTAGCCAAGTAAGCGATTTCAGCAGAAAAATTTAGTGGCCGATGTAGAAACTCATAGAAACAAATATAAAAAATAATACATACACTTTCGCTAACGTCACAAATACTTTCAATTTTGGAAAAAAAATATTTTACAGACGCCTCCACAGTCACCTAAAACCTTACAAAGTCAATGTTTTACCTTGAAAATACCAAAATGCCTCAAAATGTATTTACATTTTATTATTACCACAGAAGGTTAATTTTTTATCCCATTTTAGTTGAGACTATTTCTGGGCATGAAATAGCGCATTGTACTACGTCTAGACAGGACCTTCAAAGTATCCTGTTAGGATAGATTTGGTTGTAATTTTATACAACACTACTATGCACCTTTATTATTCAATATGAGTGTCTGCATCGGACGGTTAAATTTTTCAGCCGATCTCATACCTTACATGTGTAGATTTGTTTTGTATATTTTAATATCGGTATATAGTAATTTTGTATAAAACTACGACCAAATCCATCCTACCTAGATCCTTCATAGAGTATATGTAAACGTAGTACCGTGCGTTGTTGTTACTGCACGCCCAAAAACGTAGTCCTAACTAAAATGTGATATATAATAGCGTAAATACTTTTTGAAATATTTCGCTAGTTTCAAGGTAAAATAATCAAGGCAAATCATTTATTTTGTAAGGTGGAGGGGGCAGAATATTTTTTTCCAAAATTGTAATTATTCGAGACAAAAGCAAAAGTGTATTTTTTTTGTATTCCTTACAAGTTTAAGCATTGGCCAGTAAAATTATCCGGCCAAAATCGCTTACATGGCTAAACAATTACCAAAATTTGTCCTATTATTATGCATTAAATCTATAATTTAATCCATCTTTAAAATAACATGATATAATATAGTACAATGTTTCAAGAATTACTTAAAAAAAGAAGTGTTTCTAAAGTGAGGTTATGTTTCCATGCAATATTTAAGGTAGGTTTTATTAAGTAGTTACTTCAAGTGCTAAAACTTTAAGAACATCTTTATTCTCAATTGAAAGATGTTCGAAACATGACAAAAAATAAATAAACAGAAGGTGGTAGTAAACTTGTACCAAATGTAAACAAATCAAAATATATGGTTTTACTAAGAAACTTTTAGGGTAAAATTCTTTTATTTATAAAATTATTAAATTTTAGAGATTTTCTGCCAGATTCATTATTTTGATCTCCTCCCTTTCTACAAGGACAGGTAAAATTTTGTTCACATTATTTTAGTCATAGTGTACCTAAACAAAACCTATTTTAATATTTGTTGATTCCATCTTCACGTGAGCTACTAGTTTACACATTTTAAACATTAGGTTAGTTTATAATTTTTTCTAAAAACAAAATTTAAAATTATAACGAATAAAAATGTATAAATGCATATAAAAAAGTGTTTTCAAATATTTTATTGCTGTTAAATATACATAATAGTACCTTCATGTCTAAAATCCCTTTAGACAATCGCGTTTTGGCTGTATTTCTGTACATTTTGTTCTTACTAATGATTTATAGAAGCAGTTTTACCATCCAATCGTACTAAAAAGACATCAAGTAACTATAGTTACTTCAATATTTTACAAATGCGAATAATACATATCTGAAATTGGTTATCTTTTTAAACCCATGTATGTTGTTACATCACAGATGATTATGAAAGCACTTCTGATATATTTGGAAAATAAATATTTGACTGAAAGAGAATCCTAGAGTACCATACTATCTGTGGTATATTTACCAGACAGCTGTAGTTTTTCCGGCATTCGACGAAAATACTGTCCTGTGTCCTGTAGTCATTCAAAAATCTGCATTCTCTCATTGCTATTGTTGAATTTTGACAAACACACATTTCAATACACCTGATGCCTAAACAAACGTAACCTTTAAATTTTTTATCTTTAAATTATTTTGTTGTATTTTATGTAAAATAAATGTTTTTAATAGAGCTACAGCCTTTTAAAGAGGTTAGTACTTTTATTTATATTTTACTGGTCAAATTACATATTATGGTTATTCATTTAGAAGGAAGAGACAGTTCCAATGTTAACCAATGATTGTTATTCGTTGCACTTCAGTTATTAAAAGACGTGTAAATGTGAAATACTCCATAAATCACTATTTTAAAATTTAAATTCTTGAAATACTTGACTTTCTGAAAACTATTTTGTGATTGAAACAAGGTAAAAGACTAGACTGGGAAATAAATACCAATTATTTAAATAGTGAATTATAAATAAACCTAACGATAAACATTTCAACAATTAATTTTTTAAATAAGTATTTGACAAATTTTAAATAAAGGATAGTGACAAATTTAATTTTTATTTTAAAGGTTGAAATTATATTTTTCCAAACACCTGTAATTGTTTTTTTTTTGTTTTGGTAATTATTTACTTTTTACAATCAATCGATATATTGGTAAAACAAAATTTTATGTGAAGATGCAGAAAGTCTTCAGAAATAGGTCTTCGAAAGAACATAAAATTTAATATTTTGAAAAAGGACAAAAATAACTGCATAATTAAAAAAAAAAGAAATCACTTTTTTATGAAAGAGAGCACAAGGTTATACTACATAGAAATATAGCCACAAAGTGTCTAGTTATGTTATATTTGGTATTCTAAAATATAATGTTTACTGAAGTACAAAGTAAACAAATTACTTTTTTTATGATCAAAAGCTTACAATCATTATGTTTAAATACTACAAAAATAATTATAGTGCTGACAAGAAATATACTCTGCAGTATCAATTGTTATTTTGATTGTATGCATGCTATTTTCTAATAATGACTAAGTTCGAAAAAAATATGAACTTTATTTTAATCGTACAAGTCATTATGTTCAAAATGAAATTTTACATCTCATTTCAGATGGAGTTTGGTATTCAATGTTATGTTTTTTATAGAGACATAATCTGACTTATTTTTGGACTCATAACTGCAAAATTCGAAAAAAGTTTTAGAAATTAAAATTTTGCAAATCATAAGTCTAAAAGCTCTTGATTTGCGTTCTATGAAAAACATATTGTCGAATATCATACTCTAACTTACCAATAAAAAAAGTAGTTTAAAGAATAGCTGTGGTGTAATTTTTAATTATAAATAAATAAAACCTCTTAAACCACAAAAACTCTTTATTTATATCCTCAATAACATAAACAGTGTTTGTGGTTTAAAAGGTTTTATTTATTTATAATTAAATGTTGTGTCATTTGGAAAAAGGTGCTTCAAATTTTATCATAGCTAACTTAAATTCTTAATATATAAACTAGTCAGTGTAAATATTTTTTTTTGAAATTATATTAGTTTTTTACAACTGTAGAGTGAATAATTAGTTGTGGGAGTGTAAAGGGGAGCTGGCAATCAATTGCTAAGCATCAAACCACAAGAAATATTTTGTTTTAAATTTAATTATTTATTTTACATATTTATCATTTTAATAATTTTAATTCATAATAATAATTATAAATAACTTTAATAACTAATATTTGACCTTTAATTATTAAGTTTTTATTGAGTATTAATTACTCAATTTAATTAAGTAACAAAACATAATAACATTTAACACTTTATAATACTATTATGTATAATAATACTTAAAAATGATTGAAGTTGTTATTCAACACAATTTAGTTGTTGAGACCACTAAATTTTCAATTGAAATTTGTACTCACTAAGTCACTCAGAACGTGAATAATTTAATATGCAATGGGTTAATCTTGTTTTTACTGGAGTACCCAAGTAGCAGTTGAAAGAACAGGTCTTTTCATATCAGTTAAGAAGCTATCTACTTCAGGTACACAACCCTGCCTTTCCAGTGCTATAATTGTTCCTATTCCCAGTATTACAAAATTATTTCCTTTCCAGTATCAGTTCTTAAGTCTAATCCCATTTACTGTTCCTCCTTACCAGAGGATGTGATGGGAATACACATCATTAAGACCCCAATAGAGAGTAGATATTCTTCAAGTATGTAAAACTGCACATGTGACACCACGTATCACTCCTATATTCACAGGGTAATATAATATTTATATAATAAAAGGTATTTAACTAAGCTTTATCAGTTACCAAAAAAATATTAAGTTGAATTGCTAATTAATAAATACATTTTATCACAAAAATGAATAACTTTTATATTTTTCAACTGGCTTTTGGGGTCTTAGATTGTACAGGTGAATAATTGTAATGGGTCTTTTAGTTGAATAATTGTAATGTTTGACTGTAGTTAGATTTATAAACCCTTAGAATTTTGTTTGTAACACTCTCACTTTCACAAATTGAGATGTGAAAATGAAATTTTTTTCAACCTTTAATAATGTTTACAGTTTTATAAGCAAGTATAGTAAAATACATAAGGTTATGATGTTTATTCATTATTAATAACAGTCTTCAAACTTATACAAAGATTTGTATAAGACAAATATCTGTGATTCTACTTATGGATGGGTATTCCTGGGTGGGTAGGAGGTTAAGATCTTCCTCATTCATGTTTCTGTGGGCATTAGGTCTATACCTTATCTTTTGACTTTAAATATCTTCTCAGTTATGTATTTGCATTTTTTGTAAATCTTGCGTTCAAAGTCTGTCTTTGTCTACAAGCATGTTGCTTAATATTTCATCAACATCTACTGTTCTAGTGTTGCTAAAATAAAATTTGACTAAACACTTTTAAATGTTTATAAACTTGTCTATAGTAGCACTTACTTTGTTTGTTGAGGACGACCGTTTTGGGAGATAGGCCCCATTGTCAGCTCAGACCGTAACTGATCTCAAGATTTTCATAGGTTAGGGTGGGGGTGGGATATTAGGCTGTTGTGGGTATGTTTTGTGTGTATTAAGAGTTATGATGTCAAAAAGTGCATGTGAGTTGTAACACATAACACTAGCAGATTAAGTATAATGATGCTGTCTATTAATTAATCACTTTTATAATTAAATAATACATAGCTAAGTGAATACTTAAGGGCTTACTTGCTGACGCATTTTGAAAAAATCGTTCCTTTTACAAAGCTAAGCCTCTACTGGTGGCATCGCTCAAGGTATCAAGGGTTGTCGGCATAAGATTTATGAGTGTAGTGAGGGTAGATTAAGTTGGTTGTTTACTATGTAATGGAAAAGGATGTTGGCTTCGAAGGGTGTGTGGTCATTTAATATATTTTCTTTATCTGTTGCGTAGTTGGTATATTTCATATTTTTCTATAGTTGTTAGTTTTTCACTTTGGTTTAATGTATGATCATATAGTATATTTTCTTTATTAGTAAGTAGTAAGCTTCATAAAAGGAACGATTGTTTCAAAACGCGTCAGCAAGTAAGCTCTTAAGTATTCACTTAGTTACATATTATTTAATTATAGTTTAATCTGTGAATTAAAGATGATTACAACAAGCAATTTTAATTATTTTTATTTGCAGCTGAATCCATGCAGAGTAACACTACCCAAACGAAACTCAAACAAAAGACAAGATGTTTTGCAATCAACCAATAATGATGTTACCTGCCTCTCCAGTTTCCTGGAGGTAAAATTAATGCATATAACAAAAATTATGCTATTAAAGTACATACAAAAATAATATAAATTAATTAGTTTATATTTTTGTAATAGTAATTTATTGTATCCAGAATTAAATTGAATGTGTCATTTGACTTTCTTCAGTAGAGTAAATCTGTATAGTAAACAGTGATATTTAAAATTAAAAAAGGTGCACTTTTAAAATAAAGTTAAATATAACACGGTTTTTCATTAATAATTTTTTCTCTTTGTAAATAAACTATTGTTATCTATATTTTTATTTTAGAACAATTTATAAATATATAAAGATATTGAAATCAAATATTAAATTATTTCTTTCTATCTTCAATTTAAGCTTGCAATTATACCCTTTTACACATAATAATATGCAAACATCCGTCTATGATATCACTTACTTTTTGTTTGAATGAGGATGTATGAAATCAAACACTTGAGTTTTATTATGTTTAGTGATAATATATGAAACTGTATATTTAATCTTTAAAGGTAGAAAGCCCAATCTTGCCTATAGTTCCATGGACTGGAGTGGTAAATTGATAGCATGATTCAAAAAAGAGATGTACAAAAAGTATAACTCTTAACTTAATTACATTTAATTAATTTTATTTTTGGTCTGGGAGATAATGTGCAGTGAGCACATTACTTATTCACTATAAGTAATTAAATTATAAAACATTATTGAGTATTTTAGAGATTTAAAAAAAATTAGGTTAAGTACTGAAATTGGATTATAAGGCTGGCCTTCATAATATAGGTCTAGGTGTCACTTGAGCGTACTTATAAGTTTAATACTTGCATTCAGTGTAGCTAAGACTCAAGAGAATATGTGACTAACCTGAACTACTTTGACTACATAAAAACAATAATAATAAAATAAAATGTACTTATTACATGCAACTTCAGAATTGCATTTGATACCATTAGAAAAATATTAAAATGTTAGACGTGTAGAAAATTTCTTGGCAGATTGGGGTATAGTATCTGGCAATGAAGAAAAAACATGTCAGGAGATTACCTTCAAAATTAACACTTTAAAGATTGTAAAATATTAATTAAGCTCTGACAGCTGCCTGTATTTGATTATAGCTGTTATTCACCCCATAAAATTTATGTGTGCTACAGACCTCTAAATAAATGTTACAAACAAATTAGTTACATAATTTAAAATATCTTTATAATTTTTGTCATTGAGAGTGTGTTGAATTTGAATTTTTTTTTTGTATTCAAGTGCTATTTGAATTACTTGTTGCCTTTTAATTTATATAGCCAAATGCAAGAATACAGAATCTGGAAAAAATAATTATATTAAAAATCTGTACCTAAACATGTATCAACACAGTTAATAAATTAGTGCAGTTTATTATTAATTAATATGATTAATCACTTTAACATTAGTTTATGACTACCCGAACTTTAAAGTTCGGTGATTAATTAAGTTTTACCGAATGTATTGGACTACAAAATTCAAGAGTAATTAATATAGTTTGTAAAAATTAAATGTATTTTATTTCTTTTTAATTTAGTATTTAACTGAAATAAATTAACTGTTAACAGGCATTCAAGAGCATTACTGAGTGTGATCTTAAAGATACTTTCAAGTACTTAAATTTGAGGAAATTTTCTTGTGAAGAATTTAATATTTTGTTAAATTTTTCTCAACATAAGTCCAATGTCAAAAGAAGAAAGAAATGGTTTGAAAAATGTGTATATAATGATTTGGCCTTACCAGGAGTTTGGCTACCACACCAAAAACTCAGTTATCAGACGTCACAGACATACTTCAAACATTTGGAGAGGAAAATGGTTAATAATATTTTATTTTCTCCACATCCTTCTATTCCAGTAGGTTAGTAGAATTAGTTATATGTAATAGTAAATATAGTTTAAAATAATTTACTTTAGCCTAGGCATAATCTATACTTGTGTTTATAATGCATAAATTAATTGGAAACACATTTCTATTCTAGTATATCTAAGTAGAGTAAGAAATGAAGTATAAATATAGTTGGCGACAAACAAATTAATTAATACATCTTCAAAATATCTTGAGACTATCTATGTAGATAAAGAAACACACACACCCTCATGCTTGGAGTTTTTTTTAAAGATGAATTATTTGGAAAAATATTGGTGTGATCTTTTTACAAGGTTTTCCTTATTGTATGTGTATTTCCTTTTGTATTCTCAGAGTTTTCTCCTATTTTCTAATTCTATATTAGCTGACCTTTACATGACTTCAATCTATAAAATCCACGAGAATTAAAATTGCTGAAAACTTCTGGAACAAATTTTAAGTATGCACTCCTCTTTCTTTTAGATGATTTACAGAAAAAATGCAGTGTTTTTGGTTTTTTTATAGCTTTCATTACTTTCTGTTCTGAGTTAACTGTAGCTTATTCAGTACATAGGGTGCCTTTTGTTTTTTCAGAGAAAAACCAAGAAACACAAAATTACAGCATTTATCTATTAAAAAAAATTGTACTCTTAAAAGCGTAACTTGTGCAGAAAAGGGTTGTTTTAGAGAGATCATGTTTAGAGGGGTTGCTTTTTACCTTATCATGTCGAGTAAGGTTTCCTTGCTTCTCTTAAATGTCACAAACTTCAATTATTTTGTTCAACAGGCAAAGAAACAGAGTGTGATAAGTATTATGAATAAAAGATTGGAATGATTAAAAGGATCCTGGAGATGACTAAATGTAATATAATCTCACTCTGGAGTAGACTTCAGTATAAAAAAACACACACATATATATATATATATATATATATATATATATATATATATATATATATTTGAGGAGCTAATGCCTCCTTGTAATCAGATAAGAACATTTCACAACCTCCTAGAACCCCCTTGTTCAAGCATCCAAGAACAAAGGAGTAAGTTCCTACAAAATATTTGTTTTAATGTATTTTTTTTATGTGTCATTATTTTGAAGACACCACATTATTATCAAGGTAAGTGACGGTCTTTTATCTAATCCAAGAAATTTAAAACAAATTTTGACCCTTATCAGAACTAATTTATAAATGGGGGTTTGTGTCTGTTTGTGTGTGTAATATATACTACATTTATTTTTTTATAAACATTTTATTACGAAAATAATATAAACTAAATAGCTCTAAGTTTTTCATTTACATCCATTGTCAAAATTTTCAAGAGCTGAAATTCTGTTTTTAAATAAATAAAACCTCTAAACCACAAATAACATTTATTTAAACCTTATATACATTTCGATTGCCCAGCAATCATCTTCAGAGGTATTTAAAAAATACAACTCTAATACAACTAAGTTGTATTTTTTAAATACCTCTGAAGACGATTGCTGGGCAATCGAAATGTACATAAGGTTTAAATAAATGTTATTTGTGGTTTAGAGGTTTTATTTATTTAAAAATAAACATTACGCCACAGTTGCTTCATACAGTTTGAAATTCTGTTGAGTGAAAACGCCTGCTTGGCTTTGCCAGGCTTTCATATCCAGTACCTGCCATTTTGTAAGACTATGAAGTTTGAGAGTGATTGTATATTGTAACTTACAAGTGTCATGGGTTTTAACGCTAGTACTATCTTCAAAAAAAAGATTAATTTTTTCTCTAAAGCTGGAAATTGTTAGGAAGCTTGAAAACGATATATGTAGATCATAAGAATTTTTTAATCGTTGCGAAAGGATATAACATAGGGTCATCAGTTTTAGAACTAATCAGAAACTATAAAGAAGTCTAAGGTAAACCAATTAGATTCAGTAATGCGGACTTGGTTTTCAGCCTATAGATAGAGGATACTCTAAACTGGGCTTATGGTTTTTGGAAAAGCCTAACAGTTTCAATAATGTTTCGAACATTAATGTTATTTGCAATTTTTGTATAGGCTTGCTGAGGTGATTTAAAATTGTAAAGAGCTTTAAATTTGAGGTGCTTTACAATTGACAATTTTCTAATGAGTTAATACCTGCCAAGGTAGTAAAGATTTAAAATTAAAGCCTATTGTGTCTGGAAATGATGTGACGGCTTAACAAAAATACATGATACAGATTTTTCTGGCATTGCCTACCAAATTTTATCATTATTGGTTTGGATCAGAAATGTATTTGAGGACTTAAGAAAAATAAAGATTCACAGTACTGGTATTTTCCATCTGCATATGTTGATCACAAACTAAAACGTTTAATAATCAAAAAATTAAAGATCCTAAGACCTCAAAAGGTGGGAAAACCTTGCCTGTAATTTATGATGAACACTGATAAAATTGTTTACAAACTAGTTCTTTGAAGAATTAGTGTCAGCTGTTAAAATGATTATAAAAATTCTATGACTATTTTGTTTTGCATGACAACTCTAAAGGTCAATCAGATAAGGAAGAATTTGTGTGTTAACTTTTCATTAGTTAGCCTATTTATGTCCCAATATCACACCCCCTTCTAAACACTATGGTCAACCAGTGATACAAAATCTCACATTACTAAAGCTATTTTGTACAATTACTGGCATTGAAGTGAAATATGAAACATTTCAACAACATATTTCCATTAAAGATACTATCTTTGCTGCGATCTATTTGAGGTGAAAAAAGACAGACAACTTTATAAAAAACCTAACAGTAAAGTAAATGTTTGCCTAAAGTAATGAACAAAAATATCAAAGTTACTAAAAGTGATAAACTGCAAGATTCATAAGTGATTCACCATTAGAGAACTACAAGATGTTTCAAGTGATTCACCATTAGAGAACTGCATGTCATAAATGAATTGTGAAGAAGTAAGTGGTTGAGGCAGATTTTGAGGCTGAAGAGCAAATTTTGACAATCATGCTATAATACAGATTGTCATCAATCTTTATATACTCAAAGATATTAACTCAGAAGAAGATAATGTGAGTGAGTCAAACAACATTAATGAAAGTCAACTGCTGCTGTGTCCAAAAACACATTTTACCAATTTTTGTGAACATAATGATTTGCAAGTCGATACCAATTATGAAATTTCATATATGACTTTATAAAAAAATGGAAGGAAGTTTGTAAATCAAACTGTTAATTTAAGATTTGTTTAACATGTTTTCAAAAAACAAAAATCCTTAGCTCTAGACTAAACCCATAGCTCAACCTGAAATTAAACAGATGGTTGGAGTAATGTATTTCCTATTCGTAATGTGTAATATTTTTTGTAGGCCTACTGTACATTTATATGTTTTATAATTTGTGTTTTTTATATTATTATTTTCTTAATTCTATTTAATTTGTCTGAAGAATAAAAAGTGTACTGCCATTTTTTTGTTTATTTATGATTTCTACAGATTTACCCTACATTCAGTCAAGAATTAAATTGAAGATAATAGAGATTAAAAGAAAAACTCAAAACATTGAGGCATTTTTCTAATATATTCTTCAGTTTATAAAACAAATTATAAAACAACTTGTTTATATGATGTGATGCTAAAAATAATTTATATTCTGGAATAGGTTTGTGATTCTGAAGAAAGTCTGGACTGTGGAATGAAACTATTGATTGAATTTTTGAAAATTTTAAAACAAATATGTGGTCTTAAAAATCTAAAATCATTCTATGATGTCATATTGTGTAGCTACTAATTCAATAACAAATATTAATTGTATTCGAGAAATGAAGCCTATTATATAAACTCTTGTTTTTAATAAGTGACATATTTTCCTTATTGAAGTTCAATAAAAATTGTTGAAAAAAGTATAATACCAGCTTAGTGGAGCAGGAGAAGATCTGGAGACTATCTGTTTTGACATGGTTTACAGCAGCAATGAAATGATAGAAAATCTTTTAAAAATTTTAATGGAAAATTCCACTAGAGAATAAATTAATAGAGACGCCAATTTAATTAAGGAAAGATTTATGGGAAAATTAAACTGTGTTAGAGATTATCAAATAAGAGAAATTTTCCAAGAATGTAGAGAGTAAAGAAAGTTGTTTGGATGGTAGCTTAAGCAGTTTAAAGAATGACTTTAGTGAATTAGAGAGTAAGTGGGTTGTTGGTTGGCAGTTTAGAATCAAGAATGGAAGAACAACTATGGGCTTTGAAAAATGCTAATTGGTGGTCACTGCCAAAACAAGGCCTCCAGGATTTGTTTGGTGTGATATGGAGATATACTCTGGAAGTGCTGCAGATGGTTCCAGTGACCGAGAGGATAGATTACTATGAAGTCATTAAATACTTAGAGATGTGATTTGGCTACCAACACCTATAGTTGCGTTATTTATTATGTAATTGGGGCGTTATAACTAAACTTTTCCATGCATTATTTAAAAAACATTTTAGATAGCTGCACATAATCCTTTTTCTGTCACCCTTGTTCGTGTGTATTTTATCTTTCTACTTGATTCTGTTTATGTCATTGTTGTTTTATACAAAGACTGAGTAATGAGTTGTATTCAAAGGGTACAATGTGGTGCAGAACTGTATATTTTTTGGTAATAATTATTGTATTTACATGAACCTTATGCATTGCTCCAATCTTGAGATAGCCAAGAACCAAAAGCAGGTTTATTCTTAAAACCGATGCCAGCAATACAGTTATCAAGAGTGTTCTGTCTCAACTACAGAAGGGCGACAAACGAGTCATTGGGTACTTCAGCAAGTCATTGTCAAAACCTGAGCCCAATTACTGTATGGCTAGATGGGAGCTCCTAGAGTTTCCTAAAGTAATGGAGCAATTCCATAAATATTTGTATGGCAGGAGGTGTTTTTAACCTTCCATTGGTTGCATCAATTTTAAAACATCGTAAGGTTAATCTGGAAGTTTAATTTAGATTATTAAATAACAAAAAAAAATATATTTTTTCATGGCTTATTACTTTAAAAATATATTTAATTGAAAAAAGACAGAACTTTTTGGTAACATTTTGTATTATAATGTAATTATTATAACGAGAGAATAAGCCACTACACCTTTCATAATATTCTTGTTCTTGATTTTAAACACCCATTAGAAACCTGGTATTCTATTTTCTCATTTTGGCAAATTTTTAAATAAATATTTTATGTTAAGATATGAAAAATAATTGTAAACTACAGCTGAATAATATAATTATTTATTTATAATTTTAAAATATCTGGTAAGCTTTTTAATGTCATAAAAAGTCACATACACTAAAATTAAACACAACAATAGTTTGATAATAGACACAAATTTGGCACAAATAATTCACACAAACTCACTAACACAATCATATGCAAGCCAAAGTTACTTCCACAGAAACATTCGCTTTATCGGGTGCAGATGCTACCCTATAGATACTACCTCTTGTCAGTTGGAAACTCATTGAAAAACTGAGTAAACTAAGTCAAAATGACCAAAATAGTTTATGAGTTCATTTCTAAAAAGAATTTTGTGAAGTAAGTTAAGTGTAAGACTGACACTGTACTCTCCTGTATTAGGAAAAATTTACCAATAGAGGTGACCTCCAGCTTGTGCCTGATGGAGGATAAGGACAAATCATGCTGCTTTGAAACAAGTCTCTTAAAGGTCTGATTGGTCGTTGGATTTGATAGCTCCAAAATTATGACTTTAAATCAACACATCGCTCTGGCCTTAGCCATGGATGTGCTGATGAGCTTTTAAGAAGACTGTAAAGGCAATTGCAAGTAATGTGTTTACCATGAAGACAAGGAGGCTTATGTGAAAAGAACAACTGTGATGCCAACTATTGGCAGAATCCTGCACCATGTAGAAATCACAAATGTGATCTTGATATTAGATACTTAATAAACTGTAAGAAGGCAAAAAAAGGGAGGTTGGCTTGAGAGAAAGTGGCAAACCTGTTCAGAAATTTGAAGGCAAGCTGAAATCCGTAGGACTCCATTGTGATAAATGATGCCCTGTTGAAGCAGGTGATGGAAAATGCTGAGGGAGATCAACGGTGACTACAGCTACAGATTTTGAAGAAAAGGACACCCCAGATATTGAACCAACTACATGATGGTGTGTCAGGAAGCAACCCTAGAAATCATAAGAGGTAGACACGTGATTGATTCAAAGGTGTGAACTTGAAAGAAGACGTCAAAAATTTGTGCAGAAATTTAACCAATCTGTCCAGAGGTTAACAGTTCATTCATTTAGAAGAAAAGCTTCAATGAGATGGTAATACATAGGTGCTCTGTTTGATGAAATAGAAATCGATATGCCCGAACCATTTTTTGCAACAGAGGAAGGAAGCTTTTAACCTCTTCAAGCTTTAACGGAGGAAGGAAACTTTTAAGCTGTATAACCTCTTCAAGATGTCATGGGTTCTCTCCTAAGGTGTAAAGGTCATAAGAATAAATGATATCATCATCTACAGGATAAGGAGGCAACCAAAAGACAAACCAAACATTATACAATGTAACATACTTTTTTATTACAAGAAGGCAATAATCTTCAGAAAGAACAGCGAGTTCAGATCACTTTCAAGGACTATGACTAGGCATACTGTGTAAGTCAAATTTGAGATTGTCTTTGAAAAATAGTGATAATTTTCAGAAAAAAACATTTGGTCCAACTAAAGAACTGGAGGGTCAAGAGTCCAGGACTGGAAAGTCTCAACATCTACAACAATAAACATCAACATCTATTATACTTAGTAATGAAGGACCCGTCTCGACAAAGACCAACATATAAAGTTTTGTGAGAAAGCCTGGTACACTGCAGGGATCACCTTCTTTGGCTGGGAATCAAGAGATCTCAAGGACTCTGGTGTTGGCCTCATAGTCTGCATACTCAATATATGGAGCTCCAAGGAGAAATGGAAGCCTAGGGATATTCCCTACACGCACAACCTAAGTCAGATGTTACTGTTTTGGATAGAACTGTCTTAAGGAGAGAGCAGTGTACCCCTTGATTTGCGACAAATGGCTTGATAAATATAAGTCCTTTTACACTGGAGTGGACACAACAATATGCTATCTCGTAAGTGCTAGAACCTTATAAAAGAAAGGTGACAGGAATTACTGGAAGTAGCACGTCTATGTAAACAACTTTTGCTGGACGAGAAAGAAGGAGTGTTTGCAATGTAAAGCAATGAGAGCGCTTTATTGACGTAGCGGGAAACAGTGACAGTGTGTGTTAAATGTAAAGACTATTAGTAAACAAAGTACCTATTATTAGACCTAATGGAAACAGTGTTTAGACGATTTTATAAATATTAAGTGTGGAAATAATAGTAGCCATAGTGTTTGTGAATTAATAAAATTGTTATTTTATAATAGTTATATAAGATTGCTTTATAATTTATTGAACCCCAGATATGAACATAAGACTATTGTATTTTATAATTCATTTTAAAAGCAAGTTCCTTTATTTCTTGATCGAAATTACTATTTTTTTACACACTCACAAATTAAAATGCGTGTATTTTTGTATAAATAATCACTAAATGTAAGGGAACATTTTATAACAAAAATGATAAATAATGGAAATTTGATTGAAGGATGTAGAAAAAAGACATCAAAATTTGATATCTGGAAATATAAATAACACCTTATATTAAATTCTTGAGATTAATTTATTTGGCATATTTCAATTTCAGAAAAGTATAATTTAGTATATTTGTATGAGAACAAATTATGTGTCACTATAATAAACATTGTTAATGTTTTCAAATACTTGTAAATTGTTAATTTCTGTGTTGATACAGGTGTTCAAATTAGAGGTTTTAAAATTCAACGTAATCATGACTCCCACAAAGAAGATGATTTGGTATCTCGTTTACGTTCTGGTCTTAAACATAGTCAAATCAAAATCAACAGTGTTGTAGAAAATAATGCTTACACATCTGATAGGATGGCAAGTAAGTAAATACATACATACATAAACACATGCACACACATATATAAATATATACATATACACAGTAGAACCTCTTAAATCTGAACCCCCGAAACCCTGTGAAATTCTAACATGATTGGATGAAAACCAAATTTTAAAAAAGTGTCTAAAATTTAATGAAATATGTACTGAAAGTTTGCTACTTACGTAAAACAGGACTGAGATGTGTAATATACTGGAATTAACACTGTAAAACATGATATAATACGAAGGCCTATACTGTACTACTGTGTCACTTCATTAATACAGAATTTATTGACAGTAAAATAGAAATAAAAAAGACAAACACTAAACTATATGTTTAACGTAAAAAGAAGAGTCATAAATAAGTTAACGTTAACGAGTCATAAGAAGAGTTAACTATATTTTTCAATTAAAATCAGTAATCTTCATCTGGCGAAAAGACGTAAACCTTCCCAAGGATGGGATGTTGCGCCACTGTCGAATTAGCATAACATTATTGGGTGTTGCAGCTGCATGTTGTTCTACATAACGCAACGCAATGTCGCCAGCGCCAGCATGAGTAACACCATTCGTAGAGGCATCTTAATCTTCGCTATCGCTATCTGTTACTCTGTCATCATGTTGATCCTGGACCATAGACACCATGTCATGCTCGGTATATTCTTCATTGTTATCTATTGCTGTCCACCCTTCCATGCAACTTTCTTCAGCATCTTCAGATCCCGGTACTCTTTAAATTAGCTGAAGGAGCTCAGTTTTTATCATTCCGGGTTCTAGGTGGTGCTACCACAAATTCGAGGCTAGGCCAGAGCTTCTTCCAAGAATTCTGCAGTAAAGTGTTACTGATATTATCCCAGGAATCAGTAAATTAAATCCTTTTTTGTAATCCTCTTAAGTTTTTCTGGATTATAAAGAGAACAATCTTCTTCAATTAATGTTTAAAGAAGCTTTTTTCTGTAGCTCAGTTTCATGTTCTGCAGCACATCTTGATCCTTAGGCTGAAGCAACAACGTCATGTTAGGTGGGAGGAAAATTGCTTTTATGTCTATACATACCAACCACATGTCTGAAGGATGTGTAAGAGCATTGTCTATCAAAAGTTAAGCTTTTGTTGGCAGTCCATTTTTTTCATTATATTTTGTTACTAAAGGAACAAATTCATTTTTGAACCACTCCTTGAAAATATTACCAGTCATCCATGTCTTACACTGATTTCATATTTTAAGGGCTCGTGGTTTGGTGGATTTTTCAATCACCATTAATGGTAGCTCATTTGTTCCCGAGGCGTTTCTGCAGCCTAAAACTGTGAAACGCTGTTTGCTCGTTTTAAAGCCTGGTGCGGAAGATCCCTCTTTAGAAGCAAGACTTTTAGTGGGAGGGTCTTTAAAATTCATTCCAGTCTCTTCCGCATTATACACTTGCTGTGGTGAGTAATTTTCATACAAAATCAAATTTGTGAATACGTCTAAATATTCTTTTGCAGCAAGATTATCAGTTGATAACTTCTCTCTGCTTACCATTAGTTGTCTAATTCCGTGCATTTTCTTCCATCTATCCAATCATCCATTGCTAGCAGTAAATTCCAAATCACCATTCATTAATTTGTTCAACTGTAATGCCTTTTTTTGTATTATTAGGCCACTAATAGTAACTTCTAGTAATGTGAAAAGTGAGGTTTTGCAAGATGTGGTACATAATTCCAAGTCAGGAAACAAAGAACTGCATATGATTCTAAGAAATATGAAGAAACGTATATGCAAGGTACACATTTTAGAATTTATGCTAAAGATATCAACTATTGTGAAAACTGCAATATAACTGGTCATATTTCTTGTTGATATTCCCAAACAAGAAAATCAAATTCTTGGGCAAGTTTGGTAAGTAGCCTTAAAGGAAATGATGGCTGTTAAGGAAAGATCTTATACTGGAGCTGCACATTGCTGCTTAGGATTTTTGTCTTAGAAACATTCAAACAGCTGTCTTGCATCAACAAGCAATCAAACCATACAGTCGCCGTGTTGGTCTGTATTTCCAGGCTGGCCTTTGTATGGAGTAGTCGTAGACTAAACCTCCTAACCAACAACATGTGAACAATTAGCTTTTCCTAAATTGTTATAGTATACTACAATTAACTCTTACCTCTACACAATGATTCTTCTACAGGGCTCTCTGAGAATCATTTCTAAAGTAGTAGTGGTGAGTAAATTTTCTCATTATATCAAGTATGGCCATGCCATGTATTAGAAGAGGAAATGTGGGAAGACAAAGCGTGGCCACCTCAAACCACGTTTTTTTGTTGCGCTTGTTATATGCATGCTGGCTCAGCATAATCTTTATTCACCGAGTATGCTTGCGATGTAGACGTGCCTTTAAAAGATTATCTGGCAAATTTACAAAGTACAATAGTTCAAAAAGACGGGAAAAGATAGAATCAGCTATGCTTTGTAGGGTCTCTTCATGAGTATCTTTGTTTGGATTTCCAATACTCTTCCTCATCTTCTTTGTTTTCGGCAGTTCTGATGGCTAAAAGATCTGCAGCCGATTCAAAGCTATAATGTGTGGTAAGATTGTCATCACCATGAATAAAATCATCAGAATTATAAGCCATGTTTTTGTTTTTACAAAGATTGGATATTGCTTTTTCATTTTTACTTGCTTCTCTAACGTCGACTGTATCATCCCTTTCATCAAACTCTCCTTTAACAAAACAATTTGTTACTGTTTCCTTTTTAACTCTTTGGATAACCAACCCAGTCCAGTTTAGAGCGTCCAGAATTGACATAGGTCTTGCCAAATCATAAGCGCTATCAGTTTCTCCTATATTTAAAATAAAACATTGCATTAAATAGTGTCTGCAGTACGATTCAAGTGTGTAAATAATATTCATATCCATACCATGTGTGGGTGGCAGGTGGCATTATCCAAAAAAAGAATTCTCTTTTAGCATTGAACCCGTTTAACGATTCTTCCAATGTGGTAGCCTTCTTATTCTTTTGCCAAACCACTGGTAAATTTTAACTTTCTACGTTTTCGAAACACCGTGGTTTTGCCACCTTTCCAATAACAACAAGATTCACCATATTTTCTGCTATATTCCCCCACAGTTATACCATAAGTCTTTTTTTAGCATCTTACTCCTAGCACATTTCCCTCCTTAACTGTAAGTGATTTTATTGTTAATGAATGAGAAAATAAGCCTGTTTTGTCTACTTTATAAATTTTTTAGCTTCATAGTCTGCAATCAAATCTTGCAATTTTGCTTTCCATTCATTTAAAACAGGTTTATCTACATCTTTTGATTCACCATAAATTTAATTCCAGACAATGTTGTGCCTTTTCTTGAAACTGTCCAGCCATCTTGTAGATGCTTTAAACTGGACATTATAAAGAGATTTAGCTACTGCAAGAGCTACCCTTTGGAAGATCGGACTCAAAATTTGTCTAATAAAAAAAGTTACTTGTAAATGAAAATAGATATGTGGCAACAAAAGTCAAAATGTTATCGCTAGGCATCACTGAAATATATCCCCATCTATTATGAAACCCTCACATTAATGCTGATGACAAACTGAGATTTGCATCCTGGTTGGTATAGTAGTCAACATAGGGCTGTCAACATGACTGTTCAAACAATATTTTATTTATGGAGTTTGGATTGTATTAGGTAAACAACTGATAATTTATTTTCTTAAGGTATATATAGTTTAGAGAATTGATTCTCTTGCATTGATGTTGTATTATAAAATATAGACATCTACATATCTATAGCAAATAATTGTTTTAATTTTTAAATTTGTTATGATACCTACCATTGTTTTTTTCTATACTTTTTAAGGGTATAATTAAAAAAATTTTAAACAGTGTTGAATCGAAAACTAAACATTCTATCTGTATATAATATTTAGGAGAAATAATTTGGTTTTAATCAGTTTGTTTTAAAACTTCAACCAGTTTATTTATCTTCTAAATGGTATACTAGAGTTTGGTTAAGTGTTTATATAACATCTCTACTATATAATAAAATAATGAATATTTAAACCTTTCATGATCGAATGCAATGACTGTGAAAAGTTTTACATAGGCAGAGTGGATACTAATTTAGTAAAATATTTAAGAGGCCAAAATACAACCTATAATGATAATAAAAAGGAGAAAGTAGACTCTTAAATTAAATTTTTTTAGAGCATAAGGTTGCAAACAAACATAGACACACTAAGCTCTATTAAAATCTGATTTCATTGCAAATCTGTGAAAAGGGCTTCAACTCTAGATTAGTTTAGAATATAAAGTTCAAGTAAGGTGTTTCACCTTCAACCTAACTCCTAATATAAAACATTCAAGTGGAACAAGGAAACAATAAGAAAATCACTGAAACGTTTTATTACAAAGGCCAGTATACATAAACTAACACATTGTAGAAGACATGTCTAAATTCAAGTTTTTAAAATTGTCAACAGTTTGCTTGCGCTTATTAAATTTCTTTTGAATTCATTTATAACATAAATAAATTTTCGACATTAACTTTTAATAAATAAAAGACTCAAAATTTTTAAAATAATATTACAACTAACACTAACATTAATATTTTTTAGGTTACCTAGAAGATGAGACATTGTCTAAAGAAGATAAACAACGAATGAAAATTGCTTTTGCAGAAGGGTATTTAATGCGAGAAAAAAAGAACAAACCTTCTACTTTGTTTCGATGGGTACAACTTATTGCTGCTATTGTTGTTATACATGCAATCTTCCTCTATATTATGGGTATGTTTAATATTATTGGTAAAATGTAAGATGAAACTCACGAGTTGAAGAATTTTCTGCTTAAATCAAATTATATGCAATTTTAATAATTGCAAAAAAACAGGATACTGTAGTATAGTGTAGAAATACTTAATCATATTGTACTTGAATGACAATTGTTAAAACCATTTTGGTAATTTTTTACACAATTTAATTTCTTTTTAGTTATCTCCTTGAGGGTTATTATGAAACTTAGGGTTGTAGTTTTCAAACATGATTATTATTTTTCCCTATTGTTGTCTAATTTGTGCTTGTCTATGTGTATCATAATATATGGTAAATATATCTTGCTGTATTTGGTCTGCCAGTTTCATGTATAAATTTTATCCATGGATATCTCCTGTTACTACCAGTCGTTCAAGATAATTTCTCCAATATGAAACCATGACTAAAGAACTGCATTATTTATACATACTTTTGAGGGTCTAGTGGTTATGTGAAATTCTTCTGTTACTGAGATATTGGTGTGACCTATGGTTTTTTTTTTTTTTTTTTTTTTTTTTTTTTTTTTTTTTTTTTTTTTTTTTTTAACTTGGGAGCGGGTTTGAATTGCCCGAAGCACTGCTACCTTAAGGTATATTGTACTTACCTCCCTGATCTAGTCAAATAGCCCCTTCCCTCTTACCAGGTTTAGGAGTTTCCTGACTAGAGTTTTACCTTCAGCATCCACCAAAGCCGTTCCATCACCAAAGAGGTTGAAGCGCCTCTCAGCAAGTACTTCACATCTGTAAATAATGTGTGTGGCAGTCTCCAGTTCCTGCCTGCATAATCTGCACACTGGTTCATCTTTGTAGATACCCATTTTATGCAAATGTTTCCTTAGTCCACAGTGTCCCGTGAGTAGACCTGTGGCTATCCTCAATTCCTGCCTAGACAGATAGATGAGACTCTTTTGCAGCCCCAAGGAAGGTTTCCTAAGGGTTAGCTTACTGTGTCTCATCCCTTCGGCCCTGATCCAGTGCTCACAGTGTCTTTCAGCCATCCACCTTCGCACTGCCATCTTGACCATGGATTTGGAAATACCTACCGCAGGCTCCGGTCCAATCAGAGGAGTCGAAGACCCCTCCCTGGCCAGTGCATCTACGGCTTCATTTCCAAGTATTCCCCTATGCCCGGGCACCCAACCTATCATGATTTGATTGTGCCTTGCCAGAGCTTGTAGGTTAATTAGGCACTCCCTGACTATGGCCGAGGTGACCACGTGTCCGTTTAGTGCCTTAATTGCTGCCTGACTGTCGGAGAAAATAGCAATCCGGGTCCCGTGTGTTTCCCTTCTCGCTATCTCTCCCAGACAGGCATTTATAGCATATACTTCGGCCTGAAAGACAGAGGTATGCCTCCCCAAGGAAAAAACTAGTTCTACCCTTGGGTTTTTACAATACACCCCCGCTCCAGTGCCGAAGTCCATCCTGGAGCCATCTGTGTACCAGATCTGAGCTCCCGATGTTAGTGTCCCTGACCATTCCATCATAGTTTGGTGGACCTGGTCAGGTGCAAACATTCGAGTAATGTGGTCGCTGCCCATTTCCAAGACGGGTTCTTTGACCACACCCTCGATACTCATATGTCCCGAGACATCTGGGAGGTTAGCCCAGTTGCTCGAGTTGCGCAATCTCCATGCCGCCAGCCTCGCCTCTCCCCTAAGGACAAGCTCGAGGGAAGGGAGGTTAAGCATTACTTCCATTGCTGCACCTGGTGTAGTTGACATCGCTCCCAGTGTGCACAGACAGGCCAATCTCTGGATAGAGCTCAGTTTAGCTCTTGTCTGTGCCTGGTTGGCCTTTGTCCACCACACCAGAGCTCCATAGGTAATCATAGGTCTTATCACCCTCAGATACATCCAGTGCATCATTGATGGCTTCAGTCCCCATTTCTTACCCACCATTCTTCTCACAGTCATCAGTGCCCTTTTGGCCTTGTTAACTGATGTCCTGTCCTCTCAAGATGTGGGTTCCAGGTGAGTTTCCTGTCCAGAGTAACTCCCAGGTACTTCACCTCCCCCACAAACTCAAGGTATTCACCAAACAAGCGGGGCATCCTGGTCATCAGATCTTTTCCCTGTCTGGTGAAGTTAATGAGAGCAGTCTTTTTTGGATTTACCCTAAGGTTCTCCTTTTTACACCACTCTTCAATCAGTCGTAGAGGATTTCTGATTACCTCAAGGACTGTATCAGAGAATCTGCCCAGGATCAAAACAACTATGTCGTCCGCATATCCTAGACAGAAGTACCCCTGTTCATTCAGGAGTTCAATAAGGTTGTCAACCACTAGGCACCACAACAGAGGAGAGAGAACCCCCCCCCCCCCCCTGTGCACAGCCCAGACTTGTCTCCGCCCTTCTGACCTCCCCTGCCACCTCTACAGAAATGCTTCTGTTTGTTAACATGGAACTTATCCAACCACAAGTGGTTGCATCCACTCCATGACGTCTTGCACCACTTACCATCGTCTCCACTGAGGGATTATTGAAAGCCCCTTCAATGTCGAGGAAGGCACCTATGGCACAACCTTTCTTGGCGATCATTTGCTCAATCCTACCAACCACTTGATGGAGAGCTCCCTCGCAGGATTTCCCCGGTTGATAAGCATACTGGTTCCAATGCAGTGGTTTTATGGCCAAAGCACCCCCCCCCCCCAATATGCCTATCAACCAGTTTTTCAAGTCCCTTAAGAACAAAGGACATGAGTGTAATAGGTCTGTATCCTTTCCCTTCTGATTGGTTACCGGTGGGCTTAGGTATAAAGACCACCTTACTAGCTTTCCAGGCTGCACATGCCCTAAAGCAATGCTTAGCCTGTATAATTTAGTAAGTACCAGTACCAGCAAATCCATTCCCTGCTGCAGCAGCACAGGATAGATCCCATCTGGACCTGGAGATTTGTAGGGTTTAAATGTGCCAATAGCCCATCTTACCCTTTGTGGAGTTACTATCCTCCTTGCCACTTCCCAGTCCTCCCTCTTACCACGTCTTGTGGAGAGTTTGGCAACTAGTTCAGTGTCTGCTCCCCCAAGTTTCCTCAGGGTACTGGAAGGGAAATGTGTTCTGATTAATTCTTCCACAGTTTCCCCTGCAGTTTTTGTTATATTTCCCAGTGGGGGTTCTTAGCACCTGGTTAACTGGGTCCTTAGATAGCACTTTATGCAGTCGTGCCCCTTCCCGAGTTTTGTCAATCTCTTGACAAAACTCCTTCCAGGACTTCCTGCTTGCTTCTCTAATTGCCCTGTTGTATTCGGTTAGTGTTTTCCTATACTGGTCCCACTCCCCGTTCTTTTTTGCTCTATTAAAGAGTCTCCTGGTGGTCTTCCGAAGTTTGGCTAGCTTCTTGCTCCACCATGACGGATCCCCTACTTTTCTCCCCTCACTAAGAGGGCAGTTATCAGTAAAGGATTCTACTATAGCCTCGCCAACCAATGCGGCAGAGTCTTCTAGCTCTCTCCTCCCACCATACTCCAATCCAGCCTCCTCAATCCGAACTCCCAGGTCCCTCCTGTAGAAGTCCCAGTCTGTTCTTCTTGGATCCCTGGTTGGCCGAAGCATGGCTGGATTTAGAGAGATATCATACCTAATATGTCTGTGGTCAGAAGAAGATGGTTCATCCGACACATGCCAGTTTAGTACATACCTAGCCGTCTGGTTCGATGCCACCGTAATGTCCAGGACCTCCTGTCTGGCCCTAGTGACAAACGTCGGCTCTTCCCCCTGATTTAAGACTAGTAAATTCTTAGAGCTAAGATAAGCTAAAAGTTCCTCACCTCTAGTGTTGGTACCTGTACTTCCCCACGAAGTGTGATGGGAGTTAGCATCCATCCCCACCAGCAGCTCCTCATCCACAGCCCTGCAGTGCTCGACCAGCCTCCTCAGCTCTTGTAGTCAAAGGGGAGATATGCCGTGGCAAGGTTCAGCCTCTTCATCCTCCCCTCCGCCCGCAGCTCCACCGTCACTGCTATTAAGTCCCTGCAGCAGAAGTCAGTTAGTACAAAAGCACTCAACCCCCTCCTAACCAGGATACACGTCCTGGGAACACCGGAGTCCTTATCGTACAACAACTTACCTCCAGATGTCGCCAGCCCGCATATTCGTCCTCCAGAAATCCATGGCTCCTGGATGAGAACCAAGTCCACCTCTCCCCTGTCCAGCATCCTACACACGACAGCACTCGCCGCCCTGCTATGCTGTAGGTTCACTTGGAGGATCTTGATCATTGTTCTGCTTAATTTGCAGTCGCCTGGGTCCGCAGAGCAGCCCCAGGACTAGACAGCGTGCTCAACTCTACAGCCACTTCACCGGTTTCTGCAGTCGGCAGCTTGACAGCCGCCCCCGCACCCCCAGTGATGGTTGCCGTTGACACATCTGCTACAGACTCACGGTTTGCCGTCTCATTGGCTCCCACTGTCTGTGCAGTCTCGAAATCAATTCTTTTACTTACTTGGTCCATTAAAGTCCCACGAGTATGGGGGAAATAACGGTCGACCAGAGCAGAACCCCCACTGCCGTGGCAAGACAACATACAATGAGGTTTTGTCTGGTTCCTCAAGGGGATCGTGTGCAACTGCATTTTATACCCTGCAGCCATTCATCCTTCGGCACGATGCCTTCCACCTTGGATTGGGTATTCAGTCACTGACCTTGAAGCACACCCCAAGTTCAGGACATTATTAACTGTTGCTCATGAAGCGAACAGCCTGCTTTGCTCTCTTTTTTACAACTGTGTCGTTAGGGTAGTTTCCCGCCTATACTTCACTGTCGCATTGCCCTTGGTTCACCCGGGAGGTGAGAGTAGCATTGTGAGGACTTAATTCCCAACTACCCCAGTCTCCCCAGTCAGAGCAGTTATTTCTACCGCCCCCAACCGGTAGACTGACGAGGAGGGATAATTCCTCACCTTTGAACCATAGCCTTGGTCCAGGCCTGCATATTCAGAAACCTTCCGGAATCCTTATTATAATGTTATACAGGTAACCTACATTTCTGTAGGCCGTCCCACTATCCGCCACCTGTGGACCCGCCCGGTTGCTCAGGCCAGCTTGCCGGGGACCTATGGTTATAAGGATATCATTGGTATTTTGAGCCTCCTCTGCTAACACTGCATTTTAAAAGCATTTTACTTTTCGTTTGTAGACAAAAATTATTCAGCTCCTATAAAATATGCTATAATAAAATATAGAGTTTGTGAAAGTTCATTTCAAGTGTTTTTGCTTATTACATACTTTTGATAGTCTTGTCATTGTGTCCAACATCTAGTTCATAGCTCCCATTGTTTGTAATCTCTTACTTCTTTGCACAGGTATACGAGTAGCCGATAGCCCTATGTCCACAGTATATGATCTTTGCCAGCCCCAGATGCAATAATCTGAGATTATTGGTAATCTCAATTTCATAAATTTGGATACTATTTTGTAGCTATAATAAATGTATCAACGAAAAAAATTTTTTTTTTCCGGATATGTTGATTTCTATATTACAACAGTTCTCTCTTCACAGCTAATTAGATTCACTATTTTTTCTTTGTTTTCCATAAGGTCCTATGTCTACTGTAGGATACAAGTTGGACACCATTTCTTTATACAAGATTTCACCATTCCAGTTCCACATGAATATATACAGCCCTCATGACAGAATATATTATTTGTAAATATTTAACAGGTCTGAAGATAGTTTACAATCTTATCTTATCCTTTTTGTATTTGAATATGTAAATTGTAAGCTCAGCCATCTATTCTCAAATTAGTTTCTTAAAATGTTTTAACTAGTTGGATGAAATGAGATCTAAATCTTCATCTGTTTTAAAATTGACTACATTTTTCTTCGGATCCAGATGAATGCTTTCTTATAATCTAGCAGTTATATATGGTTAATATGCTTATAAAGTATATTAGATTGTCAGTATAAGTTCTTATGGGAGAGCAGCTGTCTCATATTAAAATACTCAGACGTCTCATTTATTCTCTAATACTCTTTACTGTCATAAATCCTGCTCTTTTCTTAGAATCTGTGTACTTAAAACATTGTTTTAATTTGTGTAACATGGCTTCCATGGCATGCGATATAAAAGAGGTAGTACAATAATTTTGTTATATGCATACCTACAAAGATGCTAACCTATATATGTCATTCCCCAGTCCTCCAGACCTTGTTATCTCTTGACTTCCAATTCAAGTTCTGCTTGGGTATTGTTTGGCTTTGGTTCTTTGTTAGTCACTATTTCGAAGAAATGTAGGTTAATAACAAATTATTGTGGTTTAAGGTGTATGTGTTACTTACTGCTCTTTGGTGAGTTTAAGTGATCTCAGAACTTCTGTGAACTTTTGATTTCAAGAGGTCAGACCTTTGATGATAGTGTGAAATAGAATGTTGCCACTTCTTGTCTTTGAGAGCCTTAACATTATTTAAATTATTACTACTTGATTTACATTTCCCCTAAATCTAATCAAAGTTTCAAATAAAAATGCTCAGTTTCACAGTTCATTTTCTTGTTTTAAAAGCTTTGATACAAATTTTACTTTGTCGAACAGGATTATTCAGTAATTTGAGTGCTCACCTCACTTTATTTGTGACAAATATATATATATATATATATTATAACAATTTCTTCCGTGCCGCGATACAACGGGGTTTTATTATTAAATGAAAATAATTATTTTCTCTAGTTACAAAACACAAACTCCGGACTAATTTATTCTTTATTATTATTTTTCTAATAATCGTACCCCACGTTGGTGTGCCAAATGTAATATTTTTAAAAAAGACGCAACGATGTTTTACTCTTAAATATTTCTTTTATAATATATATCAAATTTCTATTTAAAACAAAACAAAAAACTCAGGAACAATTCATTAACATTTATTATCACAATTTTATTTCATCATTTAAACAATAAACACAAAACAAAATTTATAACTTAACAAGTTTTAACAAACTTGGTTTAACTCTTATTTCTTTTGATTTTATAGTTACACAATTTTAATACCCTTGGCTAATTTTACGATCTCTTACAATCTCGGGGTTTATAGCATGGGCTATATTTTTACTTCTTTTGTTAATTAAATAAATTTTGAAAAAACAATATTAAATTTTGAAATTAGTTTTAATAAATATTTTCCTGATGGAAAAACTTTAATTTGGAATAAGCAAAAAGGCGAAACTATTTGAACTGGATTATGATCTTATTACTATTAATCACAAGATATTCTAATGTACAATTTTAAACTTCCCTATTATCCTAAGAGTCCACTAAAGTTTATTTTTTATAGCGCTATATATACTTAACTTATCAAATATTGAAATTCCGCAGGTCGCTTACGTAAGATTCCGTTCTCTTCAAATTTCACTTTTTACACACTTAAATTCGTTTTAGTTCTTTCAAATTATATTTACACTTTATTAACTCTTTCAATTCACTTATCCCTGTTTAATCTTGTCAAGTTTCTTCACAAATCTGTATAATTTTGACGAAGTTTCTAATAAATAGAATTTTGACTGGTCCTGGCAGATTCGCTACCTTACTCGGCGTCCCACGCCAGACTGACTCTAACTACGCGTCCTTAGATTTTAAACAATTGTTTGTTTTTTTAATATGGCGGCTTCTCCTTCTTAAAAAAAAAATCATATGCTCTAATTGAACGAAGTTCCGTTCCTTCCCACTAGAGTCGACTGCAACTTGACCTATTTCTTTACTTTCACATCTGTTAATGTCAACGAACTATTTTCACCGTTTTAATTTGGTTAACATACTGTTTCAATTTTCCGATCCTTAACAAACCTTCCAGTGTTTATTTAACTACTATTATTAGTGTGTGAAGTGTCTTTGTGTTTTACTTTTGTAATATTTCGAATTGTGTGTGTTTTGACTGGATTCATAGAACATAACCTTTCAATTTGTTTACTACCGTTTTTCACTTTCTCCTTCAAGTAATTCCTTATGCCCTATGTTACTAATATTTACAATTTTGTTTGAATATAATTATTATTAGATTATCTTGTTTTAATTTATGTGTTAGGGGTTTTGATATAACACATTTCCTAATCGATTTTACAGTTCAAATACCTTGTTTACAATCCTAGGCTTTTACCTAAATTTAGTTTCAATTTTAACCTAACCAATCTTTTAATGAATTTCTTTTTAAATTTTGTGTGAGTTATTTCTAATATATTCTTCCAATTCTTAAATAATATTATATAGCCCATTCTATAAATGTTACAATATATATATATATATATATATATATATATATATATATATATATATATATATATATATATATATATACATACATACATATATATATACATTGTTGATATTTTACGTGGTGGATAAAAGTATTTACAATAGTAATATATTAACTTCATATATATATATATATATACAGACACACACACACACAGACACACGAGATTTATTCAAAAAGGAAATGTACCGAGGCTCTCACGGCCGGAAGAATTTTATTTTTGATATGCTGGCTGCACTTTCATGTAGCCTGACTTCTCCCCTCCATAACAGGACTGATTCGAGGTCAGTATGTCAAGAACTGTCGACGCGACAACGCGTTTCATGAAAATTTAAATCAAATCATCCACTAAGTGCAAAATACTCTGCGTCATCAACCATCAAGGTTTTCTTGTTTGGAAGAGAAAACCTCCTTTTAAGGTTTATGAGATAGAAACTGCATTAGGTGATAAAGCTATGAATTGTACAAGTAGTGCCATGAGTATAAAAAACAGTCGCAATCTGTGCATGACAACAGAGGAGTGGAAGACCTTCAAATGTGGAAGAAATAAATGATGCGCTTTGTGATGATCACAGATTGACTGTGGATGAACTTGCTGCTATGTCTCTGCAATCTCCATATCTATATTTCATGAAACCATTACAGCAACCCTCGGAAATTGGAAACTATCCACAAGGTGAGTCCCAATTTAGCTGACAGACTAACATGATTTGAATCGAGTGAAGGCTGGGCAAGAGTTTTTGAGGCGCTGCAAACTCTATAGAGGTAAATTTCTCTGCTCCATTGTTACTGGAAATGAAACTTGAGATGCACACTACGTGCCTCAACTGAAGGCATTCTCTTCAAAAAATGATAATGGATGACACCGCCTATTTCGAACTTGGGGTGAAATTGGATTTACATTTTTCAAAAAACATGTTTTAATGGTGACAGTCCTCAACAAACCTCGTACAGTCTCCTTGCAAATGGAGAAGTCTGGCTAGACTTATCATGTCAAAAATAAAATCTCTCCTGCCATGGGAGCCTCAGTACAGTTACCTTCCGGATGCACCTCCTTATATATGATGATGGTAATGATGATGAATAGTTAATATTCAGAGAACATCTGTTCATTTTGTAGTGCATAAGATCGCAGTTTCAACAGAATATCATCTATCATTGATAAGGCAACTGGCTACAGTCAGTGCGAATGAAGAATGTAGACAACTCCGCTGCTATTTATAAAGGGAATTAGACCCATTTCTTTGTCAATTATCTAACCTAAACAATTGCTTGCGTTCTTTTCCTTTTGTTCACTATTCTACCAATTACATCTATGAACGATGTATTTCTTCACAGCAAGTAAATTCAAAGTATGATTTTTGGATCAACCCTTTATCAAAGGATCAAATATCTCTCTGATTCAACTAAATATGATGTACAACATTACTTAGGTCAGTGTGTATGAGAAAAAGTTCCTTTACAGTTATAGCGAGGTTCTTTCTAGTACGATAGATTTGTTCTCTAAGTAGAGATTTAATAGAATTCTGTAGAATATTTTCAGTTTTGGTGTGATGCGACAACTTAGTAAAAGTAGGTAAAATGTTGTTTTTATGATATCGGATCAGAAAACGAAGGTCACAGATGATATTACTTGATATTTTGGAGTATTGTCTCCCAGTAGAGATTTATAAAGTTGATATGTATTTCTTTAGGGATGAATAATTAATATCCGGAGTACACCCATTCATTTTGTAGTGTATAAAATCGCGGTTCCAACGTGTCGCCATTGTCCCTTCTAGCATTGACGAGGTGAACATTGATGGTGCCTCTATGGAATCTGCTCTTTCTCCAGTTATAGCCAATATTTGTGTGCCGTTTTTTGAGCAAGATGCCCTGGATGATGCTTCTCTTGGGCCTAAAGCCCGGTTTCATTTTTTGGATGATGTCTTTGTGATTTGGCAGCATTACGGAACAGAACTTGATAAGTTTCTCATATTCATCAACTCTTGCCACTCCAGGATATTTTTCACTTTAGCAGTTGAAAGAATTGGCAGACACATAATTATGAATTTAGTATTTCAAAATAAAAACAGGCATAGTAAACGTGCCTACTAAACAAATAATAAATTTAGTAATTACACAGCTATTCACAATTCCAAAAAAATCTTCCACCATACAACGACCAAGATAGAAATGAAACTCTTCTCACATAAGACTCAATAGAAATGATGATATATGAAATATTACTTACAGATATTTATACATGCATTCATATGAACATATGAAATTATTTAAAATCTTTAGATAACTTGTCATGTGTTGTACGTATGTAGATCTTTGGTTAGCAAATGTACTATTCTTATGATAATTTTCCTATTCAGTTCAATAAATATTTTATATGTATATAAATGGTGGTATTAATGAACACTAGAAAGGAGGGAATGAGAGGTTATTGATAATGGGGTAGAGGAAGCTTACAGGAGGATGAGGTATATTATTTAAGATAAAGATAAAAAGCAATTTACATTTTTCTAAATAAACTATTTTTATCATTGACAACATAAATTATTTGTGTTACAGTAAATTCTAGCAATCCTATGTTACGTCTACCAAAGAGTGATATTGAAGTTGATGCCGATGACATAAAAGTCACTTTTAATGATGTCAGAGGAGTAAGTTTTATGTTCAAGTAATTTTAAATTTAATTTGAACCCTTTGCATGCTACCTAATGAATTACAAATTTTACCTAAATGCTCGATTTAGTTAGTAAAATAGTCATTTGCTAAATAAAAACAAAAGAATAAAGTGGAGTAGTAAGGATATAGTGAGTGCAATTACACTCAGAAACCTATATTTCATATTTTAAAATGGTTGTTTTATTTATTTGAACATTTATGTTACATTAAAGAATCTTTGGCGACCTGTAGAACATTTGTGGTAAAAGAGTCTAATCATACAATATTTACTTTAGTTCTTTGGTGTATGCCATTTTTTAAAATGATGGATGATTTCATTTATAGTTTTTACATGACTCTTCATGAAATAAATTGACTTATTTGTTGATTTGTCTCTAAAAACTAAACACTATATTATAATAACAAAATTTATTTTCTGAATACACGATTTTATACCACTGGATATCAAATACTATACTAATACTACATTTACCTTTTTTATATACTAATATTATTTACCTATTGGCTAGAACCTTTTTTCTAACAAACAATTAAACTATAACGAAAATTAGACTTGTGTTAATGTTGAAAAATGTACAGATATTAATGAGGAAGGGGTAGCAACTTAATTCTGGCATTATGGCTGTGGTAATAATGACTCGATGCTGACGTCATGCACAAGGCAGTCCACTTTCCGTCTTCTTAATAGGACGGATTTACAGCCATTGTATTTACAGCCCTGTCTACATATAGGCTTCTAACTGAATGACCGCCCGTATGACATACATTAGCAAAATTCAAATGTTTATGTCTGGCAACAGCATGAAATGAGTCATACTACAAACAACATAATTATCATACATTACAGAAACATTTTGAAACATTCTATTGATGTTTTATTGAACTTAACTTGATATAAGTTGATAATTTCGAGGAAATGAAAGAGCGGATCGGATCGTAAGAGCTGCTTCCGGGGTGGAGCCGGTGCAGCAGGTAAGTACTGATGACTAAATGCAGGAGGGACATAGTTGAGCTTATAACAATGGAGTGGACCACAAGGTGGAACGGGGGGGGGGGGGGTCTACTGGCAGAAGCCTTTTCCGCGTCCAAGACACACCAGCTCCTCCAGACTGGTATCGCGGAGTCAGTAGACTGGTCTCAACCTTTGCTGCAAGGGCCAGAATGGGGCATATAATATGCAATTCGTATCTGAGATGATTCAACCTGGTCGAGTCGAGTCACTGTGCTGTTTGTGACAGTGGAGAGGAGGAGACGTTAGAGCACATATTGTTGAGGTGTGGATCCATTAACCTGGCAAGAGAATCCCTGCGGAGGATGCTGGGAGATCCGATGAGGGTCATAATGAGAACAAAGAAATATTTGGCATTGGCCGCAGCAGTATATATCGAGTCGTCGGCATCGCCTGATGCTGGAAGCTTATACAAAGAAGAAGAACTTGATACAATGCTTTCCTATAAGCAATAGCGAAATATTTCATTTAGCAACATGAAGTGACAATTACGATCGATAGAATTTTCTGCTTATAAAGGGTTAAAATAATTGAATAGCAAATGTTTGGTAAAATATATTTTTTTAACTACTTAAAGCATATATTTCATTTGTTATTAATGTATAACACTCACTTAATCTTGATTTGTATAAATTATTTCAAAATGCCTGGTCTTAAATATTGAATCATGAACACCTACACATTTTAGTCTTTAGCTTAAAATTAAGAAACATTTGAGTATGTAATTATTTTTTAAAAATAGATACTACTATTATTTTTTTAAATTTTTGCTACTAAATCCAGATGATTTTTATGTCTATTTAATATGGAAACCTTAGTGTTTGTAATAAATAATTTTAGGGCAATTTATATAAAGTAAAGGATGTATTATCTAAATCCAATCTCTAAGTATTCTATTGATTAGTAAGAATCTTACTACCCTTAAATAGAATTGTTTTCCTTTTAATAATTTAATTGATAAGGTCTACAAATGTTAGTTTTTCTTTATTAGATAAATATCACTCTTTTCTTCAATTTAATAAAACCTATACATACATACTTAGTTATAACTTTGTTAGTTGTTTTAGATTTGTCTAAATGAATGTTCGAAAAAATCTGGGATTATATACTCATTTTCAACCAATTTTGTAATGTTTATGTTTATGATTAAAAAAAAGTAAAATTATATAGTCAGATTATTTTATAACCTTGTTAGAAATTAACTTTTACATATTTTAATGATACTACTGGGGTTAATAGTTTTGTATTAGGTGGCAAGAATATCACTTAAAATTTTCATTAATTTCTCCCACTGTTGCAAGGTGACTTGACGTGTTTTCATTATCACTCCAGGTCAGTTGTTTTCAAGTTTTTGAATTACGAAGTTTCCAAAACAGCCTTTGTTAATTGTATTTATTACCAGCCCAAAAAATATTACAACGGTTTGTCAAAGGAATTAAATTATCTTAATAGTAAATACACAGACACTTTAATCTAAACTTATTGGAAAAGTTTTCTCTCACTAAAATTTTGATTAATTCATTGATAATTTTCATTCTGCAGCAAATTTGTCTTGTATAAATACAAAAGTTCAACTCTGTTTTCATTTCAATAAACATGGACCTCGTTTAAGCTAGAAACTTAGACCATAACCATTAACTATGCATCATATAATTAATAAATGATCCTGTCTATCTTTACATTTTGTTGTGAAATTGCATGAAATTTTAGAAAATTCAAAACACATCTTTATCATAAAACCACACTCATCCATTGATGCAACTTTAGTCTGTCTCAGTATTCTCCATTGCTATTGTTTTGTACATCTTGTTATTGTATAGATATGTGTTTTAACCTCTATCTCCAGCATTTAAGAGCTAACCATTTGCCTTGTATGTCTTCTCTTTGGCAATAATAAATCAATATTTTGGTCAATGTTATGTCCTTTCTGTTAATTTGTGTCCTTTTCAATCCCAATTTTACTTTCATATTTTTTTGATGATGTTAATGGCATCTGATTTGTCTCTTGTATTTTTATTCTATCTTTTATATTCTATCTGTGTGAGTAGAGGAGGTATTGTTGTGGTGGAATTACTTGTCCCAACTTTTCCACACATCTAGTAATCTTGAAACATACAGCTAGGAATCATATCTGCCTTGAAGAAATAAATTCCCATGAATCAATTTTTTTTTAATTTTGAAAATTGTTACTAATTTAACTTTTAGGCCCTTGTCTTAACATATCATTAACTCTTTCTCACCTATTAACTGTTATCACAGTTTTTAAAACAAAGTGTTTATCATTCAACACCTGGTCTTTGAGATCATAGGACTATGATTGTTTTTTATGTTATGTAAGTGGTTGAGACACAGTATTTTTTGAAGTCATACATTTCTTCAATAGTACAAAGATGTACTTTTGCAGATAGTATTGCAAAAGTAATGTTTTTACCATTTTGTTTTACCATAATGTTTAATCCCTCTTTAACCTAATTATTACAATTTTGCAAAACATGAAACAATTCTTCTTGTTGGTTCTATGTTGTTTATTATTACTCATAACAAACATTGCATAGCATATTTTCAAGCCCAAAAACTAACATAGTGCAGCATTTCTAAGAATTGATGTGAAACAGTGGGCTCAATACACACAATAGTTATTCAATACATTTACAAATTTTGGTTATTTAATTTTATTTTTTTTATATAATGAACAGAACTTGAAGTTGGCTGAAATGTAATAGCTATTTTTTACTCTAGGCTGAAGAAGCTAAGCAAGAGTTAAAGGATGTTGTTCAGTTTTTAAAGAATCCAGAAAAATTTACATCTTTAGGAGCAAAACTGCCAAGAGGTGAGAACTTCATATAAAATCATTATTTATTCCTGAATACCTTAATAAATTTTCCTTTCACAGAGAAATTTTAAAAAATTAATAGAAAAACTTAATAAATTTTAGACACATTTATAATTCTCATTATGTAATAAGGTAGAAACTTTGTAGTTCATCACTCGGTATTAGACACATCTAATAAATAATCTAAGAAATCATTCATTATTTCTATTATAGACATCAATAATAATAATAGGTTTTCATTATTAATGATAATTTCTATGATTTATTTCGTCATGGAAGGCATGGTTATTTCATCATAACTAATAAATATTAATGATTTGTTTTCCATTTATTAGGCTCCTCTAAAGGTTATTGTCATGGATCTGAAATAATTATAAATAATAGACATAAAGACATAATAAGACTTTCTTGTTGTGAGTTATGCAAATGATGAAAGTTTGGAAGAGCTTTATCTAAAAATCAGTGGCGGATTTAAAGGGGGGGGGCTTTGGGGCTCAAGCCCCTCCTAAAATATGGAAAATTGAAAATGTTTAAACTATAAAATAACACTATAAATGTAAACTAAAATGCCACTTCCGATGTCTGCGTTCATCCCCGATTTAAATCTACTTAATAATTAAGTAGAATATGTTTACAAACCCTTATTAATCACTATAATATTGTAATTTATAATCATTAATAAATAGGGCCACCCACAATGTAATAAGTAGGTGGTTTACATTGTAAATATATGGTAAAACGGAATAAATAATGCATATGTAATATCACATAGCAGGCCTATAACTATTTTCCTCAGTTAGAAGATCCTTAGAGTGTACACTATATATATAACTCCTAAATATTTTCCAGACGGCGGGAACCCTTTTCCTCCCGTCACACCAGCCCTCCCCAAAATATTTTTCTAGATCCGCTCCTGGTAAAAATAATAATAAATTTAAAATTAAAGACCTCATTAAGAACAGACAGAAATACAGGTAGTCTCCATCCATCCGACCATCATGGTGAAGTGGGCATGTGTTGGTGTCTGCCAGGCCTATGCGATGCAGGTGAACCTGAAGATAGTCATGTCCAGTGCACAAGCGAAACTTTGCTTCAGCTCTCGCTCTTGGTTTTTATTGTTTCAAAAAAAAGTACTGTAGTATATTTTGTACCATAGGTAAAGGTGATTAGATTAATTCCTTTGAGCATACTAGATAAGCAGATAAAATCGTCTATGGAACCACTCTAATTTTTAAGCTATGTTGACATATTGCCCAATAAACCTATAGTTTTGAACTCATGTTTATATTCATTACTATGCCGGATTACATTTGACTTAGAAGCTTTTTGCTCTGTTTTTTTTCTTCTAAAACATATTTTCATCTTAAAATGAATTAATATAAAAGATAAAATATATTAAGAATTTCTTGATATTTATTTGCAAAAGCCTTTGTTTTTTCTTCAATACATTGCTTATGGCAGTGGTGTTATATGCCCAGCTTTGGTTGTGGCAATTTCACTCCAGTGAATCAGTGTTTGTCTTACAGTGAAATCATAAATTTTTGTTCTTACTGTTCCTTCAGTCTGTCTGCATTAACAGGTAAGATTTTTTCCAATACAGTTGAATTTTCAGTGCAATATAAATCCTATATAGCCTAGCCCATGTCGGCTTCACTATCAACTTAAAACTAACTAATTTCTATTATTAAGTAATTTATTTACGGATTACATATAACTTTATTTTCAATTAGACAAGTTTAAATATAAGAACGCAATGTGAAATTATTCTAACACCCCTTAACCATAACCATTCTTACAGCAGAACCATGCTGATTATAATTCTGTTAAATTAAACTGGAACTGATGGACAAAACTACTTGGTTTTTGATGTTTATTATAGACTTTGATTAAGTACCACTAAGCAACTTTAAAACCTTGCATTTCTCACCATTCTTAATGAATGGACATTGTAACAAGGAAAGTCTTATGACTTCCTATATGACTATACAAGAACAACCCCTTTCACACTTGAGGTGAAATAACAGTATGTCGTCTTGCAATTTTAGAACCTTCTAGACATAGCCTAGAGAAATTACTGGAGGCATCAAGTTATGCTTGAGCAGACACAACACCTACATTGTTCAAGAATCTTTTAGTAGGAGAAATTAGATGCATCAAGTCAATATAAATGGATTGGTTAATCGTGGTGAGACCAGTGTTTGTAATGTGGTAATCAGAGTAAAAGGGTTAGGAACAGGCAGTGGCGGTTATAGTGTGTAAAGCATAAATTGACTGTTAGCAAACTCAGTACTTGTTATTAGACCTAATTAAAACAATATTTAGATGTTTTGTTTTTAATGTCAAGTGTGTAAATAATAGTAGTCATAACAGTGTGTAAATTAATAAATAGTTAGTCAAAATTTACTTCGAATTCATTGAACCCATGAAAAAAATTTAACAGTTTGAGGGAATATCAAGTTGTTCTCCAATATCAAACTTCATCAATCATAATAATTTAAAAAAATCAAATCAAGAAGCAATGTTTACAATAAGGAACATTGTCTATTATTTCTCACATTATAATGATTTGTTTCAGGTGTGTTACTAGTTGGTCCTCCAGGCACCGGAAAAACTCTTCTAGCTCGAGCAGTTGCTGGTGAAGCTGGTGTTCCTTTCTTCCATACTGCAGGACCTGAATTTGATGAAGTCCTTGTAGGACAGGGAGCTCGAAGAGTCCGTGATTTGTTTAGTGAGTTTGTATTATCTCTTATATCATAAAAAAGGGGAAAATTCTCTTCAGTTATTAGAGTAATGTTCTCTAATTGTTTCAAATTAGATTGTTCCAATAAAATCCACCTTTTTGCAATGTTTTAATATTAATAATTATTAAGGAATTTTATATTTTATAATTGTAATTATGACTAAACACTTGTAAATATTTACAAACTTGCTTATAGTAACACTTACTTATATTTGTTGAGGACGGCCATTTCGGGAGATGTGTCCTCAACACTGAGTATCAACATTGAGTATGTGTGTAGGGTGTAGTTTGAAGTGTCTGTATACACAATACACAATTACATTATAACTCATACACTCTTTTTGACATTATAACTCCTAACACTCATAAAGTACACCCACACCACTATAATATCCCACCTCCACCCCAATACCCTAACCTACGAAAACCTTGAGATCAGTTACGGTCTGAGCGGACAATGGGACAAATCTCCTGAAATGGCGGCCCTCAACAAATATAAGTTAGTGGTAAGTTTGTAAATATTTACAAGTGTTTTAGTGAAAACTAGTACCTCAGAAGATGGAGTCAACAAATATGTAATTATAAATATGTAATTAATTATCTCATGACTTTTTTGTAAATTGTACTGCTAGCATTTTTTAATATACACATTAGGGAATTAATATGAATTGTATTGAATGGCTTGTTTTAATATAGTTTCAAATATTGAATATAAAATTATTCCTCTTGAATTTTTAACAAGGGGAATAATATAGAATATTTTAAATATATATTAATAATACAATTTATTTCTATATTTCACAAGATTGTAATACAGTAAAACTTGTTCAAAGCAGAATTGCTATTAATGAAAATATTTTCCGAATTGGACAAGTTTCCACATTTTACAAATGACATTTTTTTAAGTCCTAAGTACTGTAATCATTTTAGTTTGTAGAGTATAGGAGTATTACATATTATGAGTGAAGCTTTTGATTCTGGAAATAATTTTTACAGTATTTACTTTATACTTTTAATAAACTAAATCACTTCACTACACTGTCACAAAATTATTCAAGCATAAATAGATTATAACATATAATTTTTACACTAAAGTTACCCTAGTCCATATTATTTTGATTTTTTTGAAAAGTAAAAAAAAGAAACTTGTTTCCACTTTTTAGTTACCATATCAGATTGGATACAGTCCTTTACAGAGTACAATAGTTTAAGAAGACGGCAAGAGTCATGATGTTTCTTACGCTTTGTAGAAGCTCTTTATTAGTGCATATCTTGTTTGGGCCTCCTATTCTCTGGTTGCTTCCTCTTCGTCTCCATCTTTTACTTCCTCCTCCTCTTCGTTTTTGGCAGTTCTGATGAATAAAAGATCTTTACCCAATTCAAAGTCATGATGTGAGGCAAGATTGTTATCACTGTGAATAAAATAATCAGAATTACAAGGCATGTTTTTGTCTCTACAAAGATTGGATATTGCCTTTTCATGTACACTTACTTCTGTAATGGAGTTTGTATTATCCCCTTTGTTACTGTTTCCTTTTTACTTTATCCTATAAGTAATTATTGCTTAACTAATTGAAAATTTTTTAACTAACTTTCTGACACATTTCGAAAAAATTGTTTCAATAATGAAGCTGAGACTCTACTGCTGGCAGTCACACAAGGTTGCAGGCATTTGATTATGTTATTAGTCACAAAGTAAGTTCTAATGTATTCACTTAGATATGCAATAATTACTTGTAGTTTAATCGGTGAATTCAAGATGATTATAACAAGCAACTTTTTAATTTGTTTGACAGCTAATTCAATCCAGTTTATAGCAACCAAAATTGACACAGATCTTGTTAAATCATAAGAGCTATTATCAGCTTCTTCTATATTTAAAATTCAAGATTCCATTAAATAGTGCCTGCAGTACGATTTAAATGTGTAAATAATATCTATATCCATAGGCTGCAGTATGCTCACACCATTAGGGAGGAACCAGGCCGGTTTCACATTCTTAAGTATTATTTGTGGGTTGCAGTTGGCGTTGTCCAGGAAAAGAATAATCGTTTGTTTTTCTTTTTAGCATTAAACCCGTTTAACCATTCTTCCATTGGGGCAGCATTCATCCAAGCCTTCTTATTGTTTTGCTAAATCACTTGTAAATTTTCAATTTTTAAGTTTTTCAAACACCATGGTTTTGCCACCTCACCATTAACAACAAGCTTTAACATATTTCCTGCTAAATTCTCGCACAATAATACCATATGTTTTTTTTTACATTTTCCCCCTTCAACTATGAGTAATCTTGTTGGTAATAGCCGAAAAAATAAGGCTGTTTCATCTGCAATAAATATTTGTAGTTTCATAGCCTGCAATGAAATCTTGCAGTTTTGTATTTCACTTATTTACAATACGTTCATTTACATCTATTAATTCACTACAAATTTCATTCCAGACAATGTTTTGTCTCTTATTGAAACTGTCCAGACATCCTGTAGATGTTTTAAACTGGTCATTGCCAAGAGATTTGTCTACTGCAAGAGCTTCATTTTGGAACATTGGACCTGAAATTTGTATGTTTTTCGATCTTACACAGGTAAAACACTCCCACACTACGGTGTTGATTTCTTCATTACCAGTTACCTTTGCTTTTCTTTTCATTTGTCCTCTTCGTTCCAAGCACTCGTTCAGTATTTTAACCTTATGCTATAAATTTGCATTTTACCATACTTGAACTTCACCATTATTTCACAACCGACAATTTATCTTTTTCTGTCGCTTTAATTACTCTCAATTTTTCATTTAATGACAATGATATATATGATTTAGCCATTTTACTAGTACAGTCGTGAGCACAAAGTGTACAGCTACATGCAGGTAAAGAAACTGATTGTGGTTATAACTTGGAGCAAATGTGGTGTAATTTTGAGTTATAAATAAATAAAACTTCTTAAACCTCAAAAATTTTTAATTTCATCCTGATGTAAATTTTGATTGCAAAGCAATAATCTTCTGAAAAAATTACTACACGTCTGACCTTTGTTAATCTTGTAGTAATTTCCTCTGAAGATGATTATTTTGAAATCGAAGTAGCCATCAAGACATAAATAAAATGTTTCTGGGGTCTAAGAGGTTTTATTTATTTATAATTTAACTAATAGTGGTTTTCTTGCAAAAATGGAATGACTGTATAAATATCGGGAACTTGTTTCTAAGAAATGAGAACAATTCAAGTATTCATTTGATCATGCTCTATCTCTTTGTTCTATTTTGGTATAAATTATCACAAGGATGCCGGCCTTTTAAATTTTGTGTTATACAAATCGTTTTTAACAAATTCTATGAAAATTTCTTTCTGTTTCTATGTTGAACAAATTCCGCTTTATACAAAGTAAACTAAAATAATACCTATTGTAACTGTCTCGGAACTAGTAAAGTTTTCTCGATTGTAAAAAGTTTCTGCTTTATTCACGTTTCACTTTGAACAAGTTTTACTGTATATTTTAGTGGTTGTGTTTAAGACTTTTGGCACCATGTTTAAACATTAGAACTTTATTAATGTAAGATTTGTTTTCAAAAATATAGTTGTTATCCTCAATAATAGAGGTTAATTGATAAGAATTAATAATAATATCAGATTTGAGGAAAGTGGTCAAACATTTTAAATCGGTAGTTAATTAATGGTTTTAGTTATATAAATTAACAAATATATTTGCCTAAAGTAACATTTATTTTGTTGGGTATATTCTTGAAATTCCACATCTTAAAATTTAAAAGGTAGAGGAATGAAATGAAAAATTCAATAATAAAGTATGACCCATAAACAACAAGCAAAAGATATAGGCTCTCATGCAACTAGGGGTTTTCAAACAATTTCTTCCCTCTTTTAGTTGCTTTTCCCAGTAACACGCCCAATTTCATACTCTGATTCTTGAATTTAACTCTAGTATCGTCTGTTATGACTTTATAACCATGCATTTTATATGATTTTTTCCAGTTATTTTGTAAATTGTGTTCAAAGTGCTATAAAACGTTTTAACTCATTGTGAATTGCTGCCTCAACTTATGTGTCAATGGTATTGTGTTACAGATGGTATAATGTCAAGATATATGATTCATCAATAGTCAGTTGTTTGCTTGACCAATGTTATTGCGTTACAATCTCAGTGCTTCAGATAAGCATATGTATCACATTTCTCATGAGTTGGTGATTGTGTTTGCCTTTCAAAACTGTCACATAAAGAAAAATATTTATATCTGTCTTTGGAATGACAAGACAAATATAAAATGATTTTTTATAGGGATCCTAATGGTTGCTTATAGCAGGCTATTAGGTCAAGCTCCTAGTCTAGTCTTTATTATTCAGTTACATCTTAATTGTGTGTCACAATCATCCAAGTTAAATCACATGCTACTCACTAGTGTACAGTGAACTTGAAGATTTAATGTTACAATTACAGTTTAGTGTAAATGTTTTTTTTTTTGTAAATATTTAATTTTCTTACAGTTGTAAAATGAACATTTAGTTGTGTGAGTATAAAGGAGGGTCTGCAATAAATTATAAGAAATATATAATTGGAATTATTTTTTAAAATTTTAAATATTATTTATTTATTATTACTTATAATTATACAGTTCTCCCTCGCTTATTTGCGGATATGGTATTTGCAATTTCACTTATTCACCATTGACAAATTACAGCATTTTCCGCATATTTAAAAATGAAGACAAGAAAGATAGTATAACTGCTCTGCATGTTGTATCAAAAGATAGGGATTCCTTATTTATAACAACAATCTTTCAAGTCGTTATCGAAACTGACAAACAACTGTGAGTCAATCCGGTGGTCGCATTAAACTCCATACATATGTTTAGCATCACTACAGTTAACTTACTGCTGATTTATTACTTATCGAAATCCAAACATTGATAATCGTATCAGGGATAATCGTATGTAACTTAGATCTTGTTTTGCCTTGTCTGTTATCAAAAAAGTGTCGCATCTGCTTGTCATCTCTGCTAGTTTTCGAAACATTGCGTCTACTTGTGGAAGTGTTTAGTGAATCTGTTTTGTTTAGTTTTATCTTTTCCCTTTAAATGTTTATCCAATTTATAATGTCATCAAGCTCTGTTAGGGTCAATAAAAGCAAAAAAAATGTTATGCCGTTGAATAGGAAAATTGATCTTTTAGATAAACTAAAATGCTGTGAAAGCATAGCATCTGTCACGAAGCATTCTAGAGTCAATGAGTCCACAGTGCGTTACATAAAGAAAAATAAAGAAAACATAAAGAAAAGTGTCAGAGAAGGGATAAGTCAATCGGCAAAGATTACTTTTGTGTGTCATGATATAAACATCGAGAAAATGGAAAAAGCTTTTGAGTGTGTGAATAAAAGATCAATCCCCCCAAAAAAAATGCCACTGAGTTCGATTTTCATTCGTGAAAAAGCTAGGCGTTTGTATAAACATTTTGTTCAAAACAGTGGTGAACATACCTACAGTTAATCATTTTTAGCAAGTAAAGGCTGGTTGGACAAATTGAAAAGATGGTTTTCTCTTCACAACGTGAAAATTGCCTGTAAATCAGCATCAGCGGATCATGAAGCTGCCCACTTTTTTCCAATGCATTTTAAAAATCTTATTTCGAAGAAGGGCTACATAGTAGATCAAGTTTGTAACGCAGATGAGAGACTGAACTGTTTTGGAAAAGAATGCCTTCACGAGCTTTCTTATCTAAGGACCAGAAATCTGCTCCAGGGTTTAAGGCAGCAAATGACTGTTCTAATGTGCTGTAGTGCTTGCAGTTACATGATGAAACCAATGGTAGTTTACAGATCCCTAAACCATTGAGTACTGAAAGGCAAGGACAAGGATCATTTGCCGGTGTTATAGAAAGTGAACAAAGAGGCATGGGTAACCGGAGAACTGTTTATAGAATGGTTGTACTTTTTTTTAAGGAAGCTGAATGTTTTTTGTAGTCGTTGTCCGTTCCTTTTAACATTCTCCTCATAATAACAATGCGCTTGGACACCCCGCACATCTAAATTTGTTACATTCTAATGTGGAAATGTTGTTCCTGGCACCAAACACAACAGCCTTGATTAAACCTCTAGACTAGGGTCCATTTTTAAAGCCTACTATTTTCGGCGTAGTTTTAGCGATTTATTAAATGCTATGAAAAATAACAAAAGTTTAATAGTAACCCATTGCTGGAAAAAATATATCGCAAACTAAATTTTTAAAATAAAAGAATCAGTTGACTAACTAAAACCATCATCAGTACGTGCATGTTGCAAGAAACTGTAGCCGGACTGTATTAACCAGGACGATATCACGACAGAAGCTCACAACGTCGTTACTGATATTTTCTCAATAGCACTTGGGATTAATGGTAAAGGATTTGAAGGCATTAACAGTGAAGATGTCGACAATCTTTTGAAAGAGCGAACGAGGATTTGACAGAAGAAGAGCTGGAAGAACTAATACCGA
Source organism: Prosapia bicincta (assembly GCA_036971475.1). Taxonomy (NCBI): domain Eukaryota; kingdom Metazoa; phylum Arthropoda; class Insecta; order Hemiptera; family Cercopidae; genus Prosapia; species Prosapia bicincta. The sequence continues at coordinate 49,501,429 of JBAIZL010000001.1, read as the reverse complement.
ACCTATGCCTATCTCGGATAACAAAGATGAAGAAGTCATTAAAAATGTGTCGCCAAAGTTGACAGTAAAATTTGTTGGAGAAATTCTATGTTTAGCAAAACAGTTAGCTACAGCCGTTACTGAAATTGATCCCTCTCTACATAGGCATTAAAATTTAATCGACAGTTGGAAGAAGCACTATCGCCTTATAAAAAAGTGTGTAAAGAACTAAACGAAATAGCACATAAAGTAAAATAACAAGTTTTTAATATCTAGTTAACAGTGTTTGAAAGATTTTTTTGTCTAAAATCAGGTGTTTAAAAATTTAGTGGATAGTGTTTAACAATGAAGAATATGTGTGTGATCGTGCATAATTAATAGAATTTTTATGTTTTGGATTGAAGGAAAGCGTAAATAAACAGTAAAATTATGGATGTAATTATGTAGTATGTAAATATACCATACTGTATTATAAGCGTAGAGAATAGCTGTAATTAATTTTAACACTTTCGATGTGGAACATAACCCTTCCCTTTCAATATATAGTTGGTTTCGGTATTCCCTATTTGGGATAAGTTTGGGGAACGTAACCCCCACGAATAGCAAGGGACTACTGTACTTATAAAATTACTAGCTGTACTCTGATACACTTTTTTGTGGGTTTCGTTTTTAAATTTGCTCTTTTCTGTTGTTTAGAAGCAGCCAAAGAAAAGTCACCATGTGTAGTATTTATAGATGAAATAGATTCAGTTGGCTCAAAGAGAACTAATTCTGTACTTCATCCTTATGCAAACCAAACAATCAATCAACTTCTTACTGAGATGGACGGGTAAATTCTTTGATGTCTTAATAGTTTTGTAAACATTGGTGCATTTGACTAATGATGCATGAATAAGATTATTCACAAAAAATGTGTTAAACTAATTTAAAAATAATTGTGTTTCATAAATTATTTACTATAGCTATTTTTATAATAGCAAATAGAAAAAGCAAAAACTTTTATTAGCCCATTAATTCATATTACAATTTTTAATGGTTATTAAATCAGAATTAAACATTAAATGTGTAAAAGAAAATTACACAGAACAGTTATTTAGTCTGAAAAGTAATGTACAAACTAAAAGTATTTTTCTGTTGAATTTAAAAAATATTAATAGTTGTCCACAAGAGTAAAATTACAATTTTATATTAGCAGTAAGTTATCAATGCATAATCTAGTCCTTATTTTAAAGTGTTCAATATTTTCTCACCAAACAAATTTTGCTTTCATTATTGGTGGAAAAATATTTTACTTTATTTAAATATTATTTTTGTACAGTTTAAAAAGTTGGGAGTGGTCTAGGTCGGATTCGAACTAAGTATTTTCATGTTCAAAGTCTAGGGCTTTTGTCACCAAACCAACTGTCCCATAACTAGAAGTGTATTTCTCAAAGAAGTATATGAATTTTTTTTAGCTCGCATCCGGTTATTGTCAAAATGTCCATTGCACAACCTTAAGTTATTAGCATGGTTACCATACAATGTCATAAATAGTGCTCAAGGATTAAAAATGAATAAAAAGGATAAAATAAACAAACAAACTGGATTAACGTTATGGAATCTGGTTCTACAAATGGACAATGAGAAAGAAAGCAAAAAGAAACTACAACACAATGCAAGCGAGAAAAAAAGGGAGCTTATACATAGTAACAAACAAAAACAACAGCCCAACACCATACATAGAAAGGAAAATGGAGAATTGCAAGGAAATTCGCTTTTTATTTTGCCACTTAATATTGTTATTCTGACATATGTATATTTGTATATACATATTTTTATTAGTTGAAATTATAAAATGAAGACATTTTTAATTTTAATTCTTGTAACTTTATGGATGTGTACATAATACACTAAAAACAGATATGAGAAAGGCATTTAGTGTAAGATTAAACAACAACATTAACAACGAAACAATAACTTTGAGCAACTTTAGTGTAATTTTTAATTAAACATAAATAAAACCTCTTAAATCACAAAAACATTTTATGTCCGTATAAGTTCTTTTACGGCTTTTATGTTTTTCTATTTCTGTTATTTTTTAAACTTTTATTTCCATTACTGTTGATACTTTATAGGTAAGGTTTTCTGCTGTAAGGTACCTATTACTTTACTAATTAACATTTAACTATTTAATCACTTTAACATTAGTTTATGACTATCCTAACTTTAAATTTTGTAAATTTGTAAAAACGTATTGAGACAGAACATAACAGAACTGAGACAGACACTGATGAAGATCGCTACAAATATTCTGTCTCAGTAAGTTTTTACAAATTTACAAAATTTAAAGTTCGGTTAGTCATAAACTATTGTTAAAGTGATATATTAAGTTTCACCAAACGTAATGGACTACAAAATTCAAGAGTTTAACAATTGTATTTTTAATTATAAAAAAATATAACCTCTTAAACCACAAAAACTTTTTATTTATGTCCTGATGTACATTTAAATTGCAAAGCAATAGAGTTAGTCTACTAGTAATTTCCTCTGAAAATGATTGGTTTACAATTGAGATATACATCAGGACATAAAAAGTGTTTGTGATTTAAGAGGTTTTATTTATGTATAATTAAAAATTACACCAAAGTTGCTCAAAGTTATTGTTTTGTTGTTAATGTTGTTGTTTAATTTATTCTTATCAAACTTTTCTTAAGACTCTATTATTACATCTATATTACAGAACAAATTTAAGATTGTCAAAAGATGGTCTGATTTTAGGTATACATGAACGAGTTTAGAATCAGGCTCAGTAATTGAATTGGATGTTACTTTAGTTGCATATGATGACATCGGACTCATTGGCTATTTTATGCTTAAACCTAGATTTAGTAAAGATTGAAAAACTGATTTTGTTTATGTCATAATCAAGTGTTACTCTTAATACTTGTTTTGCATGAAATAACAGACCTGAAAAACTGTGAAAAGTCAAGGAAATGGAAGTTTGTTGAAGAAATCCCAGTAAGAAATCCTCTCTACTAACTATTTGACAACTTGTAGTTCAGACAAAAGATATCAAAGACCAGGTGTTAAGGATGAGTCAATAAACATGATTATTGTAAATAGTATTAGAATTGAACTAATTGTTGCCGCATTTGGATACTTACCTTCTTAAGAGAAAATGTATGAATACATATTCCTTTTTTCAAGCTGATGGTTTCAGGGCAAATAATTTTCTTTTAATAATTATTTCTTGGTAAAGAAAATAAATTTCTCATCTATTTAGTATACACATTGAACAAAATACACCAGTAATTTTCTTAAAAAAAACTCTGCACGTGAACACTTTGTGTAGTAGACATTGTATTTCTAAGACATTTAACCTGAAACATTTGACATAATGAAAAAATAATTTTAAATAGTAGTATATTGTTTATAAAATTTCTGCTGAAATCAACACAATATTAACAAATTTTAAGTAGCAAGTTGATAAAATTATATAAGTCATATGTAATTATATGAGTAACTACGTGAAAACTAATAACTTACTTGGTGACACATTTGGATTTTGAGTAGTGGGTTAGCTTTGTCAATGAAACAACTGTTTCAAAAAGGATCTGCAAGGAAGATAATACTTTTCACTTAGTTACTCAAATAATTAGTTATGATTTATTTAGCGAATTCAAGATAATTACAACAAGAAGCTTTAAATTATATAGTTTAAATGATATGAGGATAAATGAAAAAAGTATAAGAGATCATGGGTAGTAAAAGAGAAACACAAAAAAATGTCCATTGCATTTTTTGTGTGAGACACTTGAAAAAGTAAAATTTTCTAATACTGGGAAGTATTATCATGAGCTCTATAATAACGAAATTTAAATTATGAAATTTAGTTAATGTATGATTAGAAAGTAGATAAATAAAGAAAGGAAACAGAGTATTTAATAAATGAAGGAGTATTTTCTATAAAAAGTTATGAAAAATCTAAGGCAGAGACTGTGAAAGTCTTTTAATCCATCCTAAAATAACCCAAAGAAAGTAAAAAAAATTATTGAAAACATTTTAACTGTGGATTTTTACGAAACTAGATATTCATATTATTAATCCACAGTTAGAACTTCCTGTTACAGGCAATAGTGATTTAAGGTTTGTATTTAAATGCATTTTACATACAAAATTAAAAATTTAGATGGTTAAACTATTCTAATTTATAAAACTGTGTCAAATATTCGTACTACATTTTTGAAATTAGGGATTCAAATAACGAGAAATATTCTAAAATTAGAAAAACTATCTATTTATAATGAAATATCTAATAATTATTTAATTTTAAATGTTTGTTAATTGTAGATTTCAGCAGAGTGAAGGTATAATTGTGCTTGGTGCTACAAACAGGAAGGAGGAATTGGATGGGGCTTTATTGCGGCCAGGTAGATTTGATATGGAGGTTGATGTAAGTCTAGGTTTTACAATTATAAAAGCTTAACTTGAACATAACTTTTATTAAATATATATATTTTTTTAATTCTAATGAAACTAGTGTAATGTAATATTAATTTTCTTCACTCATAATTTTTTAGGAGTGACTAAAGAGTAGTTGTAACAACTTTGTTTCTGTTAAAATTATTAATAAATTTTAAATTTTGAAACTGGCTACATTTTAATTGTTTTCTCCTTAATATTTTGAAATTGAATTTTTTAGCAATTATTTTTATAACTGCAGTAAAAATAAGGTTTATTTATAAAACGCTAGAAAAACTACCCTTTTTCCAGAAAAGTTATATGACCATTTAATTAAACCAGATTATAAGCTTTTACTTGACCATAAACAAGGAGCAAAATAAAATTGTTATAAATATAATCGATTTCAGTTTTAATTTTTTAATTTGTAATTTTTTTCACAAAGTAGTGTGAATAGAAAAATACAACAAAATTTGTCGTTATGACAGTTCCGTGTACATACCACAACTGTTTCACATGACTGTACTAGTTGGTTAGCTTGTTTTTGGTAACAAAATCTGTGTGTCAGGTTTCATTACATTGTGTTTCATTGTGTATGTATGTTATATTTTGTCATCTTGTATTAATGTTAATTTGTTAATACAAACCTTCATTATATCTTGTTATAAGTATATGAATCACTCACTAAAACATTTTCAAAGTTTTTAAAGAAAAAATACACATTTGGACATAGTCTTTTAAATGGTATGTTATTTCAAGGCAGGCAGCATTTCATCACGATACAGTGATCATTCAAAACAACCGTCCAAGCAAAAGAAGTGATAATGTTAAAACCTTTGATAATTTATTTTAAAAAACATTGTTAACCATTCCAAGAAATGGCTAGAGCTTTTAATATAAGCAATATCCTCAAAGAGGACATAATTGCACTATCACTATAAATTCCCTTTTAAATTCTTAAATTTGTCTTTATTAAATTTAAAAATATGAAAGACTACTTGTTTAACATTTTAAAGAATTTTCAATAGGCGTCACGATTTTGAAAATTAATTTTATAAAAACTTGTGATCAAGCAGTAACAAAATTTAGCTTATGCTGAGGTGGGAGAAAGAACTACTTATTTTACAAACATTTTTTGTGGAGAAGTGTAATGCTGTGTGTGATTCAAAATTGTTTTTTACTCTCTGGATGACCCTTGTAATTAATTCAACACTTCTGATATTATTTACCAGCAGTTGATTTTTACAAATTTGTAAAACTTATTACCTTAGTGAAAACTGTTTCATTGATAGTTTGAAGCTCAAAAAATAGTACTACCTTGAAGCTCAAAACCTAGTCTCCTTTTTTCCTAAAGTCCTTCCTTTTGAATAACAAGTATTTTATGCTTGAATTTTATGTTTGAATTTTTCTCGTTTTTTCACCCTAATTTTATAAGTTCCTTGGCTCCTCCAGAAGTCAAACTTTTCCTTACACTCTTTTACTGAATTAGTTTAACCTTAAAAAATTCTACATCCATATTTGATGTATTTAAACAGTATTTAATCCTTACAGCTTATTTGATGTGTGTAGAATGATTCTCATACAACCAATCAAGAGAAAAATAATTGGCTCCAACAAGAGAAATTAAGACATCAATAGAACAATACCAATTTCCAAAGGAGAGGATATCTTAAAGCTATCTATGAAACAGCGAATTCACTGAGTACATTTTTTTTACTACACTAAACCTCAAATGAAACAAAATAAATTGCTCTTAGTAATAGATTTTGGTATGGAAAAGGATGAACAAAATATTAAAAGATCAAGTTTCTACATAAACCTAGAATTATTTCATTGATCCACCTCAAGTTTGGTTCAAGCAGCCTTTCCATCTAAAACCCATAATAGTTTATCCAGATCCGCTAGATCTTAATGGGGAAAAATTTTACAGAATGTCTTAAAAACTTACATATTTTGTGTTTTACATCTTGAGGTTTTTTAAAAATTATTTTTATTGACATCACTTTTAAAAAACCGACTACTTTCTAATATTTTTCAGCCACCGCGTTCCACACTAGGTCAGTGCATTGTTCAATGCTGTGAGTCATGAACAAGATTATTGCTCAGATGTGTTGTATTATTGTGAATCAGTAGTGTATTGGTGTTCTGTGGTCTGCTATATTCTTAGAGTAGTTGTTAATTATGTGTTCAAATATAGTGTTTTATTGTGATTGTCTTTTGTCATTTAGAATGAGTTGTGAATGGTTTTTGTGGTGTTTATATTTATTGTAGTTTTCTGTCATGTTTGATTTGTTGCTTTTTTTTGGTGAAATGAAGATATTTTAGATTAGTGTCTATGTTCGTGTATGTGTGAAATATGTTCTGTATGTGAATGGCGAAATTTAATTTGTGTGTTTTTTATATCATTTATGTTCCTTGTAAAGGAAACAAGGTAAAGTTTCTCCTTGTTTGACCTCTGTTGAAGCTGGGGTAGTCATGATCTTGTATACTCCTGCCCTGTCCTGTTTGTTCTGGAGTGTTTTTGGTTGTGTTAGATGTTTTAAAGACAACTTTGAGTTTACAGAATGAGGAAGCTATTTTTTGTAATGAGTTATCATGATATGGTACTGTTATTTATTTTTGTATTTGTGTGTAATTGATGTTTTTGTGTTGTTTTTGATGTTGTGTTAATGTATGTGTTGTTTTTGTATATTATCTATAAACAAACTCAACACAATAAAATACATAGCTCGTACAGAAACAGATACAAACACACCCTGATAAAAACATTTAGTTGTTTGTTAATAGCCCTAGTTGCTTACTTTGTCTTTTAGTAATAGATTTCATTGTAATATTATTTAAGGTATTTTTCCTTATTTGCTTTCTCTAATCATCAGAGTTTTCACGTTTTAAGAAAGAAGACACATTTTTATAGTATTCCTAATCCTAATTCCTAATTTTATATTAACCAATATTCTTGTGATAATGACTTGATGTTCTATATAATTTTTACATTGACCCTGAATTTTTAAAACATAATGTCAATAGCTCAATTGTTTATAGTGTGTACTATTTATTTTAAAATATACTTCTTAAATTTGCACAAATAATTTCAAGAGTTTTTGATACAGGTACCTATACCAGATTTATCAGGGCGTAAAGACATCTTGTCTTTATATTTAAGTCGTATTGAATGTGGGCAAGGTATTGACGTAGAAGTACTTGCCCGAGGTACCACAGGCTTCACAGGAGCTGACCTAAACAACATGGTGAATCAAGCTGCTTTACGAGCAGCAATTGATGGTCTATCTTCTGTCAGTATGAAATACTTAGAAAACGCAAGAGATAAAGTGCTCATGGGTGTGTAAATAAAATAAACAAATTATAAATCTATTTTAATAAAAAAGCATCTATTTAACTATATATAAGAATAATTATGATTACTTTGGTAAAGCGATATATGATTTTCAATAGAAAAATAATAATCATCCCCTTCTTTTCTTGGGTCTCCCAAATCAACACAGAATTTTTAAAAAGTTGTAAAAAAAAGTAATACCTTGCTATTCGCAGGAATTATATTCGCTGAACTTACCGCCAATACTGAAACTAACTGTATATAGAAAAGGGAGGATTACGTTCCACATCAAAAATCTTAACATTAATTACAACTATACTGTACACTTGTAATACAGTATGGTATATTTATGTACTATATGATTGCATACATATTTTTTATAGTTTACTCATGTTTTCTTTTAATCCGAAAACACAAAAATTCTAATAAATATGCTCCCTCACACAGACACATGTATCTTCATTATTAAACGATATCCACTAACTTTTTAAAAACCTAATTTTAGACAAATATAGTCTTTTAAACACTGTAAATTTGATTTTTAAAAATGTATTTTTTTGCGTTATTTTTTTCTAACTCTTTACACTTTATATGACGATAGTGCTTCTTCCAACTCTGGATTAAATTTTAACGTCCGTTCCAGAGAGGGATCAATTTCAGTAACGAGTGCAGTTGTTTCCCCAAACATAAAATTTCACTGACAGATTTTAATATCAACTTCAGTGATGCAAATTTGATGATTTCTTAGTCTTCATTATCTGAAATAGGCAGAGGTTTGGTAATTAGTTCTTCCAGCTCTTCTTCTGTCAAATACTTGGTCCCACTTTTCAAAAGATGGTCGACATCTTCACTGTTGTTGTCTTTAAATCCTTCACTGTTAATTCTATGTGCTATTGGTACAGTATCAGTAACAAGGTTGTGAACATCTGATGTGACATTGTCTTGGCTAACACAGTTTCTTCCAACATGCATGCTGCGATGATGGTTTTAGTTCATTCACTGATTCTTTTATTTTAGAAATGCAAATCGAGATATATTTTTTCCAGCATTGGCTCACTGTTAAAGTTTCGTTATTTTCCATGGCATTCAATAGTTCTCCAAAAATAGTAGACCTTAGGATTTTGTGTCTGGTGGCAGGAACAACACTTCCAAGTTATGATTAATGAATTTAGATGTGCGGGTTACCTAGGTGCATTGTTTATTATGATAGGGACTTTGAAAGGAACGGACATCAATTTAAAAAAAAAAACATTCCGCTTTTTTATCATAAAAGTAGAACCATTCATAAAACTTTCTCCGGTTACCCAAGACTTTTTGTTCACTTTTCATAAAACCAGCTAGTGATCCTTGTCTTTGCTTTCCAGTGCTCTAGGGTTTATGGATATGTAAATTACCATTGATTTCATCATGTAACTGCTAGCAATTCAGCACCGTAGAACAGTCACACGATTATTTCTAGCCTTAAACCCTGCAGCAGATTTCTCCTCCATTGTGAGAAAGTTCGTGAAGGAGTTCTTTTCCAAAACAGTCCCCTCTTGATCGACTGTGTAGCCTTTGACCGAAATAAGATTTTTAAAATGCATTGAAAATAAGTTGATGGCTTCATGATTCTCTGATGCTGATTCATTGGCAATGGTCACTTGAAGAGAAAACTGTCTCTTGAACTTATGAAATCAGCCTTTACTGAAAAATGATTGAATGTTGGTAAGTTCACCACTGATTTGAACAAAATAATAGAAACACCGGGGCTTTCTCAGAATAAAAATCAAATTCATTGGCACCCTTTTTTGTGATTGATCTTCTATCCAAACACTAAAAGCTTTTACCATGTTTTCAATGTTTATTTTGCGACACACAATTGTAACACTCACTGATTAACAAACACCTACTCTAATTCTTCTTATATTCTTTATTTTTATTTATGTGGAACACTGTTGACTTGTTAACACTAAAATATTTTGGGACAGATGCTATGCTTTCACCACATTTTAATTTGTCTAAAAAGTCAATTTTCTTAATCAATATCATAATGTTACCTGGAAAAACAATTAAAGGTAAAATTTTAAACTAAATAAAACAGATTCACTAAACAATTCTATAAGTAGACGCGATGTTCCGAAAACTAACAGACACGACACCTGTTTAGTAAGTGACGGGAATACAAAATCCGAGTTAGTTTCGGCTGCTTCATGCGATTATTGTTGTTGGGGTTTCTAAAACTACTAAATTAGCAATAAGTAAACAGAGATGATGTTGAATTTATGTATAGAGTTAGATGCGGGCGCCAGATTGACTCATTGTTGTTTGTCAGTGATGATAACGCTACTTGAAAGATTGATGTTATTAAATAAGGAATGTCTATATTTTGAGTAGTAGGCTTAGTAGTATGTATAGTATAACAGATGTTTGGAGAATAATCAGATTCCTTTGTGATATATAAGTACAGTACTGTACAAAATAAATTAGAAGAGAACTCATTATCTTACAACCTGAACAGTAACTATACTGTCTTTCTTGTCTTTGTTTAAAATATGATACATATTAGCAGGAAATGCTGTAATTTTTCAAACAAGAGAATCCGCGAATAACAAGCCCGCGAATAGTGAGGGTCTACTGTACAGTCAACTCATGATAATTTGTGTTAATTCTTGCAAGAACTTCTTTGATTAACCTAGTTAACAAATTATACAAAACATTATGCTGAAAAAATTCCATGTATTTATAAATTTACAAATAGACTAAATAAATTTTTATTTAAAAAGATATTTTTAATCATCACCTAATGATGAAATTAAGCATTTTTTTCTGTGCTAACCTTTCTTTTTTTAAATGTTATTGTAAATTTCTTAAAAGCACAATGACTGTAGATGAAAATGGTTTTTATCTATTCCAAACTATTTAGTAATATCTTTCTTCTTCTTCTGAACTTTCACACCATCCAATTTTTTTTAAAGAGCAGCATTTCGGCCATTGTTTTCTTTGTTTAGGAGAATAGGTTGTTTTTTTAAGTGGTTAATGTCTTGCATCTCGGATGAAAGAGGTTTCCATGATCGTGCAAGCAATTCAGTAACTAAATTAGCGCAACATTTTTTCATTTTATGGAGGACAATAGTTAAATTGTACATTTCAAAATCTCTATTTATTGGAGTATTTTCCTGTAAATGTTGGTCCAAAAGTAATGAAATGTAATTTTTTGCTTTAAAATGAAATGGAATAATACCTTAGACCATTAACTAAGCCCTTAATGTTATGTTTGATGGGAGACATTTTATATAAATGTCACCATGTTTTAGCTGACTTTTACTGGGATGAGGCATTATTAAATAAAAAACACAGGTTTAATTACTAGGGTCTGTTCAGTCAAATAAGCTATCACTTTTTCAACAAAATTGCTATAAAGTTAATCGATAAATATTTCACAATTCATTCAATCATTGCTTTGATTGTAATAATGTAATTGGACATTGTTATTTTAAATACTTAATGTCTTTTAGATTTTTCAAAAACTAAAGATTTTATGTACCCCGCTACGTTGAAACAGAATGTGTAAAGTTGATAAGTAAAGCATAAATGCTGACAATTCTGTTGACTAATCTCATTTTGCTGCATCAAATTGTATCAAGTTTAGTTAATATGAAAATGCTTATTATGTACTACTGTCTATTTCTGGTGATAAACTGATTGATTTGTTTGTTTATGTTGCTGACTAGAATATTTAACCAACCTTTTTGCCACAAATTATCCTGGAAGCAATTTATCTGCTGCTAATTATTAGGAGTTAACTTTACTTTATTTATCATTTATTTTTTATATAAAGAAACATCACAGTATATAATATGCCAAAGTTACTAAAGACCTGATTTTGCAAGCAATATAATCAGCTGTTTATCTGATATTATTAGAAGATATAAAACAACTTTATATTAGAAATAAATTAATTAGAGTTGAAAAGTAGTAAAAAAATATTAACTTAAAATAATACAGTCATTGCTGCAAAATTATTTTACTAAATAACTTATAGAAAACCTACAAATACCTGAATTTTCATTGAAGTCTTTACCCTATTACAAGAATTAAAAATTGAGATACTTTCAGCATTTCCATTGAAATGGGAAAATGAGAATGAAGTACAGGAACATTTTTCAATGCACAGAGAAATTGTGAAATAATAACCAATAAAAGGAACTTATTGAAACATTTTAAAATTTCTGTCTTTAAGACCAGTCAACATATTTTTTCGTTAATTTAGATTCTGATAAGAAAAATAAAATACAATAATACTTTGCTTAGCACTTTACATTTAACACTGATTTGCTATAGTGGCTCTACGATTAACCATCAAGCTCACTGGCGATTTATATCGACTCATTGTACTATTCAAGAAAATATAGACATACTTATTGCTTTCTGCGTGACCAGAAAATAACAGTCAGTATTTTTCTACCATATTAGTTTTTGTTCTGTATAAGTATTCATCTTGTCTATTATTTATATTATGACAATAATGTATACAGCATATGGTACTATGTTTAGTTATCATTTGTCTCTATTGTCTGTAATCATATTGACAAGCTATTTACAATTAGTCTTGTTGAGTGATATAATGCTGAAAACATTCTATGTTATCCGAGTTTACTTAATGTCAGTTTTAAAAAGTTTTAGGCTTAAACTAAGAAAGAGTATTTTTCTAAATGTGAAATTACAAGTTCTAAGGTGGTTAAAAGCAGGTATAATAAATATTTATTTATACACAGATACAAAAAAAACAAATAAGAAACATATTGCAATAGTATCAAACGTATGATATCACTCAATGTAATGATATAATCATTTGACGCCATACAGCGCTGTTTCATTTAGCACTGTATGTCCTTATAAAACATTTATAGTACTAAATGGGGTATTACTGTATTGATTATTTAGTGTAAAAGAAATATAATTTTAATGTAATATCAATTTTATTTTAGTGAAAAATGAGTAGCCAGTTGACTTTTTTGCTTTCAGAATTTGAAGGGTATAAATAATTACATAAAATCATCAGTCAAGTTTTTTTGTTGCAGATATATAAAATCTAGCACTAATTAAAAACTTCTCAAATTGTTGACATGAAAATGCACCATAAATCAATAATGGCATCTTTCAGTTCTTTAAATGTCATCACTCTTTCTGCAATTGGAGAGAAATAGAAAATCCTGCTCAAATCACTGGTATTTTCCTCCATTTCATTGTCATTACAAGTCGTTTTTGCCTTTGTAGTATCATTGTTGTTGTTGTCAACATTTATTATTATCGTTAGTGTTTCCACCCACCGTTTATATTTCTGTGTCTCCAAGATGATATTTTTTGTATGATCTATCTCCTTCCAGCCATTCTCTGTATTATTTTGTGTTAGGGTTGCTAAAAGGTTAACAACTTTATATTGAAAAGGATGAGAGAGAAATTACTAATTTAACCAGAATTTATTTTACCTTAGATTGTAGTAATGAGAGATCTACTGTATAAGAAAGAAATATATGATTAAATCAAATTAACAAGCTTGCACTCTTAAAAACTAATTACAATTTGAAAATAGTCACAAACCTTTTTATATATTCATTGCATAGACTTCTTGAAGTCCAGGTGAGCTCACCAAGTAGAAGGATTAATTTCTTCCTATGTTTTTATTTTAAGAAAAGGTGTCTAATCGAGCTACACTAATGGCAAATATAGATGTATTCCATAGTTTTTTATACATTTTGCAACGTAACTCATGCACAGTAGTTACTTCAGAATATTTGAAGAGATCAAAAGAATGAAAAGTGACCAAAAGAAGTGACGATTGAAGTTAAATTCCACACAAAATGCAAGAGAAAGAAAAGACATATCTTCACGTTACAAAAACTGTTTTTGAAAAGAGAGTAAAATGGCTACCTTGAAAAAGCTATATAACTTTTCATACATTAAGGTTTACATAGCACACTGAGCACCATACTAATATTTATCATAGATGGATGAAGAGAAAGGGGTGAGAAATGGATAACAGTTCACATCAGTTTATCCTATCAATAATATAGCTTATGTGAAAAGCTTTCAAAACCTGAAAATTTTAGGGTAGGGAAACAGCTGTGTCTTGATTATACTAGGTTTAACGTCAACCTTAGTTGTTTTCTAGAAAATTGTGTATAACAAACACATTTAAAATCCTTCTTTAATCATCTGTAATATTTCTATTATGGTAATACTTCTTATTTTTTCTTACATAATATTCTTTTATATCAAACCAGATTAATTCTATGCTATTAAAGTGGGCCACCCCACTTACCATACTTTACGATATAACCATATTTCATGACAGCCCTATCTCTGTTGAAAAAAAATACCTAAGCTCTAAGTGGAGAAGCAGAGAGCAATAAATTAAAGTTGTATTTAATTATAATTTATTAAATAGTAGAATATTTACTAAAACACTTGTAAATATTTTACAACTTGCCTATAGTATCACTTACTTATATTTGTTGAGGATGGCCGTTTCGGAAGACGTGTCCCATTGTCAACTCAGATCGTAAATAATTTAAATCACTACAGATATTGCAATCTAAAAATGTAAATTATTTTTTTTTAATTCTGGATACAATCATGCTTTAAAAGTTCAGTATAAAAAGCCTTGAATTATTATAAATAGTTTAATCAAATAGAAATAAAGAATAAAATTTTGCATTTTGTGTTAAAATGATTTAACAATTTGGTAAATCTATATTATGATGCATTAATGACATTTGCGTGTAGACTTAAGAATGGTTTGTTTGCATTAATGTATCTGTAATGTATAAATTATTTACAAACTGAATTGACAATGGGACATATCTCCTGAAACGGCCATCCTCAACAAATATAAGTAAGTGCTACTATAGGCAAGTTGTAAAATATTTACAAGTGTTTAAGTGAAAACTGGTAGCTCATGTGAAGGTGAAATCAACAAATACAATATTTAATAACAAAATAGAGCAAACACTTTTTATTATAAATGGACAAGATATAAATTATTATAACTGTGGTATCTTCTGTAAAATAATAAGTATGTAATTAGTCCTGACAGATAATTAGCCTGAAATATTTTTAAAAAAAAAAAGAAAAGAAAAATAAATACTTGTGATATTGTATTAATTCAATGAAACATACCACTGACCAATAATTTTCTATTTTGGATAAATTAAAATTAGGATATTTAAGCTTTCACAGTGATATATCTCATGTTACCAGTATCCAATTGTACTGACAAATTCTAATTGTTTAGGCCCAGAAAGAAAGACTAGACTTCCAGATGAAGAAGCAAACACTATTACAGCTTATCATGAGAGTGGTCATGCAGTTGTAGCTTTCTTTACAAAAGGATCAAATCCCTTGCATAAAGTTACAATTATTCCTAGGGGTCAGTCTCTTGGACATGTAAGTTGAATATTATATAGAGCATCAAATTGGTAGAACCCTAAACTTATTGCTTTTATTATAAACAAGTATACATTGATGTAATAAATACTCTAAAACCTCTTAATCACAAACTTTATATATATATATATATATATATATATATATATATATATATATATATATGAAGTTATTATTATTACTTGTAAATAATTTTTTCCACCAAGTGCAATAATTTTATCTTATGAGATGAGGCACCTTTTGGTCACTTGACCATTGTCGAATCACTGATTAATTTGTCTCTATTTTTCTGGTGTGGATGTTTTGTCCATGATGTTGGTATTTGTTGACGTCATACATATTCCTTCTTGAGTCGTGTGTTTTTGAATAGTACGTCGTCTGCATATGTTGTCTGTAGGTTCATTAAATTGTTGTGTATGTTTTTATAAATGTTGTATTTTTCTAGTGAGTTTAGTTCTATAAGGTTATTATTTATTTCTATTTCTATAAAGCAATAAAATACACACAAGATAACAAACAAAAATTAAATGAAGAATTAGATAACATTACAAAAATAGCAATAGAAAATGGATACAACAAACACCTTATAAAAAACATATACAATAAATTTACAAAAA
This sequence comes from Prosapia bicincta, assembly GCA_036971475.1. Lineage (NCBI taxonomy): Eukaryota > Metazoa > Arthropoda > Insecta > Hemiptera > Cercopidae > Prosapia > Prosapia bicincta. The sequence goes on along the minus strand of JBAIZL010000001.1, from coordinate 49,485,634 downwards.
AAACCTAACCTCAACACAACACTACAACCTGAACACAAAAATAATAAAAATAAAAAAATCGACCTAAAATATAAATACACCAATAACAAAATAGAAAAATTAACAAATATATACAACAAAGAATACTACACTCCAACATACAAAGCAAACAACAAAATAATAAAATATCTTAATAATACAAACCACAAAACAAATAGAGAAAAACATAACCTATCAGGAATTTACAAAATCACATGTAACGACTGCAACACATTTTACATAGGGGAAAATAACATTCTGTCTACAGGTTTCAGCCTTTTGTTTACATGTTTATTTTCGCAAACATTATTTGAATACTGAGTCACTGTATCAGTGCAGTGTGTTGTATAGTTGGCTGTCATCCATCACCACCTGGATTCTGGGCTGACCTGACTGTCACTATACATTTTGATTAGACAGTCAGCATGTCTTTGGTTGGCATCGGTTATATGTTTTGTTTGTCAAACAAAATGGGTCCAATTCTTTGTAAAAAAGTTAAGATCTTAAATTCTTTGTGAAAAAGCTTAGAAAAAAATATAAAACTATAAGGGGAAAAGTTTTTTTCTCCCATTTGAAAGTTACATACAGCAACTACTTAATTAACATTTTTTCAAAATATCCAATTGTCTGAGTTTCTATTCATCCAAATGGGGTCTGGACTCAGTTGATTCGGATAATTGGAGTTCCGTTGTATTTATAAATGTGAAACGGTCAGTTTTTCAGTTTATATCATTCTTCTTTTACTTCCCTCTAGTAATGAGCCCAACTATAGAAGCAGATTTGTTGGATCTCAAAGTTACACTTAGTAAAGTAATAGTAATTTTATTTTCTTATGGATAAATTATGCAAATCTTTCTGGATGTCTGAGTGTAGGCACTTCTACCCACATCAATTGGATTGGACATTTTATAATATTATCATCTCTTACTAAACTCTATTAATATCTATTATGTTTTAACAATAGGCAGTAGTTACCAACAGTTTAATGTTCACAAAATTAATATTTTTATGCATATATTAGACTATCTACAGAATCAACAAGTCATAGTTAATTTGTCATAACGTCAGTAGTCACAGTGCTACTTCACTGCAAAGTAATAGAAACTCTTATTACAATAAAAATATTGAAAAGAACCCCAATACTACAAAAATAATAAAAAATAACAAATAAAACAAGTTACTTAAGATTAAACCCTTATGTACATTTCGATGACCATGTCATCATCATCAGGCGGTCTTGTTACAAAATACAATGTAGCACACAAGAAGTTACAAACTAGAATGATCTATTGAACTAGATTGATCAGTCTAGTTTGTAACGTCTTGTGTGCTAGATTGTATTTTGTAACAAGACCCTCTGATAATGATGACATGGTCATCGAAATGTACATAAGGGTTTAATCTTAAGTAACTTGTTTTTTTTATTATTTTTGTGGTATTGGGGTTCTTTTAAATATTTTTATTGTAATATATTGTAACACTGTGTTCTTGATATTGTGTAGAAACTCTTATGTCTATCACTATACGTATCAATGATTTGTATATAATATGTGGCAGTCATGACTTTTAGGGTGAATAATGTGCTGCTTGTCATGTCCCTTTAGGTATCCCCATGAGTAGTTGTTTGGATACTGATGCTACCTCCAGAATAAAATTATATTCATTAATGATTGCTATTTATCTGATATAAGATATAAGCCAAAATAACAACAATAGTCTAATAAAATATAGTTACGAATAAATTATTGTTACTAATTATATATAAGTATAAACTACATAATAAAATATGCATGTTTTATTTTTCATATTTTTCACAATTTGTGATACAATGCCTTAAGTTTTTCATCTTTAAGTAGAAAATTATTATGAAAAAAGATTTTCAACTTCGTTGATACATTTCAAGATATTCTTTAAATTTAAGAACTTGTTACTCAATTAAGAATCAATTCAAATTTAAGAACAGTATCTCACTTGTTATTTTTTTGCACTATAGACCGCATATATCCCTGAAAAAGATATGTATCATGTAACCAAATCCCAGCTGCTAGCGTTGGTGGATACTATGATGGGTGGCCGTGCTGCTGAGGAGATTATATTTGGACCTGATAAAATTACTTCAGGTGCATCTAGTGATCTCAAGGTATAGTTTAGTAAAACTTCTATATTCTTCATTTTTTATAAGCAATGTAATCAAACCATAGCTTGGTAAATATTATAAATAAAATTGAGTAAAAATTGTCTTAAACATGATCAATTTTATTACATTATTTTATAAATACACCCTTAGAAAATAAATAAAATATTATTAATATAACAGATCAAAAAGTACAAATAGCAGAGACTACATAAAGAATGTTTTGTTTATAACTTAAGTCTGATCGCCATAAAACAATGGTTTTACAGCTAATGTATAGATATTTTAATAAATATCAAAAATAGTTAAATACGAAATTGCTAAATTAATAGTTTAGGGTTTAAAAGAAATCTAAGTCATTGCTTATAAGAGTCTCTTGAGGACCACAGCCCTGGTCTAAATATAATCAGTAAAATCAGAAATACAGTAACTTAATTGTTGGAGATTTTAATTGAGCATCTCCAGATTGCGTAAATATATTTGGAAGGATTCTGGAATAATATCTAAACAGCTCATCATATTTCAGATTAAGGAAGTAAAAATCTGTTATACAGTACAGTCTCACTAATCCGGACTTGATGGGACTGGACCCTATCCAGATCAACAAAAGTCCGGATTAGACGGAAAAAGCCAAACAAATGCATACAATATGTGTTTTAGGCAGGGAAACATATTGAAATTGTAGTTTTAGTGAATTTGAGGCCTAAATATAGCTTACAGTACAGTATTTCATAGCTTATTTAGCAAAACATCCTGTAATTGTAACAGAAAAGGTATGACATGAATAAATATCAAAGCATCTTTCTCGTTGAATAAATGTATTCACATAAAGTTATTTACACTATACTGTATAAACGCACAAAAAACTCAAACAAAAATGAAACTAAAACAAAAATAAACTTTAAAAAACTTAGTGAAAAAAGTCCGTAATGTTCTTGTTTTAACGATGAATGACGTCGTTCCACAGTACGATATCATAGGCGTTTCAAGGTCAGTAGCTCCGCAGTTGACGTATCACTTTGTTTCTCAAAGTAAGTCATCAACCCCTCCAGCATTGCAACCGCCCTATTATGAGATATGCTGACCGGTTCGTCTGTGTAGTCTTCCTCTTCCGAGTTGTCAATTACTGCGTTTGCAGTGCACACCGCGACGATTTCGTCCTCGTTGAGCACTTGATAACCAATGTCATTATCACTGATAATCCACTCGGAAATATCAGTGTCTTTCAACTCGGCACAACCCTCCAATTGTTGAAACATCTGAACAAATTCAGCGTTGTCAGAGTTTTTATTCCATTGTCACTGTCACTGACTTACGTTTAGTCGCCATTTTCACTGAACAATGAAAGAGACGTAAATAAAAAACACAGATCAATATCGCACAAGAATTAAATGACAACTGAGCAGATATCTTGCGAGAAGCAGTAAAGGTGGCATCCGTCCGACAACACAACTGACCTGGTGCCAGACGGATAGACTGTCTAGCCGTTTAGTCAGCAGTCCTTTATCTTTCGTTTATCGCAAAATGTCTCTTATGTCACGTGCGTTGTAGTTTTGGGAGATCTAGTGTGAATATATTTTTTCAAAGAAGTTTTTCCTACTTTAATAGGCAAAAGAAACAAATAATATGGTAAATTCATATGTTAATGAGTAAATTATATTATTTGTCATTTAGAGTAGGAAAACCCCTTTGAAAAATAACAAATATAGTAGTATAAAAATAAATATTTTTGTAGGACGGCATGCTGATTGTGCACTGTAAAATACTATAACTAAACAAAAATTTTGGGCCGTCCGGATTAGCCGGACGTCCGCATCATCGGAGACTGGATTAGCGAGACTGTACTGTACATTAAAAACTAAAGGCACTGTTCCTAGAGAAACATTATACAGCTTCTTTTGGACAAAAGCGTGAGAACAAAGCAAAAGAATAATGCTGGGGAAGAAGTAAAAAACGAAAATGAGGAAAAGAAGATGAAAGCTTGAGTGATGTGAGAAAATGGAGAAAAGAATATGAAATTTTAAAAAAAGTTCCAAATTTAAAAAAGAAATACAGGAAATAAATGTAAATATTCCTAAAAATAAAATATAACTCTGTCTATAAACTGCAAACTTATAGAAGAAGAAAAAAATATCAAACAAATGAATATTGATCAGAGAAATTCATAGACTAAATGAGACCAATAGTCTAAAAACCTAATTCTTAGAGAATATTTGAATTCTTGAATTTTGTGGTCCATTACGTTTGGTGAATTTGCAGGGAATTACGATTGAGGGAATTTGCAAATAACAAAATTAGCTTGTTTGCAGAATATGTAATGATCTGAACTTTAAACATTAACAAAAACCAGTGTTAATATAAAACCCCTATAGAAGGAATAGTGAAAAAGATTAAATCTTACCAAGATCATATAATCTTGGTAAGATTTAAATAATAATTTAAAATAAATATCAATTTTATTTTCAATATTTATGAATTGTCTTAACAATTTTACTTCTTTTGATTTTATTTTACTGTACAAAATTATTATTTATATTCTTAATGGTTTCTTTCACCAGCAAGCAACGATAATTGCTACAAGAATGGTGAAAGAATGGGGAATGTCAGAAAAGGCAGGACTTAGAACTTACCCCTCTAATGAATCGAGTCTTATAAATGAGCTTGGCCACCAGGCAACAGAAAAGATTGACTCTGAAATACAAAGACTCTTGCATGTAAGTATATTTTTTTACAGTGTAAGTCAAACTTTGATATAGCACACCTTTCTTAATTTTAAGCTTTTCATTCTCAACTAATTCACCAAAAGGGGAAAGTGAAATGAAAAAATATTTCAAATTCTCTCTCCCTCAGAATATAGTCATCAACAAATGCAACAATGAAGGTTAATATTGTTTTCTTAAATTTATTTTGTCAACTTGTACTGTTATGAATTCTCTTCAACTATTCTCATTATAATTAAATACTTTAAGGTGTAATTCTGCTTAGAACATAAAACGACCAGGAAGAACAATAACATAATTTCAATAATATATAAACTTGAAATTGGAGAAGAAATTTGAAGAAGTAAAAGGGTATTATAAAAAGAATTGAACAAGAATATTTTGGAGAATGATGAAATATTGAATGAAATATAAGAAAGTTAGGAATGACCATGCATTTTAATATGTAATTCTATAACTAATATTAACATTTTACGTGTTCAAAACAAAACAAACGAAAAGAATGGAACTATTTCAAATGTTTTAAAATCAGTATTTGCAAGGTGCTATTAATTTGAATAAATAAATATCATTAATTCCCCTCTTAAAACTGCATGATTTCTTGTATGTAATGGAGTGTATGTTTTTAACTGTTGTCCCACTATCCCCGAGATTGTTGTCTAGTAACATTTTATATTTATTAGTACTACTCAAATGGTGTTGCTACTTTTGGAAAAATAAAGGCACTGTATTAAGCAACAAGCTTTACACTACTTACAGAAGTAGTTACAATGGTTTTTGTTAGGTAGAAGAATGTCCATGTTATTATAGTCATGATGTTATTCTGAATTAGTTGTTGGGACTTACAGCCCGGCAAACTTATTTTTTTTAAAATTGTAGCGAAACACATGAATTAAATTTTTAATTATGAATTGTTTATACCAAAAAAGCTGGTTCATTGAAAGAATTTTATCTTTATATATTTTAATAATGAAATAAATAATTTATTAGGACATATTATATTCATTTTTACTATTGTTTTTGAAACTTTACAAAACTTATAAAAGAACAGCCAGATATACTGACTACATATTAAATTTAGTTGTAAAATAATTCCTAAAAAATGGACTTGGTTGAAGTTAAGTACAAACATTGGTACTTAGATGAACTCATCCTTACTAGGATGAAAATTAAAACGTAAATTCCTTAAAACTTAAATTATTAAGTTTAAAATTTTTTTCCTGTTATGAAAAACTGTCACTTGTATAACATTTATCTAATCTGAAGCATTACTTATCAGAGAGAGAATATGTTTATACTTACGTTCTATTTACAAAATATTTATACACTCACATATCAATCTCATGTGATACATATAGTGTATATTTTTGTGATAAGTTATATTCTACATACAAGTTTATATTGAGTATAGACCATACACTATTGTTATTGTACTTATTTAAAAAAAGGTATGGGGCAGGAAAATAAGGGATAAACAGTAAATTGAAAATTTTAAATGAGTTGCCACTCTGATTATGAACACACATAGTATTGTTTATCAGGATAAACCCCATCCAGCACGTCAAGGATGAGTGATTTCAAATTGTTGGGCCTAAAGAAAACATGGAGATGTCTGGCAATGAGAAATTGGCTATTGTTATCAGCTTATCAAGAGTGTGGGTGGTTGTAACTTCTTTCAAAGTATTTTTTCTCTTGTAATCTTTTCTATCTATTTACTTGGCGATGACAAGTTTTTAAAATTTGAATTAAAATTTCTTGCTATATTCAATGGTCTTTTTATGCTGTTCCTATTGGTAAGGTCACTAGTGTACTGTATTTAATTTGCCAACTTTTTAGCTTACCAAAATAATTTTGATGAAATTTTCAGTCTTCTGAGCAGAGGCAGAATATAAGCCATCGACCCTTGTGCCAACTCCACACACCTCTTTAAAGACCCTTGTAACCCTTGTAACATCTAGGGTTTTGAACATTTTAAGTATACAAAAAATCATACTAGTTACTCAACAAATTATATATTAGTATTGTATGGCCACCAGTGAAGGGTTAGTTTCTTTCCCCTAAACAAAAATATAGAATTCTGAATAATAACCCTTCCCAAGCCATGAACTGTATGCATAGTTATAACGAGCAGATACTTTAACTTTTACAAGTCAGTATTCTAAATTGAATTACCTGAAGTTTCAGGTCAGTTGTTTCCAATTCATTACATAAATTCAACCTGAGAAACAGAGTCAGTTGAATATGTGTGTGTGTATATATATATATATATATAGATTTTTTGGACTAGGAGACTGACAGACTTACCTTGGTAAGAGTCCACACTGTAGTCTTCCAAAAAATCTAAATAATCTTTACCAACCAAAACTAACCTAAAATATATATATATATATATATATATATATATATATATATATATATATATTGTAACATAAATTTTAAAGACGCAATGGCATTTTATTATTATTGATTATTTAATTTCTCTATTTAAAAACAAAAAAACTCAGAAATATTTTAAATTCTTTATTATAACAATTTTATTTCAACAGTTAAACAATAAACACAAAACAAAAATTTACAACTTAACAAGTTTTAACAAAATAGGTTTAACTCAATTCCTTTTGTTTTAGTTACAAATTTTTTTATACCCTAGGCTAATTTCTAAGATCTCTTAATATCTCGGGGTTTATAGGCATGGGCTATATCTTTTAACTCTTTGGTAAAAAAAATAAATTTTGATAAACAAGATTAAATTTAGAAAACAGTTTTAATAAATAACTTCCTGATGGAAAAACTTAAATTTGGAATTAACAAAAAGGCGAAACTATTTGAACTGGATTATGTTTCTTATTACTAACTATTAATTAATCACAAGATATTCTAATAATGTACAATTCTAACTTCCTTATAATCTTAAAAGTCCATTAAAGTTTATTTCTATAGCGCTATATACTCAACTTAATGAATATCGGCGAATGGCTGCTTGCTCACACATAGGATTCCGTTCTCTTTAAATTTTATATTTTACACACTTAAATTCGTTTTAGTTCCTTCAAATTATATTACCACTGTATTATATCTTTAAATTCACATATCCTTATTTAAAATTGCCAAGTTTCTTCACAAAACGGTATAATTTTGACGAATTCCTTCCAATGTAAAATTTTGACTGCTAAGAAAGGTCTGCTTCCTCGGCGTCCCCACGCCAGACTGACTCTAACTACGCGTCCTTAGATTTTAAACAATTGTTTGTTTTTTTAATATGGCGGCTTCCTTCTTCAAAAAGAAATCATATGCTCTAATTTAACGAAGTTCCGCTCCTTCCTACTAGAGTCGACTGCAACTGACCTACTTCTTGCTTTCTACATCTGTTAATGTCAACGAACTATTTTCACCGTTTTAATTTGGTTAACATACTGTTTCAATTTTCCGATCCTTAACAAACCTTCCAGTGTTTATTTAATTATTATTATTAGTGTGTGAAGTGTCTTTGTGTTTTACTTTTGTAATATTTCGAAATGTGTGTGTTTTGACTGGATTCATAGAACATAACCTTTCAATTTGTTTACTACCGTTTTTCACTTTCTCCTTCAAGTAATTACTTATGCCCTATGTTACTAATATTTACAATTTTGTTTGAATATAATTATTATTAGATTATCTTGTTTTAAATTTTATTTGATACAACAAATTTCCTTATGCATTTACAGTTCACATACCTTGTTTACAATTCTAGGCTTTTACCTACATTTAGTTTCAATTTAACCTAACCAATCTTTTAATGAATCTCTTTTTTAAATTTTGTGTGAGTTATTTCTAATCTATTTTTCCAATTCTTAAATAACATTATATAGCCCATTCTATAAATGTTACAATGTCCCCTAATTTAATTTAAATAAAAAAATATTCCTACTATCTACATTACACATTCTTTACATTTTACAAGCTTGATTAAATATACCTATTTTTTTTTTAAATTAAATTTAAATTAACATTTACTTCCTAATTGTACATTTTATTTAATAACTATTTGAACACTTTTTTTTATTGAGTAAGTACCTCAACACCTTGGCTAACTTATCGTCCATTGTCTTTACTTCTTTTATAATTGTCCATTTATACTTAATTCCTACGACACAATTTTATCTTAATTCTTTAACAATCAAATACTGAGCTGAAAACTTCAAGCTACATATTACTTAACTCATCTTCTAACAATACAATATACTTATAACTAACATTCAATCAACAATTCTTTAACAATTCTAACATATAGTAACAATAAATCATGTTCTGGTATTTACAATTCTTTCCATTATTATATATATATATTTTTTTTTTTTACATTTATTACAATTGGAATCCTTCCAATCATAAGTCTGATTCAATATTTATTTAACATATATTCTCTGATACCGTGTCTTTAAATCCCAGCCTATCCGAGTCATAGTATGTCTAGATTTGGTCAAATTGGTTATAACATTTCTCTTTCCCTTATTTCTGTTTATTCCTTATTTATTATTTATCTCATATTTATTTTGCTTTTAGCTTCATCTAACTCTCAGTTCTAAGTTAGTATTTTATCTCCCATTCCAATCTTACATCCAGTTCAATTATTTTCTTATATCATTTCAGTTTATTTTGTATGAAGTTTAACATCTAATATTTTTAAAGGTTGCAATCCCATATCCTCTATTTGATCATATCTATAGCTCCTTCGATTACACTGTCCCTATATCAACAAATATAAATTTTGTTTTAATACTTATTTATCAACGCAGATTCTCCCTTACAATACGACGAAGTTTAAATACACAATTACCATATTTTTATTACAACGATGCTTTAATATTTATTATCATAGATTCATATTTCTTTTATAATATATATAATATATACGACGAAGTTCCATTATTTATCAACGCAGATTCTCCCTTACAATACGACGAAGTTTAAATACACAATTACCATATTTTTATTACAACGATGCTTCAATATTTATTAACATAGATTCATATTTATCTTTATTCATTATTCGACGAAGTTTCTAATAAATTATCGTAGATATAGTTACCATCCCTTAAAACTTGTCTCCTGCTAACGTTTTCTTATACACATAATCACCTAGAGTTTATTCATATTGCTTCCTTCACCTATATTTAATATCTCCCTTCCTATTTTATTATTATTTTCCTTTTCCAGTTCTCCTGGATACATGTCATATTATTGCCTGTGTCTATTAATGCCTGTAAACTTGTTTCCTCTATTTTAATTTCTATTTCTGGGTTTCTGATTGTCTTAGTTTTCCGACTGACTGTGGGCACCATACTCTTTTCTTGTCCCCACGCCTGTCCTTGCCTTAACACCGTTTACATCTCCATTGTATCTCTCATCTGCTTCATAAGTTCTATTTTCTCTGTTATTCTCATATTTAAATTCCATTTCCCATTTTCCAAACTCGAGTTGTGCCTCCACATTCATTAACATGTCCGTACCTCTGATAAATTTTCTCCATAAGCCTTGTACCACTAAGCCTTGAGACGGATATTTAACTCCTCCTATTTCTCCTATTACCATTTTCATTTTATTAAGCTTTTCAATCTTCTTATTTGTTGCGGTTTGAATTGTTAAATTTTTTATTTGCCATATTTCTAATTTTCCTATTTTATTTCTATCTCCTAACCTTCCCTGCTCTCCTAATATTTTCTCCCTTACATCTTCGACTTTCCTAAAACGCTCATCTGTTATCTTTCTTTCTCCTATCACCTTTAATTTCAACTCTCCTAACTCTTCTGTGTTTTTCTTTATTATATTTTCTACCTTCTCTATCTCTTTTTCATTAATTTCTACCACATCAGCTATTATTTCTTTTGTCTCCTCAAAATTTGTCTTAATCTTCTCCTCTAATTCTCTATCTTTCTCCTCTATGTCTCTTCTCACCTCCTCTATTACATTATTATTCTCTGTCCTCAACTGTCGCCTCATATCCTCTATCATTTTCTTATTTTCCTCTCTTATTTCATCTGTTATTAATTTTAGATCCTCCTTCATCTCTCTCATTTCGTCTCTATTTTCCTCTAATTTTTTGTTTAAATCCCTTATTTCCTCCTTTATTTCCTTCTTTAATTCCCTTGTTTCTTCATTTCTTTCATTAAATTTTCTATCCATTTCCTGTCTCCCTTTTACACTCATTTCCATGAGAGTTCTCATCATCTCCCTCAAATCTTCATTCTCATTATTTCCCCGTTTTTTTTGTTGGGTTTGCATAGGTGGTAGTCCCCTAGCTTCTTCTACCTCAATGTTTCCTATTGGCATATCTGTGCCTTCCAATTCTATTTCTTGCACTTCCAAACTTGTCCCTCTTTCCTGGTCCCCTACAACTACCAGCTCGCCTATAATATTTTCCTCTTTTTTTTTATCTGTAAGTAACTTATTATACAAACATAAACAATTTTTATATATACTATAAACCTAGCCTTGATTCTATTCAACTCAGTGTTTAATTTTACAAGATTTTTTCTAAATCTATTTCCAGTTCAAATGTTTTTCATATAAAAAGTTCTAAATTAATTTTGTTTCAAAATCTCTCTAAATAAATTTTATCTCTTATTTTATCGAGCTCCCACGTTGTCGCGCCAATTATAACATTTTCTTCCGTGCCGCGATACAACGGGGTTTTATTATTAAATGAAAATAATTAATTTCTCTAGTTACAAAACACAAACTCCTGAATAATTTATTCTTTATTATTATTTTTCTAATAATCGTACCCCACGTTGGTGTGCCAAATGTAAAGTATTTATAATACGCTTTACAATTATTTTTTTTTTATTAAATATTTATTTTATTGATGATATCAAATTTCTATTTAAAACAAAAAAACTCAGAAATATTTAAATTCTTTATTATAACAATTTTTTTTTCAACCTTTAAAACAATACACACAAAACAAAAATAAACTTAACAAATTTTAACACAATCTACTAAACTCACTTTCTTTGATTTTTAGTTACAAATTTTCATATACCCTAGGCTAACTTACGATCTCTTACTATCTCGGGGTTTATAGCATGGGCTATATTTTTAATTCTTTTGTTAATTAAATAAATTTTGAAAAACAATATTAAATTTTGAAATTAGTTTTAATAAATATTTTCCTGATGGAAAAACTTTAATTTGGAATAAGCAAAAAGGCGAAACTATTTGAACTGGATTATGATCCTTATTACTATTAATCACAAGATATTCTAATGTACAAAATTAAACTTTCCTATTATCCTAAGAGTCCACGAAAGTTTATTTTTTATAGCGCTATACATACTTAACTTATCAAATACCGAAAATCTGCAGGTCGCTTACGTAAGATTCCGTTCTCTTCAAATTTCACTTTTTACACACTTAAATTCGTTTTAGTTCCTTCAAATTATATTACCACTGTACTTTATCTTTAAATTCTCTTATCCTTATTTAAAATTGCCAAGTTTCTTCACAAAACGGTATAATTTTGACGAATTCCTTCCAATGTAAAATTTTGACTGCTAAGAAAGGTCTGCTTCCTCGGCGTCCCCACGCCAGACTGACTCTAACTACGCGTCCTTAGATTTTAAACAATTGTTTGTTTTTTTAATATGGCGGCTTCCTTCTTCAAAAAGAAATCATATGCTCTAATTTAACGAAGTTCCGCTCCTTCCCACTAGAGTCGACTGCAACTGACCTACTTCTTGCTTTCTACATCTGTTAATGTCAACGAACTATTTTCACCGTTTTAATTTGGTTAACATACTGTTTCAATTTTCCGATCCTTAACAAACCTTCCAGTGTTTATTTAATTATTATTAAAGAGAGGGAGAGAGAGAGAGAGAGAGAGAGAGAGAGAGAGAGAGAGATTTTGGACTAGGAGACTGACAGATTTACCTTGGTAAGAGTCCACTCTGTAGTCTTGAAATAGAAACACATAAATGGACTTAACCAATAATATATTTCAATCACACAGTGGTCTTTGTCAATCAAAGAGAAAACACAAAAAGAAGACACAAAAAGAAATATCATTTCGATATTTCTTTTTGTGTTTTCTCTTTGATTGACAAAGACCACTGTGTGGTTGAAATATATCATTGGTTAAGTGCTTTTATGTGTTTCTATTTCAAGACTACAGAGTGGACTCTTACCAAGGTAAGTCTGTCAGTCTCCTAGTCCAAAAAATCTAAATAATCTTTATCAACCAAAACTAACCTAAATATATATATATATATATATATATATATATATATATATATATATATATATATATATAAATTTTTTGTTTTTTTTTTAAAACAACATAGGTTATTCAAATACAAGAATATTTATTAATTTATATTCAAAGCTTTTCGTTGGTAAACAGTACCAACATCATCAGGAATGAAAATTACAATAATGATTATTGTAATTTTCATTCTTGATGATGTTGGTACTGTTTACCAACGAAAAGCATTGAATATAAATTAATAAATATTGTTGTATTTGAATAACCTATGCTGTTTTAAATTATTAAACCAGAAAACGTATTATATATATATATATATATATATATATATATATATATATATATATATATATATATATATATTATATATTATAACATTAATTCCACGAGACACAATACAACGGGATTCTTCTTTTGAATATTTTATTTGAATGATGATATCAAATTTCTATTTAAAACAACAAAAACTACTCAGGAACAATTCATAATTCTTTATTATAACAATTTTATTTCAACAGTTAAACAATAAACACAAAACAAAAATTTACAACTTAACAAGTTTTAACAAAATAGGTTTAACTCAATTCCTTTGTTTTTTGTTACAAATTTTTATACCCTAGGCTATTTTTAAGATCTCTTAATATCTCGGGGTTTATTTGCATGGGCTATATGTTTAACTCTTTTGTTTATTAAATAAATTTGGAAAAACAAGATTAAATTTAGAAAACAGTTTTAATAAATAACTTCCTGATGGAAAAACTTAACAAATTTGGAATAAGCAAAATGGCGAAACTATTTGAACTGGATTATGTTCTTATTACTAACTATTAATTAATCACAAGATATTCTAATAATGTACAATTCTACTTCCTTATAATCTTAAAAGTCCATTAAAGTTTATTTCTATAGCGCTATATACTCAACTTAATAAATATCGGCGAATGGCTGCTTGCTCACACATAGGATTCCGTTCTCTTTAAATTTTATATTTAACACACTTAAATTCTTTTTAGTTACTTCAAATTATATTAACACTGTATTATATCTTTAAATTCACTCATCCCTGTTTAATCTTGCCAAGTTTCTTCACAAAACTGTATAATTTTGACGAATTAATTCAAATTGAATTTTGACTGGTCATGGCAGGTCCGATCTCGTAGCGTCCCCACGCTATAACTAAAACTAACGCGTCCTATTTCCTTTTAAAATTGTTTATAATATGGCGGCATCTCCTTCTTCTAAAACACATGTTGCTATAATTTAGTTCGATTTCTCCTCACTAGAGTCGACTGCAACTGACCTACTTCTTGTTTTACAGCTGTTGTAAACAACGAGACTGTTTACAATGGCGTTTTAATTTGGTTAACATACTGTTTCAACTTTCCGATCCTTAACAAACCTTCCAGTGTTTATTTATTTATTATTATTTGTGTGTGAAGTGTCTTTTCGTTTTACTCTTGTAATAATTCCGAAATATGTGTGTTTTTGAGCTGAATTCATACAAACATAACCTTTATCTCATTGTTAACAATCGTATTTCACTTTCTCCTTCAAGTAATTACTTATGCCCTATGTTAATAAAGTTTACAATTTTGTTTAAATATAATTATTATTAGATTATCTTGTTTTAATTTATTTGTTAGGTTATTTGATATAACAAATTTCCTCATGGATTTTACAGTTCAAATACCTTGTTTACATTTCTAGGCTTTTACCTAAATTTAGTTCCAATTTAATCCAACCAATCTTTTAATGAATTTCTTTTTAAATTTTGTGTGAGTTATTTCTAATTTATTTTTCCCATTCTTAAAGAACATTATATAGCCCATTCTATAAATGTTACAATATATATATATATATATATATATATATATATATAATATATATATATATATATATATATATATATATATATATATATTACATTATCCATTGTTTTTCCGTTGCTTCATATATATATATATATATATATATATATATATATAGATTTTTTGGACTAGGAGACACATAAAATATGAGAGAATGAAATAAAATAATTGTAATCACAGATTGTGTAGAGTAGAAATCAGATGTCACAGATGCACAGATTAAAGATATATATATATATATTGTTTCCATGAACATATGAGTGATTATAGTTTATATAAGTCTGTCAGGGGAAAAGAGATAAGGCTATTTGGAAGAAAAAAAAAAAAAATGAATGGATTTATCTGATGTTGAGGTTAGGGGATTCTCTGGACTTGGTATACCACTGGTATGATAGTTCCCACCTTCTCAGTTCTGAGGGATTGCAATCAGGGCGGAGTGATTTAATTATTTTTGTGGTATAGCAGTCATCAAAAGTTGTGATGTTGTGACTCGCAGCATGTTGAGCTGTTGGTCTATCCATAATCATAATTTTAACATCATGTCTGTGGCCATTCATTCTGATATTCAGACCATCCGTGGTCAGGCCTATGTACTGTGCTGAGCAAAGTTTACATTGTAGCTGGTATATGACATTTTTCGATGTACAATTATGATGACCCTGTATTTTGAAGACAATTTTTGTTGTTTGGCTGTTGAAACTATTTGCTGAGGGGTGTATTGGACACGTCTTGCATCTAGGTCTATTACATGGGAAGGAGCCATGAGGAAGTTTGTGTGGTTTCTCTGCATCAGGGTCTGGTAGTTTAGGATGTACTAGGATGTTTTTCAAGTTGGGAGGTTGCTTGTACCAAATTTGCGGTGGATCGGTGAAAAGATTTTTGGTGTGGACGGAAGCTTGAAGAATTTTGAAGCCATCTCTCAATATCTTGTTGAGTTTATGTAGACCAGGATGGTAGTCTGTTATTAAAGACAGTTTGTTTTGTTCTGTTTGTGGTTTATGGTGAACCGAGGATTGTGCTGAATGAATTTGGTTTTCAATGAGTTTTTTGGGTATCCTCTTCTCTGGAAGGCTGTTGATATCTTTCTATTAAAATCTTCCAATTCCCTATCATTCGAACAGATTCTCTTACCCCTGATTGCTTGACTGTATGGAATGGATCGTTTCATGTTTATTGGGTGGCTGCTGTCGAAATGGAGATATTGTAGGTGGTTTGTCGGTTTGATGTGAATTCCTGTGTTGATATTTCCATTCTGGAGTGTTACCTCTAAATCCAAAAAGGTGATGGCTGATGTAGATTTCTCCCAGGTAAATTGAAGTGTGGAGAATTGTGTCAGGCTGTCTAAAAATGCCTCAAGTGTTGAAGCACCCTGTGCCCAAATTAGGAAGTTAGGAAATTAGTTTCTACAAACCTACAAACCACCTACAATATCTCCATTTCGACAGCAACCACCCAATAAACATAAAACGATCCATTCTATACAGTCAAGCAATCAGGGGTAAGAGAATCTGTTCGAATGATAGGGAATTGGAAGATTTTAATAGAAAGATATCAACAGCCTTCCAGAGAAGAGGATACCCAAAAAAACTCATTGAAAACCAAATTCATTCAGCACAATCCTCGGTTCACCATAAACCACAAACAGAACAAAATAAACTGTCTTTAATAACAGACTACCATCCTGGTCTACATAAACTCAACAAGATATTGAGAGATGGCTTCAAAATTCTTCAAGCTTCCGTCCACACCAAAAATCTTTTCACCGATCCACCGCAAATTTGGTACAAGCAACCTCCCAACTTGAAAAACATCCTAGTACATCCTAAACTACCAGACCCTGATGCAGAGAAACCACACAAACTTCCTCATGGCTCCTTCCCATGCAATAGACCTAGATGCAAGACGTGTCCAATACACCCCTCAGCAAATAGTTTCAACAGCCAAACAACAAAAATGGTCTTCAAAATACAGGGTCATCATAATTGTACATCGATAAATGTCATATACCAGCTACAATGTAAACTTTGCTCAGCACAGTACATAGGCCTGACCACAGATGGTCTGAATATCAGAATGAATGGCCACAGACATGATGTTAAAATTATGAATATGGATAGACCAACAGCTCAACATGCTGCGAGTCACAACATCACAACTTTTGATGACTGCTATACCACAAAAATAATTAAATCACTCCCTCCTGATTGCAATCCCTCAGAACCGAGAAGGTGGGAACTATCATACCAGTGGTATACCAAGTCCAGAGAATCCCCTAACCTCAACATCAGATAAATCCATTCATTTTTTTTTTTTTTTTTCCAAATAGCCTTATCTCTTTTCCCCTGACAGACTTATATAAACTATAATCACTCATATGTTCATGGAAATAATATATATATATATATATATATATATATATATATATATATATATATATATATATCTTTAATCTGTGCATCTGTGACATCTGATTTCTACTCTACACAATCTGTGATTACAATTATTTTATTTCATTCTCTCATATTTCTTTTTGTGTTTTCTCTTCGATTGACAAAGACCACTGTGTGGTTGAAATATATCATTGTTTAAGTGCTTTTATGTGTTTCTATTTCAAGACTACAGAGTGGACTCTTACCAAGGTAAGTCTGTCAGTCTCCTAGTCCAAAAAATCTAAATAATCTTTACCAACCAAAACTAACCTAAATATATATATATATATATATATATATATATATATATATATATATATATATATATATATATATACACATACATGAGTATAGATTACATATATATATATATATATATATATATATATATATATATATATATATATATATATATATATATATATATATATATTGATTATATATAACTTTACATAATTTTTGAAATAAGCATATCTTTACAAAAGTTGTAACTTGTAATTGCATGAGTCTTAATTACACCGAAAGAAGTTAAAATTTTTTTTACAACAATCCGTTATACTTAGAATAGATTTTATTTTACATCTGATAATATCTCTTTGATGTAAATAAATATAGAATATAAGGTCGCCCTTACTGTGTGAGTGGTCTGTAGGACCTTTCACTCACTAGAGGTGTGGATCCAATTTGGAATAAACTGAAGGCATCCCAAATGAAGTAGGATTTCTTTTAGCTGTTGCAATTACTATCATACATAACTCTAGAAAGTAAGATTATGCTGATAGTTACGACTCTCTGGAATTGGTTTAGTGTTGTACGAGGTGTAATTCATATGAATCATCATTAAACTACCAAACTTTAACTCAAATAAACTGTTGATAAATGTTTGTAAGCTATTCTTTGTTTTAAAAAAAATAATAATTTATTAATATATTAATATTTCTATATAAATATTTTGCCAAGTAGTAACATTGACTGTGTTAAGATAGAACATGTTTATTTCTCCTTCCAGTTTTATAATATCATGTCACAGTTTAGATTCCAAAATGATTTTATAATCTGTTTGGATTTAGTTTTGTATTTTGCTATAACTCTTAAATGTGCTATGAATTTATTAGGTTATTTATTAGACATTTAGTTTTAAAGTTGCTTGATGTAATCATCTTGAATTCAACGATCAAACTATAATTAAAAAGTGCTTAACTAAGTGAATATGTAATGGCTTACTTGGTGACACTTTTCAAAACATTTGTTCCTTTTATGAAGCTAACCCTCTACATGTTAGGTACAAAGGCTTTAACGGGATGGATTTATGACTGTGGAATGGGGTGGGTTATTTTAGTTGTATGTCGTGAAGTGGAAAAGGCTGTTGGCTTCAAAATGTGTGTGATCATTTAATATGTTTTCTTTATCTGTTGCGTAGTGTTTGCATATCTTTTATTTTTCTAAAGTTGTATTTTTTTTACTTTATATTAATATGTGAAGAACATTTAAACTAGTATGTATGTCCGTGTGTGTGTGTGTGTGTGTGTTCTTCTTTGTGAAGAACACATTACCCAAAGAAATCAAACAAACCCAAAATCCAGCTACGCAAAAACCTGAAAAATAAGCAACAGTCTTTTCTATTACATGACACACAAACCAAAATAACCCACCCCGTCCCACAGTCATGAATCCATCCTGTTACAGTCTTTGTACCTAACACAATGCCGACAGTAGAGGGTTAGCTTCGTAAAATAACGAATGTTTTGAAACGCGTGAACAAGTAAGCCATTACGTATTCACTTAGTTAAGTACTTTTTAATTATAATTTAATTTTAGTTTATAAGAATGCCATTCTTAAAATATAACTTACAGTAAATTTGTATTTTAAATTCTAAGTATTTATTGATTTTGTTTGTATTTTAAGGAATCATATGCTCGAGCTAAATCAATCCTTGAAGCTCATAGACTCGAACACAAACTACTAGCTGAAGCTTTGTTAAAATATGAGACTCTAAATGCTGCAGATGTTAAAGCCATAATGAACACAAAAAATCCATTACCACCCCCACCTCCTATGATCACCTGAATAAACATATTAATTTGTACAATTTATGTTGCAAATTTAGTGTTATAGAATGTAATCCTTTTTATGTATGCAAAATACTTTTCTGAAAATATTAAATTCTACCTAAACTTAGAAGTGTTTAATAAAAAATAAATAAATCAAACAAGGTATTATTAAAATATACTGAATGTTAGATTTGAGAAAATATTTTGTATATCTCAATTTTTGACAATTGAATACTATGATTGGTACTATGATATGCAAGTATAATGTTTGAAAAAAAATAGTAGGTATTTCTAATATAATGATACATAGGCATGAATCTCATTTGAGTTGTTTCAATGATTATAACTATCTGTATCTGTACCATTACTTAGCAAAACTATATAATATAAATCTCATCCTGTAATAGGTCTACCACAAAACTCACTTACTGTTCTTGAAAAATTGTCTTCTAGGCTATCTTTTGATACTACTTTTGAACAAAAGTCTTTATTTTATGTTCTTTTATTTTTCGGTTTATATGGTAGGGAAATATACCTTGTAATCAGGAGTGCTGTTATGATGACTCTTTCAACTTACTTTTTGAGACACTTTTGAGAAGTGTTTTACCTTTGTTTCTAAAAACCATCTCTATCTAGTCTCTCTATATTAAACACAATGTTTTACCTTTTTCATTCTATTTTACAAGCAAAAAAACACTAGTAATGTAGAAAAAAAATATAGAGTTCACTACAAAAAAAAAAAAAAAAAAAAAAAAAAAAAAAAAAAAAAAAAAAAAACTAACGAACAAAAGACAGCTGTAATTGTTTTTAGACTAATGACATACTCAGGTAGTTTTCCAGACTACGATTAATTTGCAGCTGAAGCAGAGCGAGAATGGGTATAGATAAAATCAATATATATAGTTTATATGTAAATTTCAGTCAAAGGTCATGCTATATATATTTCTATAATATAATTAATGCACTAAAAGCTAAATTACACTTCTATTGGGACACCTTTACATAAAGAAGTTTAAAAAAGAAGGTATCTATACACATTTATTTGTTATAAAGTAATTATGTATCTATTTCAGATATTACATAGTATAACTCGAAATTTCAAATAAATGTTATTTAAATAAACAAATTTTTGCTTACAATTTCTCAAAATCTGTAAGAAAATATTTGCATGAGCCTTAAATTTCTTAAACAAATCAATAAACCCAGATTATGATATAATTCATTTAATCAGTTCTTTTCAATATATTTTAACTATAACTTGAAAAAGAAAATATTTTTAGATATACAATATCAATCCTTTCAAACATTACTCGTCATCCAATTTGTTTGTTGCTGCTCTTTAATATCATTGTTAACTGTAAATTATGACAAGAAGACTCAAAAATGATCTAACCCTTAGCACTCAGATATTTTGAACATTCTATTTGTAATTAAATTGAGACAAATTTCTCACCTGCAAGTTGCATTATTGCTTATGAAAAATGTTGTTTACTTTTACCTTATTTTAGTCAACTGTGCCATTTGTATTTACTAATCTAGTATGTATTTGATTTTCTTTTCTTATCTGTAGTTTTGCAGTGTATGATATCTTTGAAAACCGTCTCCTGTATGGAGCCGTTGTTTTCTGCTGCACATCTCGCAGTCAAACACCACTTCCCTTCTGACTTCTTTTACCTTCCTGTTTGTTACTGCAAACTGCTCAATTCTTGGAGCTGCTCTTATCATTGGAATGAATCAAATGTTCTCCATTTAGTCTTTCTTCCTTCTCAGTAGTTGATGGTCTTCCTATACTGCTTATTCCTGGTATCATCATTAAGTTGCCTCATAAGGTTTTGGGAACCATTTTTGTTTTACAGAATTGTTCTGCCCTTTACTTTTTTTGTTGTTATAAATAATAAAACTGTTTACTACAGCTATATCTAATAGCCAGAAAAACATTTTCCTCCATTTATTTGTTCACCTTGTACGGTGCATTATAGTGATCAGCTAGATAGATCTACACCACCCATAAACTGGTTATATTTAAAAAATAACTGTTGGGTTAGTTATATTGTTTATGATACCGGTTTTCCATTTTCTTTTAATTGTTTGGACACTTTTGTCATAGAGTGTACTAATCACGGCTATAGTCTTATTGTCTCTCCAAGTTAGAGCTGTTGTTCACATAAGCTCTGGACTCCCCTTTCTTCAGTTTTGTGGATTTTAGTTTAGCTGGTAGACCTTTTCTGTTGGTGTTAATTATTCCAGTTCTATGAGCTACTTAATTCAGTAGTTTTATACTAATTTTATAGCAAGAATAGAACCTGTCTACATAAATATGAAAGCCTCTTCTGTTAGTGCTCTCAAATAATTTATCTAAAAGGCGTATAAGAATTCTTGGATAGAAGGTAGGTCTAGCCTAACTAAAGAATTGGTAATTACTGGCTCATAGTGTGGTTGCAAAGCAATTACATAACCAATAAATCAGGATCAAGTAAATGATCAGAAATTTTGGTATCACTAATTGTACGTGATGTGTATAAGCCATGGAAAACTGAAAGTATATAAACTGTAACCTTCTTGCAGCATACAATGTAATGGCAAATTTGATTTTTAGAGACTCACAGACTTAAAGACATTTCAAATTATTGTCAATAAAATGCAGCACAAAACGTTAAAAAATTGAATGTCTACGCAGACGAATAATACACATTTGTAAATTGTAGCAGGTGATGCTCGACATACAAATACGCTAAGCTGGGCTCGCCCAACAGTCGAGTTCTAAAGGTTAATAAGGATCTGAAAATATCTGATATTCTTGGATTAGGCTTATTCTCTGTTTCAGGGCTGTTCTATTCTGTAGATATATGAGAGTTTGCTGTATTTACACAGCAATTTTTACATCAGTTTTGAAGCAAACTATTTTTTTCTTATATTTTTAGAGAACCAAGGATAACTAATTGTACCAGGTGAAATCTTGTCAGCAGATGCTGTTATAGGTGACTGATAGGTCGTCCAATAGGTAACCATTTTCTGATAAATAATCTGTTCTGCCTATAATGTGTTCTATTCAGATACCCAGTTTTTATGTTGCTTCAAACCATTAGAAATTCAGTTTCAGTATTTACACATGTTTTTCATAATTGTTGTTCTTTTTAATCTTTAAGCACAAATAAGTAGAAAAGACTTACTTTTTTCATTCTGGAATACTTCTTAAACTTGTTGCTTGATACTGCAAGTTATTTTGAATGTTAGTCCTGCTTAAACTATAGTTAATCTCATATTTATGTTTATTTTCTTACATGAAGCACTGATCATTACACATAATGTTCTACATTTTTAATGTAATCTAAGAAATATTTTTATTGGATTGAGATTTTGTTTTCTAGGAGGCAAATAAATGGTCCTTCTATTATCTACTTAATTTAAGAAGACTTTCATAGTTAGATATAATGTAGATGAACGAATTAAATTAAATTTACTCAAGTATTTTTAAAAGAAAATTTTCTGTAAATTATACTGAAAATTTTAAAATTACAATTAGTTTAATAAATGACAAACTTGTTGAATACCGAGTCAAAATTGTTTTTTTTATTTATTGTAAGGTTTCCGCAACTGATTTGTTGCCCTTATCAAGCCGGAAGAGAATTTTATATTACATTATAAAATACAAATAGCTTTATTTTATATAAAATACAAGTAGCTTTATTTTTTAATGTAATATAAAATTGTTTTCAGATTTGATATGGGCAACAAATTAGTTGCCGAAACGTTGCAATAAATAAATAAACAATTTTGATTTGATATTCAACTGGCTTATCACTTATACAATTGTTATTTCGAGTGGTCAAATAAACATGAATTACAATTAGCTTAGAATATTGTTTAAAAATAGATCAATATTTTCAATGGCCCAGATTCACAGAGCAAAAATAAGTTAAATTCTTATTATGGAAACCATTTATCATACTGTTAAAAAATATGATTGTATCGATATATGGATATTTTATTTATTTACTTTTATCTTGTTTTTCCAAAATTGTAGGTATGGGTTATATTCCATTTTCCATCTTTTCTCTCAAAGGAGAAATTTTAATACTATCTCTGTTGGCTAATAGTTGTTACTTAGGCTAGGGCATATTAGTGTTGCTCATTTACAACTTTGTTTACATCAATAACCGAGCATTTAGCACAAAAAATATCACATATCTTGAATAGATGTTTTGCCAAACGAAAATTGTATCTGATGAGCATTATAAACATGACTGCTCCTTAATTTAATACTTGCATATATCAGGGAATAAATTTCTTGATAAGTTGTAATTAGGTAAAAAAATGTCTCAAGAAAATTGTTGAAATTAAAATACTCTTAGTATTAAATAGAAATCTAGATGTTAAATGTTTTTTAGTTATTATTATTTGCTTTTAACAAAAAGATCTAAATTGAAGCAATCAATTTTTGTAAATAGGAGAAAATTTTCTGTGATTGTTGTTTTATTTGATTCATATATTGTAACTAAATCAGTATCACATTCTATTTTTAAAGTTAAAATTATACATTTTTAGGATGTGATTATAACTAGTGAATTATCAACAAGTGGAACATAAATTTTGTAATACATTTGTGTTAATAACATTTCAAACAAATTTTCAAGTGCATTTAGTTTCATCTTATCATTGAAGTGTCATGAGAGTGAGATTTGATTTGTTCATAGTTCATTATTTTAAATTGTAGACAGCAAATAAAAGACACATTATGAAAACTCAAGGGCTATTAGAATATTTGCTATTTCACTATCGGTGGGTGTTAGTTTGTTTTTTTCTGTTACCGTGTACTATTTTGTATGATGTATACAGTTTTATTAAAACCTTGATAGGTTCATACACCAAGGAGGTATCACAAGAACATCATTTCAAAGTTAAAAACGTTCAGAAGCAGGTAAGAGTTAACAAAATTGTATTTATATTTTGTACCAAATAAATATTAGTTAAGATCTTTATTATATATTTAAATATGACAATTTATATTTAGATTACTTTGAGAATTTAGTTTTATTATAAATTTTTCTGTAAAGTTGTTAGAAATAATTTTACTAGTTCTATAATAGATGGTTTGGTAAATTGTACTACAATAAATAAACAACAATAACCCTTGCTACAAATATTTAAATATTTGTAGCAAGGGTTATTGTTTATTTATTATAATGGCTTATTATTATAGTGGCTCAGATAATACCCCTGGGTGTTCCCTCTCACAATAAGGGGATGTTCCTTCCAAAGCATACTTGTTAACTAAACCCAATTCACAGGCTGATCTTTTTAAGTGTGCCTCCATTAAAATCTCCCAAACTAAAGTCAGCCATTTCTCTTGTAGTGTGGATTCTTAAAGTATGTTCTTCCAACATTTTTCAATATTTTTAATAACTGAAAAAGATGATCTTTTTAAGTATACTTTTACTGAGGTCTTTCAAATGATTGATGTTACTGCATAGTATAAAAAAATCACTCACTTTAATTTTTTCTAAACCTTAAATTATATTTAATTATTTTTTAAATTTCACTAATTTTTAATATGGCTGCTAGTTTTTATATTTGAAATTTATTTTTATTCTTAACTTTTTTTCAAACCATACCAGTATAGCGTTGAAGGTATCTAAATTCAATAATACTAATAATTTATTTGAAAATATTGTAACATCCATATTTTTTATTACTACAAATTTATTTATGGCATTTATAGCTACAAGTGACTCAACCTGGTTACTGACCAATCTTTATTTTCTTTACACATAAATTAATGCATTTAAATACAAATATATGAAACAACTAAATATAATTTAAGGAGATTTAGATATAAAAATTGTTTTGAAAATCTACGAACATTTTTGGGAGAACTAGATTCTAAATATTGATTGCCAATTGTAAATTGATACTCTAGTTGTTTACAAAGTGAGCCAGAATTTCCAAATTGTTATATGGTCACCAGATTTGTATTTGTTTAGTGATCTTTTAAATAACTTTTTACAAATAAGATCTCTCAACATTTTATACCGATTTATTTACATGGTTGTGTAAGTACTTTTATTAGTACAGTAAACTCCCGATTATCCGTGGGCAGATTAACCTGTTTGCGGATTATCCGGGGTCTGCCATTGTTTTACAAATATCCAATTTTTATTCCAATCAGATTCATGTGTTTAAATTTCCAAACAGTGAATTACAACGTAAATACATATAAGGCTTAATAGAAGTTAAGATGAAGGGAATAGATATGTAAATATGTACGTACTAATTTTTACATTGAAAGGGAAGCATCCCGACGCGGGCCAGTGAAATAAAAGGGGCAAGCAGACTACTGTATATAAGTGACAACGACAAAATGCTTGGACGCCCGAAAACTTAATGTGTATCATAAGATTGTAAACAAATGTCAGCTAATCTCGGCTATAGATAGTTTAGGACGTGACTTATGCATTATCCATGTTTGTCATATACATTATCGATCTTTATGACTTTGTGACACAAGTAGACACTGTGCGACAAAATGGTTCTCAAAAAACTTAGATCGCACATTAAAGCTAAATCAATGCTCACAAAAAAACAGACGAAAGTGACAGATTTTTTTTGTTAAAAAGTGAAAGTATTATGTGTAAAGGAAATTACATATGTACATACATACTTACTTTTGACATATACTTATGTACGTATTGTAAATAGTTAGACATATAAATGTACATGTTATAATCCGTCAAATACATCGACATTTTAAATTATTTTCTGTATTTATTTTGTCCTCTGAAGATTATTTGTGAATTGCATTAACTGCGGTCATTATTTGTGTAACTTATGGTATAATAATCGATTGTTTTGCGTATTCTTTGTTCATAGCGGATTATCCGGGGAAATTGTTATCCAGCGTTGCCGGGCCACCCGATTCCACAGATAATCGGGAGTTTATTGTAATTAGTTATATTTTTTATGCGATGAATTTACAATAATTTTTATCTAAGGTTGTGTTAGAGTATTCTGATTTCTTAGTGAGAGATACAGTGCAAGCATTTGATCCATCATACCAGATACTTCTAATACACAAATTTAAATAAGATTGTAAAAAGGTTGTAAATTGCTGCTTACTTGTGATAAAGAAAGAAGACAAATTCCTAGCTGAATAGTTGATTTCAACTTGTCAATGGGATGAGTAAAATGTAAAACCAACAAAAAACATTCTAATAAAAATAGAGTTGAACCTTTTATATAACAGGTCTTAGTACTATATTACTAAGAAACATTTATAGATAATTCAGTGTCCAAAGATTTCCAATTAAATATAAAGTAGATGTTATTTTTTCAGCAAGGTGTGGATCTTTACACAATAACCATACATATCAAAATCATTTTTATAGAGAAATAGATTGGTACGATAGTTTATTGGCTTAACCTACAAGGTTCCTTAATCACCATTGGCTTTTTTCCTTCGGAAACATTTAAAAGATACACTGTACCAGATAAACAAGATAAAAGACATTTGTTATAGTATTTGTAACATCAATTTAGAAAATGTTGAAAAAAAACAAAATTTACAAGAGTTTTTGCATTTTTTTATTGTTGAATATTTCTAATTCATTTAATAGCGGACAAAGCGTTACCATCTTTAAGGGATATTGCTACTAAAAAATTTTCTTTTCATTATTTTATAAACTTTTTTTGTTTATACAAAGTTTAAAGTTTGTTAGTTATTTCTCAAATATCTTTCAAAAACGAGCATTTTTATTTAAATCCAACATTTTTTGTTTAGAATTAATTCATTTATCAGTTTCTGGGGGTAATTTAAAATGTCATAATTTCAACCAACAAGATGGGGTGGCACCACCCACTCATATGGTAAAAGTACACATCTGTACAATATCAATTTTGAACCTTGAAGTACTCTATACTTACAATTATTATTTCATGTCAAACGCCGTTACCTGAAAGAATTTCGAGCAAAAACCATCAACCATTGGACAACAAATGTTGTTTTCTGTTTAAAAAATTCCCACTCTATAAACTCATTTATTTTATAAGTTGGTATAAAAATTTAAATAAAACTATATATAAATTTGCAATTTATGTGTTGTACATTGAGGTTTTTTTAAATTACTACTTTTCGTATTACTTGGCAAAAAACCCACTACTTACTGATATTTTTCAGTACTTGTCTTTTCTGTGACTCACGCGATTGAACAATGTATTGACCTAGTGTGAAACTTATCTGCTGAAAAATATCAGTAAGTAGTGGCTTATTTGCCAAATGATCAGTATATAAAAATAACCGAGTTTGTGCTTTAACTTCATTTTAATAAGTTGTATGTCTTGCATGTATTTTGTGCCTACAGTTTTCCATAAATTTGTTTTATCTATAGATAAAAGAATGGATAGCTTCAGGGCAAAAAGTGCCAATGTGCACAGGAAGGCCTGGCTGGAAGAGCATGACCTTGCGAGAGCCAAAATATAAGAAAACCATGTATAATATCCATGTGGACTTGAGTGATATATTGTTTTTGGACAGTGAAAAGCAGGTAATTGAAGTTACATGAAAGTAGTTAATATTAATGAGGATAGTGTAAACCGCTTTTGTTTGATAGTTGACTGCTTGTGACAACATTGCAAAGTGTTGGTGAGTCTAAAAATAAGAGCGTGTTTTCAGTAACAGCTATTAACAACTTGTCAACAGAAAAATCCCAGACTGTACTGCGACTATATATGCAGTATAAATGAATCATCTTGATCACTAGCAACTGTTTAAGCACTCTCATGAGAGATTTTTGGGAAGGATAACATGGTTGACAAGCAAGTCAAGAAAAAATGTATTTCTGATAAAGACCATGATTTAACAACAGGTTTGTTACTACAAAAACCATAATTCTAACATTTAACATTACAATGGCTAATACAAGAAGCCAAAACATACTCCTTTTACACTACCCTAAAAATTCACTTTGAGCTGTTGATCTTTTGAGACAGGTTACTGACCAACTGTTTAATTTCATTCACACACAAAAAAAAATATCCGAGTAGCACTCTGTGCTCATTTCTGCATGGTATGTATTTGACCCTCTACAATCAATGTGGTAAAATATTAATGTTCTAAACCATTACAAAAACATAGTTTTTTGAATTTTAAATACAAACTAATAAATAAATATTAACTTCAGTTTTAGGATAAATTACGCTTAAACACTTGCATTGACTGACAAAGAGCAGTTAGGTTTTTGTCTTGCTTAAGTATTTTCTACATTAGTAATATATAGTTAAAAGTTTTAAATCTTGACAAAAATAGCTTATTGGGGACCAGGTAGTAATTCCTTTAATTAAACACACAAGTATGCTATCAAATTATCTTTATTTTTATACTTATATAGGAGTGTCATTAGGGTTAGGCCTGTGCCTAACTATTTCTATCCCTTAAACATATTTATTTATATTTATACATAAGTACTTTTACTGTCCCGGTTTGACTCTTACTGAAGCAATTTTTACAAAGGACCAGATATTTCCCATTTTTTACCATTAGTATAGCCTTTTTGTCACAACAAATTTCAAAAGCTCATTTTTTTCTAAATATTTACAATCACGTTTTGCTTTCTATTGTATTTTAAAATTAATTATTTTTAGTGTTCATATCACATTTGACATTTTTATCTAAAGTAACTAGATGTGGCTGCCACAGTGAGGACTTCACGATAACTGTCAAAATACTGGCTCAATAATAATAGTGTTTACACTGAAAATCAAAAGCAAAAGTTCATACTAAAAACTAGTAGAAAGTTACTTGCTAGATTTTAACACACTGATTGTGGTATAATCATGTGGTTCAATGCAGACCTTTCTCTATCATTTTTGGAATCGGACCTATGTTCCTTGATTCTCTGTTCTAAACCTCTACCAGATTGACCTATATAACTGCAAATAATATTTAAATAACCTTTGTATAAGATTAAAATAATAAACTTGTCATTGATCATCATTTGAGTTCAATTTAATGTTAAAATTGCATGTCGTTAGAAGCTAAACCCAAATAATGATTATTGTTAAAAAATTTTTAAACCCAACTTTAAAATAAAGGGGTACATTAATTAAAAGAATTTTAAAAAAGTAACTTTTTTAATTGTAAATAATAGTTTTATTATTACAGTAATATTTTTTCAGCAACATCTGGTTTAGTCTTCATATTTTTGGCTGTGGGAATAATAATGTCGGGATAGAAGATGTTTTTGATTAAGAAAATTCAATCATTACTTTCTTTAAAACTTTAGAGTCGTGTAACAGGATTTTCCTTAGAAAGGTTTGTAGAGAAAGTGTCAGTATGGAGTTTTTTGTTTGTGGAACACAAATTAGGCCAAAGAACAGACTTTTTCAATATTTTCTGTACGAGTTAGTATGAGTTTTATGAACTTATAAATATCCTGCTGAATGATTTCCCATTGTACCTGAAAATATTTTTGAATATAAAATTCCTTTTTTTCTACTCTTCAATAAAGAAACAGGATGCAAAATAGCAAATATATCATCTGAGTTACAATTTGACATTATTATTAATTACAACTATTAACTATCTCAACTAAAAAATTTTTATCACAATCACCATAGAGTCTGGATGACATTATTAACAACTGTTTGACAATGCAGGTGTTCCATCTTCCTCTATTCTCTCCTATTAGTAGTTAGAAACGGAATAGTAGCTTTTGGTTATGGAATAGTAAGTACTTTTTTTTATGCTTTAATTTGGTTTCCTTGATACACAATTGTCATTTAAATATATAGTAAACATAGTGCTCAAATCACTATACCATTCAATTTGACTAGAAAATGGAGGTGGAACAATTGCTTTCTTAACCAGTGGATTTATTAATGTTTCTCTATTATTCTTACACTTCCAGATGTATTATGTATTCATTACAATACTTGAATATTTTTCCACTTATTGTTTTAAGATCTCTGTCTATTGAGATAAAAGCTGTTTCACAATGTACAGCTGTAGTTATAATCTCAAGTATTTTTTATGGGTTCAAAAAATTTGTTTTATTACAGGTTGTTTGTGTTGAACCGCTAGTGACAATGGGTCAGTTGTCTGCTTTTTTAAACCCTCTAGGCCTAACTCTGCCAATTCTTGTAGAACTTGATGATTTAACTGTAGGTAAGTCTGACAAATGTAGTTAGAGATGTATGATCATGAATAAACTAGTTCAAGTGAACTATTCAGGAAAGCTAACAGTAGCAATAAGTCTTTGTTTTTATGAACTATAATTAGTTTTATACCCATCCTTCTTAAATTCTGTCATCTAATAGTTTGTTAACTCCATACTGGTATTTCTAAGGTAAAAATAAATGAACTTGTACTATTCAGACTATGACCATTACCCGTTATAAAACATACTTTACTCCAGCTCTCTGAAATATTTCAGACATTCCCTGACAGGATACCAGATTAGAGAGAATAGAAACTAATTAGTTTTAAGTTTAATCTTAATTACAGTTTAACTAGTTGTTTATGAAGTACCTAGCTTTTGTATATCAAATAAATCATCTATTTTTTATATATACCTTTTTTTATAAAAATATCAAACTATAGTCCTCCTCTATTTTAATTTTTCAATTTGTTAGCCACCCCAGTTGTTTAAAATATACTTATTTTGTATTATTTTCATATTTGTCAATATGAACATAAAATTCTGGTAATTTTTCCTTGATCACTGTCACAAGGTCAATCGGCCTCGAAAGTGTGATAACAGTCGCTGATATATTTGGAAAGAAATTACGTTAGACTTATCAAAAAGTGTGTATTTAATATACAGAGTGGACCAAAGTATAACTACCTTATATTAACTTTTTAAAGGCTGTACCTAACAAACCCTAGATCAGTATACCTTTGTAAGCTATAAAGTGGCAAGTTTTAGTCATAATATTTTCCCTTAACCCAAAAATCCCCTATTTTGGGGTAACTTTGAAATTTTAAATATAAACAACTCGTCTTGTTGTATCTCATTTTAAAGATCTTTATGATAGTGAAAGCAATGAAAACTAGAGGTTACCAAAAAGTGTTCTTTTATACTCTACAAAGGTATACTTAGCTAGTTTCTCTGGGTGCAACCTTTAAATCGTTAATATATCAATATTTTTGTTTCGCTCAAAATGAAAACATTTTTGTGCAGGTGGTATGGTAATGGGAACTGGAATCGAATCTTCTTCCCATATCCATGGACTCTTTCAGCATATTTGTACAAAATTTGAGTTAGTATTAGCTGATGGTAGCTGTGTTACATGCTCCAAGGTACAGTATATTACAAACCTTATGCATATATTTAACATAAAGTACATTTAAATATTATGAGAAAATTTTTTTTTCTAAAAATATATTTCAAACCTAAATGTAATATGTTGTCGATGATCGAAGTTTGCGTATATTCTCAGATATATTCGACATTACTATAGTTGCAGGTCTGGAAACTATTTTAACTCATTTTCTGCTTATTTTACATAGAATTAAAATGAGAATTTTACATAAAATTAGGTCTCACTAAATTTTGCACCTAAATTGAGGCCTCATAAATTTTAATATGGATTTACTCTAAAGAAGGAACTGAAATCTAAACTGAAAATATTTGCTAGCTGTAATTCATAGATGAATTATTTACAAGCTTATGCTTGTATGAATTTTTAAAATTATTTTCACCTTAGGAACAGTCTGTGAAAGTTTCCCCATTTTCCCTGACACACTCTATTAATATATCTTATAAAGTAAGTTAAAGTTTGAAAGTAAACATTGCAGGAAAAGGAAGTTGTAAATAGTAGGTTTGAAAATTTTAGGTCAAGTTTTGAATTATAGAAGATTTATGAGTTTAAATTGAAATATAGTTAAATTTTGAGGGAGTATACATTTTGATGTAAGTGTAATTGTTTGTTATATTGAAATCTTGTTGCTGTTTATGACGAGCTGGTTGTTAATCACTTATTACACTTTTGCTATTACTTGCGACCAGACTTTTTGTTAACTAAATGTTGTTAAATTGTTAACTTACGCTTGGAGGAAACGTTTTCGTTTGATTATTATTTATATGTTATAAACTAACACTATCAAGAAAAATTTTAGACTTCAAATTTTCAAAGAATTATAATCAAACATTTTAAATAAAAATTAATAATATTATAAATAAAGTATATTCATTTCAAGCGCATTTGACATTTTATATAGATTTTATTAACCACAGAATATTATTGGTTTTTAAAATATTTTCAGACATCATTTCAATATATAATGAAGGTATTTACTTGAAACCTATTTATGTAGATTAAAACTTTAAACGAGCGCGGCATTTAATTTTAAGAGTGTGGAATTTCTGTTAGTTTGAAACCATTATACTACAAACTGGCATACCTTTTAGGGACATAGAAAATAAGAATACTGAATTATTTCAAAATGTAGTTTTGCTTTATCTGAAGTAATTAATTAATATCTCTTATTTCGTAAGATTACTAAATTAAATTTAGACTAGCCATCATTACTAAATTGGGTAGGCACCTCTTTTGATTAAATTGGAAAAAAATAATGAAATGTTTTGTTGCAATGTTTAAATTTTGTGTAAATGTTAAATTTTATTGTTTTAGTCATTTTCAAACAACCATCTAATTATTATTAATCCAATTTGTGTCAACATTTTTTTTTAAAATTGTTCAGTGGTATTTCTGGCTTGAATTTTATTACAATTATTTTAATATGATTTTTTATATTTTGTGTGGTTTAAATTTCTCTACCGTTTTGAAATAAAATTTGTATTTATTAAACTTAAGCCTCAGGGAGAGGGTAAGCTCCTGCTGGACTATCCTTTGGATTTATAGCTTTTAGATGAGATTTTATCTAATAACTGTTTCTTTTAATATATTATCTATAATCATATACTTAACTGTATTTATCTGTCATATTTCTTTTATATTCATCTGTAGGATTCTGATCCAGACCTGTTTTATTCCATTCCATGGTCTTATGGAACAATTGGCTTTCTTACTGCTATTGAACTAAAAATATGCCGAGCTCAGAAGTAAGTGAAACATTGTCTATGAGTATTATATAATGTTTTGTTAATTTATAAATATTTCTCTCAGCTTTTTAGCATTTTTATATTGACTTGTTTGAATTCTTTAAAAAAGATTTGTACTTAATAAAATTAATTTTAATTTTCTTATTGATGTTATTACAGAAATTGTATATTTTACAACCCTACAATTTTTAGTTAACTGTATTTTGTATTGTAATAGTGGAAAACTTTAGATGCTTTATTTCTTGGTAAATGTTTTTAAGATGGTTATTTTTTGCTATAGTTGTCAATAATTATTGTTGTTTTGATATAGTTGTCTTTAACAAAAGTTTTCATTTTCAATCCCATTTTAAAAATTTGGTGATGACAACAGTTTTAGGAGGTTTGGTTTTGAAAAATTGGTGGTATTTTCAAAAAAATGCCTTTTTGTAATAACCTAATTATAAAGTGTTTTCTTTGAACATTTGTTATCAAATCTTTTTGTGGTTTCCAAGAGCTTTAAACATTTATTCACACCATCTTTAATCTATCTTCTCAGTAAGTCCAAAATTACATGTCTGTTCTTTTCCAGTGGCTAGACCACCAAAAGTTCCTAGTTCATTTTGGATAATGTTAAAATAGAATTAAAATATTTTTGTTAAACATTTTTTCACAATACCAGGTATGAGGGCTATCTAGAAAGGAACAGAGGTTTTAAAATAAAAAATTATTAAAATGATTTAAAGTTACATTTTAGCTGATTTTATAGTATGGCACAAGATATTCTATTTAAACTTTGAAGAAGTCCGTCATCTGAGATCTTAACCGATGGTTAACGGCAGAATGGATTCAGCGTTACTATTGAAGTGCTGCGTTATAGGCAGGTCTTCATTCCTTTAAAGATGTGGTAGTAATGTGTTACCAGATCTAGGCTGTATAGATGATGATCCATACCCTATAGCTATGTTGGTTACATGGAACAATTATTGGCTATGTGTGGAAGTGGATTATCATGAATAAACCAAATTTTCCCCCAATGTTTATTCTGTATCACCTGTCGTAGTTTCAGCAGTATTTCCCAATACCTTTCTGAATTAATTTTCTAGCGTTGTTCAAGGATATTACACCCTCATTGTCCCAGAAAGTGTCAGCAATGATCTTTCTTGCTGACAGAGTTTGGAGACTTTTTTTTTTTTGTTTTTTGGGTGAATGCGTGTCCCCATTCCATAATGCCTTTCATCTCACAATTGACATACTTCACCCATGCTTAATCACAGTTACGATATGCTCGAGAATTTCATTACCATGTTCATCAAAGTCTTCAAGGAAAGTCAGTGATGCAGCAAGCCTTTGTTTTTTATGGTCATCTACAAGGATTTTTGAAAACTAGCTTGCACATAATTTGTGGTAGCCAAGCTTTTCCACAATGATTTTAAGTTTGTGAACTAAACATTGTGATATTTGAAGGAAATGTTTTGAAAGTTCAGTAATTGTAAATTAGCAATTTTCACAATTTTTCATTGATTTTCTAGTTATAAACATTGATATGGGCATCTTTGAAATCAAACACTACTGTCTACTTTGCTTTTATTCATTATTCTATTTCTACAAACTTCACAGAGTTGTTAATGGATTTAAATTGGCTTGTAGTTTTTTGCTCCATGCACATCACAAGTGATGGAATTTTCAATTATACCGCACATTTTACTAGTCATGTTGAGAAAGGTAGGATTGATATAGTCCCCTCGCTACTTTAGCTTGATGCTTACTGAGCTTAGGAATCTTTTGACACCAAGATGTTTGTATGTAAGTTATATATTTGAACTATATATAATTGGCAATTATTTAAAATTATCTTGCCTATATTTATCCAATCTGATTCTAATTTTAATGTTCGACTGCTTTTTATCCTTTCTTTTAAAAATATTTACTCGTTAAAGCCTAATTGTTTCAACTATACCCTAATGTGTATTAGATTCTAATAAATTACATATTTTAATATATACTTGCTATTTTCATAAGACATCAAACAAAGTCTGTTTGATTATTTTTAGTATATTATCCGAAGATCAAAACACAGAGCCAAGATAATAGATAAGGCAGGAAATATATAGTGTGAAAGTGAATACAAAATTCCACTATTGTTTATTTAACATTTTATTAGTTTAATTCTTTATTTAAATGGGTGCTTTGCCTTGCTCCTTGCATGCACAGTTCTAGACAGTTACAAATAATTCCTTCAAATTCATTTCTATAAATATTATCAAAATATTTTCATATTAAATAATAAAATTCATTGGCATGTAATTTATTTTTATAATTTTGTTCAAATGTTTCTAGATCTCAGAAACCTTTTGTCGTTTTAATTAACAATTGACGTTTTTGCATTAGGTTTGTTGAACTTACCTATAAACCTGTTTATTCTTTGGATGAGGCTACTGAAGTATTTACACATCAATCTTCTTGTAGTTCAGGAAATCAGTTTGTTGAAGGAATTCTATTCAGCCAAAATGAAGGGGTCATTATGACTGGCAATATGACTGATAAACCTGTTAATGTAAGTGAATAATTAGTTTATTTAAAATGTAAACACTTGAATGAAGATGTTTATTATTTGTTGTAAAAGCTATTTCAAAACTCTGTCCAATTAGATCAAGGTAAATAGCCTACTAGAAAATGTATAAGCCAAGGTAAAGTATCATGCCTTAGCAAATTTATAAAAATTCAAATTATAATAGTCATCACTAAATAAAAGCTTTAGAATAAAATATCTACTATCTAGTGCCAATGGAAATTAAAACTTACTAATAAATAATGTACAACTAAAATTCCTTTCAAAACTTTTCATGGTTAAAACAAAGCTTGAAAAACTATATATATTTTTTTAATTCTGCTTTCAAATATGTTGTTTACAGTTCAAAATATAGTGGTAGTCACTGTCAAGTAATGTGAATAAAAATTCATAGAAATTATTAACCTACACGCAATGGTTAGTAATTAAACCCTATACATTGAAACCCCAATATATTTATTAAAAGTGTAAAATTCATTACAGTTTTACAGACTGTAAAAAAAATGCACTGAATTTTAATTAATAACCTTTTGCTCCCACAATTGTTGTCACAAGTGAGATACTATGACTTAAGTTCACACATTGACTGGCAGCTTTAAGTCAACATGTTAGGGTGCGTTTGTTGCACAACACTTTAATCATTTATACCAGTGGGTTATTTGAAACAAACAATTTTTTATTGAGCAATGTTAGAATTTTTGCAGTTTTAGCTCATTCAGCACGTAGAGTAAAAACAGGTAACTCATTTATGACCATCGGGTGGTTTGAAACAAAGGTTGCACAGAGCACAATGTTAGTGTTTTGCAGATTTAGCTCATTCAGTGCATAGAGTAAGTTGTCAACACTATTTCAATCTGGTTGCTGCATCCCCCCTCAATTTCACAAAAGATTGGGATCAGCTTGTTGAAACATGTTTGACCCAGCATTGCACTCATATTATTGAACAGTATAGTGGTTAAAATGTACCGTAGACTGTGTTGATTTGATTCAGAATTGTTTGCTGAATTTTTAGAAACCTTTACATTGCTATTTTATAAATTAGTTGTTGAAATATACACAGAGTAACATAATGCAGGTCACAGAAAGCACAGAACAATAGTATATTTATTTGTCTTTTAGTTAAATCTAATGGTGTTTTAGGAAAACATTTAAAATAAGTTTTTCTGAGACAATATCAACCATATCTAATGTTTTAATAAGCACCATGCTCATGCACTAGTGAGTATAACCATATGGTAGAGTCATGGAAACATTTTCGTCTTACGAAAACGTATTTTCCAAGTGTAAGTTAACAATTTAACAAACTTTAGTTAACAAAAAGTCTGGTTGCAAGTAATACCAAAAGTGTAATAAATATTTAAATTATTGAACTGTAAACCAGAAGTGATTAATATAATTTTGAAGAGTCATTCAATTATTGATAGCATCAGTTTATTAAATTATTTTACTTTAATTAAATGGAAAGTAACATTATTGATTAAGATTTTAAATAATTTTTTACACATAATATATGAATTTAGGTTTGTAAATTTAGATGTAAACACATTTAAGGTCAGTTAAAACACATGCAAAAATAGACTAATCATTTATAAAGGATGATAAAATAAAGTGAAATAAATTCAATATTACAGTACCCTATTAAAGAATGTATTTGTATTTTTAATTATGGATAAATGCAAACCATTTTAACATAGTAAGAAAATAATAGAGCTATAAACATTTTTAAAAAGCTCCTCGAACTCTAATTAAAAGATATATATGATTATAAGATGCACTAGTACTATTGACAAACATTCTATCTAAATTGGGTCTGTTGTAGTTGTAACTATAACGTTTTATAACTGGAATAAAGCATAGGCCTAAAAAATAGTTATTTTCATGTAGAAATAGTTTAAGATTGAAAATGATTTTGTAGTGAAAAAATACAGCAATACTATCCAATAGGGCAAAGGTATGCTAATAAGAACAGGTTGGTCAGTCTCTGAAATCTTCAAGAAAGCAGTTGTATTTTATCCTATGGTTATTACAACTGTAATTAGTTTAATGAAATTAATCTTTAGAAAGTGAAAAATAATTACAAAAGAGAAGATTAAAGAACCTATGATTCCATGAAACTATTCATGCTAGTATAATAGTACGATGATAGGTAATAGGTCATAAATGAAATCATTTTAAAAAGTTAAAGCATATGTAAGCTAAGCAAATTTTATTATTTAATTTAATATTTATTTAATAATAAATATTATTATTTAGCAAATTATCATTTTCTAAAATCAACAATTTCTTATGGACTGAAAGATATAATTGAATTGTATTCTATAATTTATTAAGACTGTAACAACATTATACATTTAGTAATTTTTCTATCAGAAATTCACTATTTGGGGTGTAAGACAATTTTTACCCTCTAAAGAAACGTAATATTTAGTTATAATGTTAATAATTTAGGATTCCTCTTTATGCTTATGACCTTCAGTTTTCCTTTCATATTCTTTCTGAGATTTCAATCGACATTTTAATTGTTTTATAAAATTGTATCTTCTAATTATTTTAACATTTTGTTGTTGATACAGGTTTCTTTTATGCTCCAAACATTTAATTTATCCTTAGTACTTTTCTAAAATGCCCTGGTTTTAAATATCTATGGGAATCATCATTTGTTACATAGTATGGCCTTATATAATTCCATATTTTAGAGCATTCTGTTCTGAACTTCTCCATGAAATTTATTTTCTTAGGCATCCCTGAAGCTGGCCTAAATCAATCTTCATATTCATTTTTTAAAAACCTGCCAAAATTGAAACGACTTGTTATGCACTGACAGTACTCTCTGAGTATTTTCCTAAAAGCCAGTAGATGTCCCTAAATTATTTGAAATATAATATCCTATTAATTTTTTTACATATTTCATTTCTGTCTTAATCATACTAAATCATATTTAGTTGTGTTTGCTTGTTAAATAGGTTATAGTTATTTCATATTGTTATTTTATTTAATACTTTAATAATAAATTAATCCATATCAATTTTGTTGCATTTATTCCTTGGTCAAGAATCTCATCACATTCACAGGTCTCTGTTGCTTTCAAGTAGTTTCTTCACCAGTCTCTTACAGTAATTGTAGCAGTGTAATCTTCAGGCATAGTTGAACATGTTGCTTATGGTAGGAGCAGGTTTTCTTGCACAAACTGTAGTACAAATAGAACAGGTTTAAGAACATTACTTTGTTTGGTGCATGGTCGAAGTTTCGAAAACCTGCAGAACTCCCTTTCAAATTTCACCTGAAATCTTGTTTAAAATATTTATAACATAAACAATAGAAACATATCAGTTATGTTAATATGTATAATGTGTTAGTATAAACCCTTAGCTTCAAAGAAATAATATATGTACTAAACACTTTTAAATGTTTTAAACTTGCCTATAGTAGCACTTACGTTGCTTGTTGAGGACGGCCGTTTCGGGAGATGTGTCCCTTTGTCAACTCAGACCGTAACTCAAGTTACTGGTATATAAGGAGTTACGGTCTGAGTTGACAAAGGAACACATCTCCCGAAACGGCCGTCATCAACAAGCAAAGTAAGTGCTACTATAGGCAAGTTTAAAACATTTAAAAGTGTTTAGTGATTACTAGTAGCTCACGCGAAGAGGGAATCAACAAATGTTAATATATGTATTTAAAATTGTATTAAATTCAAACATTGTAATTTACTATAAATTATAATTTTTCATCAGGTAAATTCAATTGGTAATTGGTATAAGCCATGGTTCTTTGAGCATGTACGAAGTTTCTTAAAAAGTGGAGAAGGAAAAGAATGCATCCCATTAAGGGAATATTATCATCGTCATACTAAGTCACTATTTTGGGAATTACAGGTAAAAAAATATTATTTTTAGCTCTAAGGAAATGATTTTCTTTATGAATAGTTTTTGTCACTTAATAATATATTAAATCAGTTAACCCATTTCTTCCCAACGTTGCGTAAACACAACAGTATATTATATTGCACAAAACTCCTCCATATAGTGAGTAATTTTCAATTTGAAGTGTGTTATTTATTCTAAGAATAGAGTATTTTTCTATTATGTAATAATTATTTTGTTTTTAATAATATATCTTTCTCAATAAGGATTTGAATTACGATAAAATAAATGTCAAGATAATGAACATTTTCGGTGTAAGAAATAAACATCTGTAAATTCTTGGAACAAATTGTTTTGCTATGTCAGCCTTTCTTATCATGTTTACTTTACTGCTGAGTCATGTTCGTTGAACCACAGCTCTCCACTTCCCCTTTATTCAACAAAGTTCAC
Source organism: Prosapia bicincta (assembly GCA_036971475.1). Lineage (NCBI taxonomy): Eukaryota > Metazoa > Arthropoda > Insecta > Hemiptera > Cercopidae > Prosapia > Prosapia bicincta. Next base: position 49,445,256 of record JBAIZL010000001.1, on the reverse strand, counting down.
ATGTGTTGCGTTGACGCAACGTTGGGAGTTCCCCGGCAGTTGAGATATATCGGCCGTGTTGAAAGCAATTGACCAGTAGATCCGCTATGAGTTTTAAACAAGTGTTGTAAAACAGCAGAAGAATTGATTGCAGTTCTTAAAACACTGGTATCATTCGCTACCTGAATCAAAAATGTATTGGAGTAAAGATCTTGATAAAGGTGTACCAATTGTACGAGATACAATGTCTAGAAATAAATTTGATGAAATAAAAAAATACATTCATTTATCAGACAACAATAAACTAGATAAATCCGATAAATTTTCAAACATTCGTCCTTATTTTGATGAATTAAATACAAAATTTCATCAGTTTGAAGTGTTTTCACATAAATTACCAATAGATGAGCACATGGTGCCCTATTTTGGATGTTATTCAGCAAAAATGTTCATGAGAGGGAAAACAGTGAGATTCGGTTTCAAAAATTGGTGCATTGCTTCTGTTGATGGTTATGTGTACAGTTTTGAGCCATATGGGGGAAAAGGTGGTGAAATAAAAAACTGCTATGGTTTAGGAGAGAAGGTCGTTTATAATTTGTGAAGAATAGTTGAAAATCCCGAGAATCGCATAATTGTTTTTGATAATTTTTTCACTACTTACACTTAAGTGAGTAAACTGACAAAGATGAATTTCTTAGTATCAGGAACAATAGGGGAAAAGAGGTAGCCCAATATTCCGCTCACATCAGTGAAAAAATTTCTAAAAGTTCCGAAAGGAAGTTATGAATTTGCCTTTGATAAAAAGAAGAATATTTTTGTTGTTCGATGGCAGAATAATTCAGTTGTTACAGTCATAACAAATTATGGATTGGTTGAACAATACCTAAATGTAAAACGCTACAATGAAAAAAAAGGAAACAGGACTTTGTAAAGCAGCCGAATGTTATCAATGATTATAATAAAGGAATGGGCGGAGTGGATTCTCATGATAATGCTATTGCCAATTACAGAATTAGAATTAGAGGTAAAAAATGGTGCTGGACCTTATTTGTAAATGGAATTGATTGTGCTGTAGTAAATGCATGGAAATTTTATATTTTATCAACCGGAAATAAACTCAGTCAGATAGAGTTTAGATCGTAACTCGTTATCTCTTTACTTCGATCAGCAAATATTGAAGAACCTGACAAGCGCAGCAAAAATCTGTTATTAGGTCACTGTAGTAAAATTACTTTACCAGACGACGTACGAAAAGACAAAACGGACCACATCGTAGACCGAAACAAAAGTAATGTAAGACGGAGATGTAAAGTGTGCTACAGTCTACACATGCAAGAAATGACAAGTGTTTATACATGTTGAATGTTTTTAAACAATTCACAATTCAGATTGAAATAAATTCTAAAAAGTAAAACTATGTGCACATTGTGTTTCAATAAATCATTTCATGTAATGAAATGTCGTGTTTTTTTCAGCACAAGCCATTTCCCAACTTTACGTTAACGCAAGGCCGCGAGATGCACAGAACTCCCAACGTTGCGCGAACGCAACAGGTCATTACTCAAAAACTAAAAGTATCAGTTTCATATTCAGGTTATATTTTATTACTTTTATAGTATAAATGAGATTACATAAGGAAAAATCACATGAAATATAGATGTTGTCCTATTGGGAAGAAATGGGTTAAGTTGTATTGGTTGATAATTTATAAAAGTACTGTAGTTTAGTAATCTGGTATATATCGAGCTAATATATGGAATCTGGTAAATATTGCAAATTAATTTGGGCAAATAAAGATGAATTATGAAAAGCAAAACTAAGAATCATAAACCACCAACCCGCTCACACACACAATTTATTACACGAAATTAAAACAATTTTTATTTTCATGAGGAAAAGGTTGTGAGTGTTGACTCATATAAAATAAGAAATATAAAACAACTATTTTGTTGCTTATATTTTTTGCAAAATAAAAGTTGAGATTGTAAAACAAAATACACTTTATAAAGTATTTTGGATTTTTATCATACAAATTTAACTGGTTATAAAGAAAAACTTTAATGTGTCTAATTTTACTAAAAGTATTGTTTACTTGATTACACTCCAAAAACATGTAAAGTTGACAGCAAATCGAATGACCCAGTTCATGCCCGAGGCTTCAGGTGTATATTGGCTATTAATGATACTTTACCAATTTTAGTTTATGTGAGAAAAAATTTGACTATCCCTTATCTATCCACTTTCAAAATCCCTCCTGTAGATAACCTTAAATTATCTTTTGGCATTCCTATAAGATCAAACAAACTTCTTGGAAAAAAGAATATTTATAATTACTGTTTTCTGGTGTATTTTTTTTTTTTTTGTAATATAATTTTATTTGGAAAATTTTGCTTTACAGCCTTCAAAAGTCAAAGCCATTGGACAATTTGTCAGTTATAAGAATAGAAATGGTTAGTGTAAAATTTAGGACGTATCATAAATGGAATGTAGTTGGTAAATACTTAAAACTAGAAAACCCTGAGGGTTTCACAGGCATTGAGACAGTCCTCAACAACAGGTTGGTAGAAAATGGAAGAGATCTATTTGCACCAAAAAAAGTATAAAATTATCATTAAACCTAACAAAGAGCTACATGGAATAATGAAGAAATTCTAAGCATCTTGTACACATTTGATTTTATTATAAAAAATTCATGAGAGTCAAGCAAGAAATAAGTGAAGATAAAATTAATAGTTTGAGAAAGTCATCAAATTCTAAATTCTAGGATACAGAAGAAACGGATAAAAACAAAACAGTAGCTGAAAAAAAATATTTGTCTTAATTCATTACCGTTTTAATTAACTCTTAATGAACGTTTTATTACCAAAGCTTATAATGTATTACTGAAGATAAATTTTAATAGATTTAGACATTATCTACTGAAATTTCAGGACTACTTATTACTTTCCTAGTCTTTGTAATTATTTACCTCAATGCTTCTTGCATATCACTTTCCATTGAGAACATTGTTGTTAACTAGGCTGTTCTAATTTTATTTGCAGCAGATATGAATGGTTGAGCAGAAGACACCTCAAAATCATTGATTCAAATGTTAGAGCCAAGAATGCTTGTTGCATATAGGTATTGTGGAAACTTGCTCAGCCTTCTTGTGAGGTTCTTCGATTTATACATGGACAGATGTTTTAGCTTCATACTTTGTATGATAGAATTAGGAATAATTACACATGATACAAGCTTAAATGAATAATTACAGTGAAGTAAACATTTTTCATGAAAAGCAATATGATAAAACCTCATAGAAAATCCAGTCAGGATAAACCTCTCAATAGGAAAAGCCTTATAATATATCCTTCAGACAGTTATTGTTAATATGATAAATCTAACCTAATCTAAAAATTATAAGAATCCCAACTAACTCCGATAATGAAAGCAATGTTAATAAATGTGTTGGCTTATTATTTAGACAAATGTATAGTGAATAAATTGTAATTGATACACTTTGATAGTCATACTAAATTAACAGTAAATTCTAAAAAGTGAAAAATTAATCAGATCTTAACACTTTGTTCAATACAAGAAAAAGTATTTAACAAAATAATTCTATAAAGTCAGTGCAATGGTATAATGATTGACAATGTTAAATATCACATATATATTATAACATAATTTCCTAAAGACGCTATACAACGGGGTTTTACTATTAAATATTTAAATGAATAATTAATTCTTTATTATTATTTTTCTAATAATCGTACCCCACGTTGGTGTGCCAAATGTAAAGTATTTATAAAAAAGACGCAACGGGGTTTTATTATTTATTATTTTATTGAATGATATCTATTTAATTTCTATTTCTAAAAAAAACACTTACTCATTTACAATTCATTAACATTTATTATAACATTTCTTATTTCAACATTTAAAACAATACACAGAACAAAATTTACAACTTATTAAATTTTAACAAACTCTTTTTTAACTCATTTCTTTTGATTTTATAGTTAAACAATTTTAATACCCTTGGCTTATTTTACGATCTCTTACTATCTCGGGGTTATAGCATGGGCTATATTTTTACTTCTTTTGTTAATTAAATAAATTTTGAAAAACAATATTAAATTTTGAAATTAGTTTTAATAAATATTTTCCTGATGGAAAACTTTAATTTGGAATAAAAAAAAAAAAAAACGAAACTATTTGAACTGGATTATGATCTTATTTCTATTAATCACAAGATATTCTAATGTACAATTTTAAACTTCCCTATTATCCTAAGAGTCCACTAAAGTTTATTTTTTTTATATAGCGCTAGGTACTTAACTTATCAAATAACGGCGAATGGCTGCTTGCTCAGACGTAGAATTCCGTTCTCTTTAATTTTCACTTTTTACACACTTAAATTCGTTTTAGTTCCTTTAAATTATATTTACACTTTATTAACTCTTTCAATTCACTCATCCCTGTTCAATCTTGTAAAGTTTCTTCAAAAATCTGTATAATTTTGACGAAGTTTCTAATAAATACAATTTTGACTGCACAGGGCAGGTCCGTTCCTCGGCGTCACCACGCCAGACTCTAACTACGCGTCCTTAGATTTTCTTTTAAAATGTTACAAATATGGCGGCCTCCTTCTTCTTAAAAAAAAAACATATGGATTATAATTTAGTTCAATTTCTTCTCACTATAGTCGACTGCACACTTGACCTATTTCTTTACTTTCACATCTGTTTTTACAGCTGATGCAATAACGCGATTGTTTACAATGGCGTTTTAATTTGGTTAAACTTTAGTTGAAACTTACTGTTTCAATTTTCCGATCCTTAACAAACCTTCCAGTGTTTATTTAATTACTATTATTAGTGTGTGAAGTGTCTTTGTGTTTTACTTTTGTAATATTTCGAAATGTGTGTGTTTTGACTGGACTTTTCCAAACATAACCTTACATTGTTTACAATCGTTTTTCACTTTTTCCTTCAAGTAATTACTTATGCCCTATTTTACTAATATTTACAATTTTGTTTAACATATAACTATTATTAGATTATCTTGTTTTAAATTTTATTTGATACAACAAATTTCTTTATGTATTTACAGTTCAAATATCTTATTTACTAATCTAGGCTTTTACCTAAATTTAGTTTCAATTTTAACCTAACCAATCTTTTAATGAATTTCTTTTTAAATTTTGTGTGAGTTATTTCTAATATATTCTTCCAATTCTTAAATAATATTATATAGCCCATTCTATAAATGTTACAATATATATATATATATAGATTTTTTGGACTAGGAGACTGACAGACTTACCTTGGTAAGAGTCCACTCTGTAGTCTTGAAATAGAAACACATAAAAGCACTTAAACAATGATATATTTCAACCACACAGTGGTCTTTGTCAATCGAAGAGAAAACACAAAAAGAAATATGAGAGAATGAAATAAAATAATTGTAATCACAGATTGTGTAGAGTAGAAATCAGATGTCACAGATGCACAGATTAAAGATATATATATATATATATATATATATATATATATATATATATATATATATATATTGTTTCCATGAACATATGAGTGATTATAGTTTATCACTCATATAGTTATCACAAAAGAAAAAAAAAAAAAAATATATATATATATATATATATATATATATATATATATATATATATATATATATATATATATAGATTTTTTGGACTAGGAGACTGACAGACTTACCTTGGTAAGAGTCCACACTGTAGTCTTGAAATAGAAACACATAAAAGCACTTAAACAATGATATGATATCATTGTTTAAGTACTTTTATGTGTTTCTATTTCAAGACTACAGTGTGGACTCTTACCAAGGTAAGTCTGTCAGTCTCCTAGTCCAAAAAATCTAAATAATCTTTACCAACCCAAACTAACCTAAATATATATATATATATATATATATATATATATATATATATATATATATATATATATATGAAGTTAATATATTACTATTGTAAATAATTTTATCCATCATTAAGTGCAATAATTTTACCTTGAGTGATGAGGCACCTTTCGGTCATTTGACCATTGTCGAATCACTCTGTTAAGCATTTTTTATTAAACTGTATTTTGTTGATGCAATTCTGGAGTTTGATTTTTAGGTTAAGATATTTACGGTACAGTTGTTTACCTTGGTAGGTATTAAATTCTTGATATTTTTCGTTATCCATTGTTTTTCCGTTGCACTGACTTTATGAAGTTAATATATTACTATTGTAAGTAATTTTATCCACCATTAAGTGCAATAATTTTACCTTGAGTGATGAGGCACCTTTCGGTCACTTGACCATTGTCGAATCACTGATATTTTTCTGGTGTAGATGTTCGGTCCGTGATATTAAACTGTATTTTGTTAATGCAATTCTGGAGTTTGATTTTTAGGTTAAGATATTTACGGTACAGTTGTTTACCTTGGTAGGTATTAAATTCTTGATATTTTACGTTATCCATTGTTTTTCCGTTGCACTGACTTTATGAAGTTAATATATTACTATTGTAAGTAATTTTATCCACCATTAAGTGCAATAATTTTACCTTGAGTGATGAGGCACCTTTCGGTCACTTGACCATTGTCGAATCACTGATATTTTTCTGATGTAGATGTTCGGTCCGTGATATTAAACTGTATTTTGTTGATGCAATTCTGGAATTATCCAGAGAAAAAATTCGTTGTAGAGAGGTATTCGTTATCGAGAGGTTGTGCTGTGAAGAATGCTCCCACCCCATCTTACTGATCTTTCCGCATTACGCATACCGCACTACGTACAGTAATCAAAGGGATACAGTATAGTATCGCGAGCGTAGTTAGTGTAATAGGCCAATGTTTATGTAGGATAATGTTTTATAATGTCTCAATTTATTTGAAATTCAAGTTGTTAAAAATGTTTTATTAATGTTTTCAGATTGTTTCTTCATTGTATTAGATATCCATATTCAATATTTTTCATAGGGTCTACTCTGTATAGGCTATTATGATAAGTTATCTAATGCTTATGAAAACTTACTGGTAAATAAGTACACTCACCAATTCATTTTCAGGAAGTAGTGGTTTTGACTTGAACGTAGTGGAATTTAATCGAAGCAAACTCAGTAGGCCGTAATTTAGTAACTGTATTATTTATTAACCGTATTACATTTATTAACTGCCTATACTGATATTATTTGAATACACACAATCTATCAGTATTTTATTTTTATATACACAATTCAATTTCAAACAACACACACTGTTTTAGACCGTATCACTATACAGACGTATCCTGAGAAAAAAATACTGCATTAAATTAAACATATTATATGATGTACAGTAATACAGTACTGTAAATAAAGTAACTTTGTAAAGGTACTTTTTAAATCATTTCTAGTTTTCAAAGTTTTACTTGAAAAAGTTAGTAATTTTTTTTTTGCACTTTGCGTTTGAATAAAACATCATGTTTAATGAATGTTTCACATTAATTCAGATAATAAAAAATGTTATCTTTCAGTTGAAATCCTCGCCTGATGATTTTGAAAGCATGTAAAACTTCATGGTCTGTAGGGTTCTTCTCTTCAGACTCATCACAATCATCGTCATAGTCGTCGTCATCATCTTTCAAAAGTTCATATGAGTTTGTCATCTGGACGCTTTGGAGTATGTCTTCGTTGTCTGGAAAATTGGAAACAGCCAAATCTTCTTCCAGACAAATAAAATCTTCAAGTGGAACGTCATCAGCTACGTTTCCTGAACTCTTCAGAAAATCCCATTGCTTTTTTAATTCACTTAAAGTCATGTTGTCCTCTCCATGTGTGATCGAATTAAATCCAGCTTTGGAGAAACAATTAAAAACTGTTGTTTTATTCACGTCATTCGTCCAAACTTTTGCCAAATCAGCGATGCAGTCCGTTAGGTTAACAATGTTTTTGGGTACGATTTCATTGTTCTCTACGGTAGTCACAATCTTTTTTAAAATTCTTTTTCTGTAGTGTAGCTTTAAATTTTTTATTACTCCCTGATTGAGTGGTTGAAGTATCGATATAACATTTGGTGGAAAGAAAAACACATTGACACTCCTCATTTTGGAATTGATGTCATGCTGATGTGCAGGGCAGTTGTCGATTAAAAGTGCAATTTTCCTTTTCTCTTTGGAGATCTGCATGTCCAGCTTCAATATCCATTCAATTAAAATTTCGCTCGTCATCCAAGCCTTTTTATTAAAAAAGTCCGTAATCAACTTTTAAGGACTTGACAAATCGGAAACATCGCGAGTAATTTAATCACAAGTAATTTAAGTTTTTCTGTCACTAACATGTTAGCTGCCACTAATACGGTGATCCTTTCTTTGCTTCGTTTTCCTCCAAAACAAGGGCTTGTTGGGCAAACATTTAAAAAACAGACCCTTCTCATCAGCATTGAAAATGTCTTTCAGTTCATTTAAAACTTTTTCCAACACATTTCCTTTCCAAAATTCACTAGCACTTTCTCCCGAAATGACTTTTTGAACGTTATGGCGTTTTTTGAATTTTTCTATCCAACCGTTACTTGCGTTAAAGCCACTGTGTCCTAATGATACTGCAAATTCCAAAGCCTTCTCTTCAATAAGATTTCCTGACAATGGAAGTTTTCTCGCGCATTAACCCATTTAATCATCGCGTTATCGATATTGTCGAATATACAAGGTTGCATTTTCTTTCTTTGCAAATCATAAGAAACACTTTGTTTTAGAATTTGATCCCGATATTTTAGAATAGTGGATAGCAAACTCTGAGGTATACCGAATTTTGTTCGCAACATCCAACTTTTTTACACCTACATCAACCTCTCGTAAAACATTCACCTTTTCTGCTACACTTAAACACTTTCTTTTTGACATTTTTTCATAGCACGACAAACTCACGGCACGAATAAAACTGAGTAACTGAGCTAGCAACATTGAAATAAGTGATAAAAGAATGTGTGGTGGGAGGATGGGAATGTACTGTAGGCCTGTACAGTAGGCCTATTTATAAATGCTAAGTTCTTAGAACTCCTAACCGATGAGTCACTGCATTCTTAACTGAACCAAACTATAACATGCAGTCAATTGCCGACATGTGTTTCGCCTACCATTCTTGGTTTTGTTGACCTTCCTGCTGAAAATAAACAATTTCCTAGAAATGACATTGCGAACACTACATTTCTTCGGTTGAAGTGAAGAAAAATCATCGTTATTGAGAGGTCCGAAATTCATTACATAGAGGTAAATAAGCAGTATAACTTCTAAAATGTCATGGGACAAGGTAAAAATTCGTTATATAGAGGATTCGTTATCTGGAGGTTCGTTATATAAAGGTTCTACTGTATATATATATATATATATATATATATATATATATATATATATATATATATTGATATTTTACGTTGTCCATTGTTTCTCCGTTGCACTGACTTTATGAAGTTAGTATATTACTATTGTGAGTAATTTTATTGACCATTAAGTGCAATGATTTTAGCTTGTGTGGTGAGCACCTTTCGGTCATTTGACCATTGTCGAATCAAATAACCGAAAGGTGCCTCACCACACAAGGTAAAATCATTGCACTTAATGGTGTATAAAATTACTTACAATAGTAATATATTAACTTCATATATATATATATATATATATATATATATATATCTTTGATTCTCTTCGATTGACAAAGACCACTGTGTGGTTGAAATATATCATTGTTTAAGTGCTTTTATGTGTTTCTATTTCAAGACTACAGAGTGGACTCTTACCAAGGTAAGTTTGTCAGTCTCCTAGTCCAAAAAATCTAAATAATCTTTACCAACCAAAACTAACCTAAATATATATATATGAATTTTTGGAATAGATAGGAGACTGACAGATTTATCTAATGGCAATAATCCAAAACTGCTATCTCTTGGAAATAAATAAATAGGCACATATAAAAACTTTCCGTGATATTGGTGTCACATAAACATGAAATAACAAATTAGGAAAATAACTTAACCATACTTGAAATAAATAATAACACAATAGAACTAAACTCACTAGAAAAATACCACATTTATAAAAACATACACAACAATTTAATGAACCTACAGACAACATATGCAGACAACCTACTATTCAAAAACAATATACAAGCGGGTCAAGAAGAAACATGTATAACGTCAACAAATACCAACATCAGGGACCAAACATCCACACCAGAAAAATAGAGAAAATTAATTTAGCGATTTGACAATGGTCAAGTGACCGAAAGGTGCCTCATCACATAAGGTAAAATTATTGCACTTAGTGGTGGAAAAAATTATTTACAAGTAATAATAACAACTTCATAAAGTCTGTGCTACGGAAAAATAATGGACATATTTCTTTTTGTGTTTTCTCTCCGATTGACAAAGACCACTGTGTGGTTGAAATATATCATTGTTTAAGTGCTTTTATGTGTGTCTATTTCAAGACTACAGAGTGGACTCTTACCAAGGTAAGTCTGTCAGTCTCCTAGTCCAAAAAATCTAAATAATCTATACCAACCAAAACTAACCTAAATATATATATATATATATATATATATATATATATATATATATATATATATATATATATATATATATATTGTAACATTTATAGAATGGGCTATATAATGTTCTTTAAGAATTGGAAAAATAAATTAGAAATAACTCACACAAAATTTAAAAAGAAATTCATTAAAAGATTGGTTAGATTAAATTGAAACTAAATTTAGGTAAAAGCCTAGAAATGTAAACAAAGTATTTGAACTGTAAAATCCATGAGGAAATTTGTTATATCAAATAACCTAACAAATTTATTAAAACAAGATAATCTAATAATAATAATTATATGTAAACAAATTTGTAAACTGTAGGAACATAGGGCACAAGTAATTACTTGAAGGAGAAAGTGAAACACGATTGTAAACAATGAGATTAGAAAGGTTATGTTTGTATGAATTCAGCTCAAAACACAAACATTTCGGAATTATTACAAAAGTAAAAAGCAAAGACACTTCACACACTAATAATAGTAATTAAATAAACACTGGAAGGTTTATTAAGGATCGGAAAATTGAAACAGTAAGTTTAACCAAATAAAAACGCCATTGTAAACAATCTCGTCGTTGGCGCATTAACAGATGTGATAAGTCAAGGAAACAGGTCAGTGTTAAAGTCGACTCTAGTGGGAAGGAATTGAACTAAATTATAAGCCATATGATTTATTTTTGAAGAAGGAAACCGCCATATTTGTAACATTTTAAAATTAAAAACGAAGCGTTAGTTTAGTCAGTTATAGCGTGGTGACGCTAATATAGCGGACCTGCCCTGGGCAGTCAAAATTCCATTTGAAGAAAGTCGTCAAAATTATATAGATTTGTGAAGAAACTTGGCAAGATTATACAGGGATAAGTGAATTTAAAGAGTGAATACAGTGTTAATATAATTTGATGTAACTAAAAAGAAAATAAGTGTGTTAAAAGTAAAATTTAAAGAGAACGGAATCTTAGATAAGCGACCAGCAGAACTTCGATATTTATTAAGTTGAGTATATAGCGCTATAAAAATAAACTTTAATGGACTTTTAAGATAATAAGGAAGTTTAAATTTGTACATTATTAGAATATCTTGTGATTAATTAATAGTTAGTAATAAGAACATAATCCAGTTCAAATAGTTTCGCCTGTTTGCTTATTCCAAATTTGTAAGTTTTTCCATCCGGAAGTTATTTATTAAAACTGTTTTCTAAATTTAATCTTGTTTTTCAAAATTTATTTAATTAACAAAAGAGTTAAAAATATAGCCCATGCGTATAAACCCTGAGATATTAAGAGATCTTAAAAATAGCCTAGGGTATAAAAACCTTGTAACTAAAAAACAAAGGAATTGAGTTAAACCTATTTTGTTAAAACTTGTTAAGTTGTAAATTTTTGTTTATTGTTTATTGTTTAAATGTTGAAATAAAAATTGTAATAATAAAGACTTATGAATTGTTCCAGAGTAGTTTTTTTTGTTTAAATAGAAATTAAATATCATTCAATAAAATAATAATAAGAAACCCCGTTGCGTCTTTGTTATAATTATGTTATAATACCTAGAATTGTAAACAAGGTATTTGAACTGTAAATGCATAAGGAAATTTGTTGTATCAAATAAAATTTAAAACAAGATAATCTAATAATAATTATATTTAAACAAAATTGTAAATATTAGTAAAATAGGGCATAAGTAATTACTTGAAGGAAAAAGTGAAAAACGATTGTAAACAATGAAAGGTTATGTTTGGAAAAGTCCAGTCAAAACACACACATTTCGAAATATTACAAAAGTAAAACACAAAGACACTTCACACACTAATAATAATAATTAAATAAACACTGGAAGGTTTGTTAAGGATCGGAAAAACAGCATCAGCTGTAAAAACAAATAGAAGTAGGTCAAGTGTGCAGTGGACTCTAGTGAGAAGGAATCGAACTAAATTAAAGCCATATGATTTCTTTTTTTAAGAAGGAGGCCGCCATATTTGTAACATTTTAAAAGAAAAACGAAGTTTAGTTGAGTGGGAGATAGCGTGGGTGACGCTACTAGAGGGGACCTGCCATGATCAGTCAAAATTCCTTTTAAAAAAAAGCCGTCAAAATTATACAGATTTGTGAAGAAACTTGGAAATTTTAAACAAGGAGAAGTGAATTTAAAGATAAAGTACAGTGGTAATATAATTTGAAGGAACTAAAACGAATTTAAGTGTGTAAAAAGTGAAATTTGAAGAGAACGGAATCTTACGTAAGCGACCTGCAGAATTTCGGTATTTGATAAGTTAAGTATATATAGCGCTATAAAAAATAAACTTTAGTGGACCTTTAAGATAATAGGGAAGTTTAATTTTGTACATTAGAATATCTTGTGATTAATAGTAATAAGAACATAATCCAGTTCAAATAGTTTCGCCTTTTTGCTTATTCCAAATTAAAGTTTTTCCATCAGGAAAATATTTATTAAAACTAATTTCAAAATTTAGTATTGTTTTTCAAAATTTATTTAATTAACCTAAGAATTAAAAAAATATAGCCCATGATATAAACCCCGGGATAGTAAGAGATCTTTAAATTAGCCGAGGGTATATGAAAATTTGTAACTAAAAATCAAAGATAGTGAGTTTAGTATATCGTGTTAAAATTTGTTAAGTTTATTTTTGTTCTGTGTATTGTTTAAAGGTTGAAATAAAAATTCTTATAGTAAAGAATTATGAATGGTTCCTGAGTAGTTTTTTTGTTTTGTTTTAAATAGAAATTTTATATCATCAATAAAATAAATATTTAATAAAAAAAAAAAATAATTGTAAAGCGTTTTATAAATAACTTTATATTTGGCACACCAACGTGGGGCACGATTATTAGAAAAATAATAATAAAGAATTTTAAATTATTCAGGAGTTTGTGTTTTGTAACTAGAGAAATTAATTATTTTCATTTAATAATAAAACCCCGTTGTATCGCGGCACGGAAGAAATTGTAATAATTGGCGCAACAACGTGGGAGCTCGATAAAATAAGAGAGAAAATTTATTTAGAGAGATTTTGAAACAAAATTAATTTAGAACTTTTTATATGAAAAACATTTGAACTGGAAATAGATTTAGAAAAAAATTTGTAAAATTAAACACTGAGTTGAATAGAATCAAGGCTAGGTTTATAGTATATATAAAAATTGTTTATGTTTGTATAATAAGTTACTTACAGATAAAAAAAAAGAAGAAAATATTATAGGCGAGCTGGTAGTTGTAGGGGACCAGGAAAAAGGGACAAGTTTGGAAATGAAAGAAATGGAAGGCACAGATATACCAATAGGAAAAATTGAGGTAGAAGAGGCTAGGGGACTACCACCTATGCAAACCCAACAAAAAAAACTGGGAAATAATGAGAATGTAGATTTAAGGGATATAATGAGAATTTTAATGGAAATGAATGCAGAATTAAAAGAAATGGTTGAGAAGAGAGATAAAAAATTAGATAAGATAGATGGAATGAGGGAGGATATGAGAGAAATGAAAAAGGAATTAAATGAGAATATAAACGAAGTAAAAGGAGAGATAAAGGAGGAAATAAGGGATTTAAACAAAAAATTAGAGGAAGATAGAGACGAAATGAGAGAGATGAAGGAGGATTTCAAGTTAATAACACAGGAAATAAGGGAGGATAATAGGAAAATAATAGAGGATGTGAAAAGGGACAGAGAGGAGAAAGATAGAGAATTAGAGCAGGAGATTAAGGAAAATTTTGAGGGAACAAATGAAATAAGAGCTGATGTGATAGAAATTAATGAAAAAGAGATAGGAGAAAGAAAGATAACAGATGAGGGTTTTAGGAAAGTCGAAGATGACAGGGAGAAAATATTAGGAGAGCAGGGAAGGTTAAGAAATGAAGTAGGAAAGATGGAGGTACTGCCAATAAAAAATTTAACAATTCAAACCGCAACTAATAAGAAGACTGAAAAGATTAATAAAATGATAAAGGTAATAGGAGAAATAGGAGGAGTTAATTATCCGTTTCAATGCTTAGTGGTACCAGGCTTGTTGAGAAAATTTATCATAGGTACGGATATGTTAATGGATGTGGAGGCACAACTCGAGTTTGGAAAATGGGAGATGGAATTTAAATATGAGAATAACAGGGAAAATAGAAACTATGAAGCAGATGAAAGATACAATGGAGATATAAACAGTGTTAAGGCAAGGACAGGCGTGGGGACAAGAAAAGAGTATGGTGCCCACAGTCAGTCGGAAAACTAAGACAATCAGAAACCCAGAAATAGAAATTAAAATAGAGGAAACAAGTTTACAGGTATTAATAGACACAGGCAGTAATATGACATGTATCCAGGAGAACTGGAAAAGGAAAATATAAATAAAATAGGAAGGGAGATATTAAATATAGGTGAAGGAAGCAATATGAATAAACTCTAGGTGATTATGTGTATAAGAAAACGTTAGCAGGAGATAAGTTTTAAGAGATGGTAACTATATCTACGATAATTTATTAGAAACTTCGTCGAATAATGAATAAAGATAAAATTATGTATATTTAAACTTCGTCGTATTGTAAGGGAGAATCTGCGTTGATAAATAATGGAACTTCGTCGTATATATTATATATTATAAAAGAAATATGAATCTATGATAATAAATATTAAAGCATCGTTTTAATAAAAATATGGTAATTGTGTATTTAAACTTCGTCGTATTGTAAGGGAGAATCTGCGTTGATAAATAATGGAACTTCGTCGTATATATTATAGATTATAAAAGAAAAATGAATCTATGGTAAATAAGTATTAAAACAAAATTTATATTCGTTGATATAGGGATAGTGTAATCGAAGGAACTATAGATATGATCAAATAGAGGATATGAAATTGCAACCTTTAAAAATATTAGATGTTAAACTTCATACAAAATAAACTGAAATGATATAAGAAAATAATTGAACTGGATGTGAGATTGGAAGGGGAGATAAAATACTAACTTAGAACTGAGAGTTAGATGAAGCTAAAAGCAAAATAAATATGAGATAAATAATAAACAAGGAATAAACAGAAATAAGGGAAAGAGAAATGTTATAACCAATTTGACCAAATCTAGACATACTATGACTCGGATAGGCTGGGATTTAAAGACACGGTATCAGAGAATATATGTTAAATAAATATTGAATCAGACTTATGATTGGAAGGTTTCCAATTGTAATAAAAAAAATATATATATAATTATGGAAGGAATTGTAAATACCAGAACATGATTTATTGTTACTATATGTTAGAATTGTTAAAGAATTGTTGATTGAATGTTAGTTATAAGTAGGGATGGGTCGATTCCTAAAATTTTCGATTCCGATTCTAAAATTTTCCGTTCGATTCTCGATTCTTTAGTCGATTCTCGATTCTTTCAAGTTATATTAGCTTACATTCTAGTTCTCTAATAATTGATTTAGTTAACATCTTGGTCATATGGCAAAACCTTTTAAAAGTTCTGTTTTAATGTAATAGGCTACACAAAACCTTCAACCTTGATTTATCAATAGGAATTTTTTTAAACATAAAAACATATCAGAATAAAGTAATGACTTATTTTAAAGTTAAAAATGTGAACTTTACTTATTTTATGATGTTTGAAAAAATTCTCAAGCCTATTTACATTGTCTCCCAAACAAAACAAAAATTAAAAACAAACGAACAACATAAAAAGTAAAAAATTAATACAAATAGGATAGTTTTTAATATTTAAAAGTCTGGCAGGTAATTTACATTTCTGTTCAAAAACACAAGCATTTGAACACGTTGTGGGTCAAGCTAGTTTCATCGCTAGTCACATATAGCTCCTGAAGTTGAGAAAGGTTTTTCAGAAAACACTGTCGCGAGTGGGCAGACAGGTATTTTATTGCCATTGCATTTAAATGAGGGTATTTGGCACTTTGTACTGCCAAATA